>JABTXL010006712.1:30822403-30875695 GCA_025134845.1 Neodon shergylaensis
ATATATATATATATATATATATATATATATATATATATATATTCCTGGTCTTTGAAGAGAGGTATTTCTAGCCCACAGGACAGGAAAATGCTTATTGAGGACATGATGAAATGTGACCTTTCAAAGTCCTTCAGAAGATGTCTCATAATTACCCTGGGGGAGATGTCTCCCTGTCTGGCTGCTCTTCTCATCACAGATATTCAGTTCACATTTCTCTGTCCTTAATTTCACCCCAATTTATTTCTTCTATTCAATTCCATAATGACCCTGGCTGCTGTTTACTCTGTGGACGTTTTCGGTGACAAGCACATCTCTCTTGGTTGCTGCTCAGCAGAACCGGCCAGTTGAGCATCTTTTAATCATGTCTATTCGCATGTCAGTTCCCTTGCCCCCGACTCACCTTTGTGCTGCCATCTTAGCTCTCTTCGGTTTTAGCCCAAATGGAAATATAATTAGTATAGAAGTTTTTTTTTCCCCCAAGGATTTTTATGATGATTTTTAGGCACTGAATTTTTTTCTTGAGAGACAGATGAAATAGAATCTAACAAACTTCATCATTCCCTGGACCATTTATTTTTCTTTAAAGCCCTCTTTACACTAGTTCCACTTCTCACCACGGGAAGTTAATTGCAAGGCTCTGATCAGATGGTCGGGTGGAGTTTGTGTTTTATGTAGTTCTTTCCCCTAGGCTGCTCATGTCTAATGATAAAGCAAAACCCTGATTTTCAGTTATCCTGGTGTACTTAACTTCAGGCGGTGTTACTTATCTTGACATGGATCACTGAACACTTTAAATGTTTCTTCAGTGACCTACTGCTGCTTTAATAGCCATCCCTCTTTTGAAGCAGGTATCACTTGTACCAGCATGGTTTCTGTGACCCTAAATTCCCATCTCCTATAAGATGGAGAGGTAACTTTGGCAGCTGCCTCGTTAGCCAGCAGCACCCTTTAGTTCAGCACAGGAGTGTTTATCTGGCACTGCGCAATTTAACTGCCTGTAAGGATTAGCTCTATTTACCTATTGGATTGGCTAGAACTGGCAATTGGAATAATAGTCTTCTTTTCCCAATGACTGGTACAAGTGGCGCATCTCCTGCCAGGTTGAAAAACATATCCGTGAGCTGTTAAATATATCTCTTTTAAGAGAAATTTGAAAGCCAGTCAGTGAGAAAATCAAAGCCTGCTGAGTGTTGCTGGAGAAATTGCCTCGTTAGTTAACTGGTTGGGGTGGCATGAAAATGCAGGATTGAAGGGTTCCTGGAAAGAAGCTGAGGCGTGACCCCAAGTTTCAAGGTCAGAGTCCTGAAAGAGAAGCCAGAAAGCCATTGAGGAAAGTTCAACCTCAGGGGAGTGAAAACTCTTGACTTGAAGGGGTCATGGAGAGAAGCTGAGGCTTGGTACCTTTTGGCAGGGTTAGCATCCCTAAAGAGAGGCCAGGAGACCATCGCTTAAGGTGAAACCTCAGTTGCTACAGAGACCCCAGTATATTAGAGATGCTAGGCCCCTAAAGACAGCAGCAGATGTGGAGAGGGGCAGCCCTGAGCCTAAGAGACAACATGTGTGCACTGTGGTAGTGAACAGCCGGAGAGTTGGGGCTACCCAACAGATCATGAATGAGATCTAGTTAGCTGACCCTGAGTTATTTACACTGTTAGATGATGATGATGATGATGATGATGATGATTGGTTTTGCTGATTGTAGTCACACCCTGATTCTTCCCTTTTGAAATAGGAAAATATGTCATTTATTTTGGGTTTTCTAGGAGCCCACATTTAAGAGACATTGGATATTTTGAAGAGACACTAATCTATTGGAGTGTTGAATTTTAAAAGACTGTGGGGCTTTTAAAAGTAGGACTGTGCTTTATGTTATGATAGTAACTTGCTGTTAATATCATAAATACCATTAATAAACTAGAAAGAAAGGTTACTTAATAGTGTTGTGTTTGTGTGTCGAGTTGACAAGAGGTCCATTGTGCTGGTCATCTTGGCACAAACTCAAGCTACCTGGGAAGTGGGAGTCTCAGCCGAGGAGTTGCTTCCATAGGACTTGCCTGAGAGGCACGTTCTTGGTTGCTGACTAATGGGAGGGCCAAGTGCACTGTAGGCAGCACCATTCTGGGCAGATGGGCCTGGGACTTAGGAGTAAGATAGCTGAGAAAGTCAAGAAAAGGAAGCCATAAACAGTGTCCCTCCATGGTTTCTGCTACAGCTTCTGTCTGTGGGTATCTGTCTTGACTTCCTCCCTTGGATTCTATTGGTGATGGACTGAGAGCTACAAGATGAAATTACCCTTCCAGACCAAACTTGATGTTGTAAGTGTTACCACAGCAACAGAGAACAAACTAGGGCAGATGACAGCTGCTCCTGTGAAGGGCTTCATGCTGGCTTCCTGGAGTAGGTTTCATCAACAGGAGTGGATAAGCTCCTAGGAGAACAGGTTTAGATTACAGAAGTGTGATTTCTCCGCTCTGTCTCCTTTCCTCTTACCTCGTGTGACCTCTCTGTCTCCATCTTTTGTATGTAATCTCATTACTTGATGCCATTAGTATGCTGTGACAAAGTAGAAGGCACTTACTAGAAACCAAGTCGCTGTGTTTTCAAGGTAGGGTTCCTTTGTGCAGCCACGGATATCCTGGAACTAGCTCTGTAGACCATGCTGGTCTGGAACTCAAAGAGATCTGCTTGCGTTTGCCTTCCAAGTGCTGGGATTAAAGGTGTGCGCCACCATTGCCCCACTCAGAGACCAGGTTTTATGTACCATCTCTGTTGACATTGGAAACCCCCCATCTTGAAGAGAAACTCTTTAAACTCAGAAAGTAAACAACTTAATAGCTTCAGGAAGTCCCTGGAAATGACCAGATTCATCAGACCCTTTCTTCTCAAGCATAAATAGGCTGTAAAGTCTACTGAATGGTGCTTAGAGACAAGCCGGAAGAAGAAGCAGAAACAGCCAAGATGCCCGGAAGAGACTCAGACCAATGGAATTACCTGGAAAGAACACCCTCCAATCTGTTGAACTGAGTACATGTTGTGCATTACACATTTCCAGCTTTTGTGAGCTGTCACTCAGACTGGGTTAGGCTTTGGTTATGCAGTGTCTTTGAGTTAATTTTACTCCTATATTATTAGCCCCTTACCTGTATTCCTGTAAGTAACCCCAATAAACCTCATTGGTTCACCAATGTGGACTCCAGTGGTATGCACACTTTGATTTTTTGTTTGTTGCCTGGTGTGGGAGGTCCTTCTGTCTGTGTGTTGCTTGATTGGTTAATGAATAAAGAACTACTTTGAGCCTATGGCAGGGAAGAACAGAATTAGGCAGGGAAAGCTAGGCTGTATGCTGGGAGAAAGAAAGGCGGAGTCAGAGAAGCCATGGAGCTGCTGTCAGAGTCAGACATGCAGAAACTTTACCCAGGAAGCCACAGCCACGTGGTAATATACAGATTAATAGAAATGGGTTAAATTAATATGTAAGAGTTAGCCAATAAGAAGCTAGAGCTAATGGGCCAAGCAGTAATTTAATTAATACAGTTTTTGTGTGATTATTTTGGGGCTAAGCAGCTGGGAACCAATAAGTAACCTCCTCCTACAGTTGCCTAGTTACCAGGGAATGGCACTATTAGAAGGTGTTGCCCTTTTGGAGGAGGTGTGTCATGGGGGCTTTGAGGTTTCAAATACTCAGGCCAGGCCTTGTGTCTTTCTTCCTACTGCTTGCCAATCTAGATGTAGAACTCTCAGTCACCTCCCCAGCACCATGTCTGCCATGCACTAACCCTCTGAATTGTAAGACAGCTCCAGTTAAATGTTTTCCTTCTTAAGTGTTGCTGTGGCCATGGTGTCTCTTCACAGCAATAGCAACTATCTAAGACAGGTCCACAGTATAGGAGAAGAAATTGGAGCGTTCTTGCTTCATTGAGGTGGAAGGAGAGGAATAACTTCTGAAAGCTACTTTTGACCTCCACAAATATAAATTAACTAAATTAAAATCATTATGTCATGTACCTTTGGTAATATAGCTAATTAAAAGCAAAGCTGAACATCTACCAAGGTAGAGTTGGTGGTGACATTGAAATTGGAAACAAGAACAAAACCCAGCTTTTCTAAAGGAGGAGTCCATTCCTCTTGCAGCGATTTGGAATAAACACAGCTGGTCAAAGCATCGCTTACTCATATGGGGTCAAAAGAGTCACCATTAGGAAAATAATGACAACCATGCCTTTTGCTTGTTTTCCATTTGTGTGATTCAGCAGTGTGGGCAAGAGGAGGGAAAGTTTATAGGTCAGTCCGTGACTCCAGTTATGTCTGGAGAATTTTTATGACTGTGTGAGAGCCCAGTGTCTGCCTTTGACAGGCCTCCTTTCTCGGTTTCATGCATTTCTTGTTGCTTAATTAGTTTTGGAAATCAATATTGCTGCCCTGCAAGGCTCTCAAACTGCAGACTTCTGCTTACAAATGGATAATATGAACATAGTGGATAAACATATTTACACAGTTTTCACCATTTCTTCATCTCGCCAAGCTTCTGGTACCCTGGGGTCCTCTTGGAAGGATTAGAGCTCATTCCATTAGCACTGATGAGTCCTAAAACTACTACACAAAGGGTCCCTCCTGCCTTGCTTTACCGACATCTAAGCTATTAAGATGAGTATCTCCCCCAAGTGACTCACTATAACAAGACTATACTTGGCATTTCCATCAGTTAAGAGGAACCCCCCCTCCCATGTATTTGTGTTCTTTCTAGTTTACCTTGAATGCCCTCTCCCTTTCTCAGATTCCTTTATCTACTGATGATCTCTGGGGAATATTGTTGCTGTACACATTTAGAAAAGGATAAAATATCAGTCTAAGTGGGAGAGAGGACAGTCCTCTTATGAACCTGCTTCTTCCAAATGGGGGGGAGAGTAGGGATTTTATGGATACAGGAGCTCAGAGTCATCTAAGGCTCAAAGTAGATGTTAATTTGAGCTCTTTTATGAAGTCTTTTATTTCCATTCACTCACCAATGGGATATGTATTTCACATATTCTCTGTTTTTCTCATGATGCAACAAGGATAAAGAGATAGGGCCACAGAAATAAAAATGCCCAGTTAAGATACATTTCCTTATGCTCGAGACAGTGGGTTGCACTCAGATTATACTGGTTTGTAGTTTCCCTTCTCTCTGGGTCTTTGCTTTTGCTTTGATTTTTCAAGGTGAAGTCACAGGGAATGTTCGCAGTAGTATAGGACGGTGGGCATTATGCCCATTATCCCTCCAACAATGCCAGGCACCAGGCATCAGCTGATGTGTTCTGGATGAGCTGAATGCCTGTCTCTACAGACCCATTGCTGGAACAGCTGTTTAAAAGCCTTACATTGTGTTTAGTTGTTTATCTTGATTATGTTGGTTTGATTGGGTATAAACAAGATGATTAAATTATCACCTGATTTTTTTTTTTGGTTAGGGCTGCAATATACCCTGTCAGGAACAAACGGTAGAAAACAGCCTCGTTTCATTTCTTAGCAGACTTTCCTCAATTTCATTTGTCTTCGAATGGCATGAAACCTGATCAGACACGGCTCATCCCACATTCTAAACACGAGGCACACTTATCAGCGAAGTTTTATGGCATCACCAGCATTATTAGAGGAGGTTCTCTTGGTGCAATGTTCAAATCCAAAGAACTAAATTCGTAATAGAAACTTAATGTCTTCTGCACTGTTTGGTTTTATTGCTAAATTTTCTGACAGCAACCTCCTTCCAAAATCTTCATTCTTCCAGTAAACTACAACTCTACTGGCAATATATTTAATTCAAAATAATTTTAATATTGTGCAAGAGATATCGTGATTTGGTTGTGTAATAAATTCAACGTTTATTTTCTGTACATTTTGATTAGGCTATCTAATGGAATAGATGAAGAGCAGAAGGCTACTGCTTATTATTATTATTATTATTATTATTATTATTTTGATATTTTGAGACAGGGTTTCTCTGTGTAACAGCCCTAGCTGTCCTGGAACTAGTTTTGTAGATCAGGCTGGCCTTGAACTCACAGATATCCATCTGACTTTGCCTCTTGAGTGCTGGGATTAAAGGCGTGCACCAACACTACCCGACCACTATTGCCTTTTTTAAAAAGTTGTTTTTATTGAGCTATATATTTTTTCCCACTCCCCTACAGATTCAATGCAATCACCATCAAAATCCCAACACAATTCTTCACGGACCGTGAAATAACATAACTCAAGTTCATATAGAAAGACAAAACAAAATAAAAGAAAACAGCCAAAATAAATCTATACAATAAAGGAACTTCTGGAGGCATCACTATCCTGACCTTAAGCTCTACTACAGAGCTAGAGTAATAAAAACAGCTTGGTATTGGCATAAAAACAGATACCTGGATCAATGGAATTAAATTGAAGATGCTATTGCCTTTTTAAACAACCCTTTTAAATGAAATCAGTCATTTTTGAGTTTTCAGTAGCTCAGGCCAGCCTGAAATTCTCTACGTAGGTGACAATGACCTTGAATTTCCAATCCTCCTCCCAAGTCAGTAATAGGGATCCAAACACAGAGCCTTAAGCATGCTAGATAAGCACTCTACCAGCTGAGCACAGTCCAAGCCTGCGTTCTTATTTTTATTATGTATTTTAACATTAATTGGGTATCATACTGATAGCCCTGATATGATGAACAAAGAGGCATTTTCAAGCAATGAGTAGCTTAGATATTATAATTGTGATAGCACATAGCAACTCTATTTTAGACAAAACTTCACAAGCAAATATTGAAACAGCAAAAAAGAACCAAATTCTTTTTAAAAACATAACACATGTATTTCTCTCTCTCTCTCTGTCTCTCTCCCTCTCTCTCTCTGTCTCTCTCTGTCTGTATCTCTCTCTCTCTCTGTGTGTGTATGTGTGTGTACACAACTTGAAGGAGTCTTCATTGCTTTTCTATGGCTGTAATAAAACACCATGATCAAAGGCAGCTTGGGGAAGAAAGAGATTTATGGACAGGAACTGATACAGAGGGCTGGGAGGAGTCCTGCTTACCAGCTTGTTCCTTGTGGCTTTCTCAGCCTGCTTTCTTGTAGCCTCCAGGACCACCGGCACAGGGACTGGCACCACAGTGAGCTGGGTCCTTCCACATCAATTATCAACCAAAGAAAATACCTTACAGGCTTGCCCACAGGATGCTGGGAGCATCTTCTCAGTCAAGGTTTCCTCTTCTGAACGGACTCTAGCTTAAGTCAAACTGGCATAAAATTAGCCACACAAGATTCCACACTTCAGACTAGGGTCTACACATCTTTTGTTCAGTGTCTTTAGGGGATCACCATATGTCCTGGTTGCCTGCTTGATTTTCTGTTTTTCCTGGCTGTTATCTGGTGTCTGAAGACTGTAGAAACCCAGTCGTTAGCTCTCTTCCCCGATAAGTCCTTCCGGTGTTCCCAATCAAGAACATCACTCCACTTTCACAAACTGTGTAAGGTTTGCTCAATAAATTCTACAGTCTATCCGAGGATCACTTTGCTAAGTTTTCAGCGGAAGGGATAAGCTTCCATTAAATGTTAACTGCTCCATTTACATCTTGGCTTGTTAGTTACAAAGCAATATCACGTTCATTAGCACACTTCATCATTACCATAGCCCTGAGAAGAACGTTGAGAGAAACGCGATGTTGGCCCAGCCTCGAACGGGAAGGAAAGGCCACAGCAGCTGTTTTTATTTTTACAACCCAGAAGACATCTATTATGTCTCACTTCTCTTAATACTCAATAAACATGTATTGAGTTAAATTTAGAGATGGGTTGGGTCCTTGGAAAAAAATATCAACTGTAGACAGTTCACGGTGCGGGGGCGGGAGGGGGGAGTGGGGGCGTGGGGACGGGGCAGAATATGATGCAAGGACCAGAGAAGTGGGCATGTGGCTGAGAGACACTCTTCTTCACATCACCAAGGAATGACACTTTTGCTTTCTTCTTGGAAGGTGATTGGGGTTGACAGAAATAAAGTAGAACTTAGAAAAGAAAAGAGAAGCAGTGTGATTTTGTCAAAGCCTCACGTCTTGGTCAGCGGCTCAGCTCTGGGGTGGGGGATGGAGCGTGCTATAGTGCTGTCAGGAAAGCAATCATCTCAGCTCCAGAGGCTGCTGCTCCTTTCTCCCTGTAGTTTTTTTTTTTTTTTTCCTGACAGGTTTTAACCCTGGACCCCGTGGGCAGATTTCTGGCAGAGATCTGACGCCTGAGGCATGGAGAAACAAGGTCATTAGCTCCCCTTCTGCCACTCCCAAAAGAACCTCATCTCTGAGTCCTTTCTCAAGCAGAGGCGTTTATCCTGCAGATGAATTGCCGCAGAGATGGTTTTATTTTAAGCATTTTAGTGACTGGCTCTGCCTCGTCACCATTCACTACTCCTTTGAGCTTCCCTTCTTTAGAAAGCCTGGCTTTGACTGCAAGTGTGTTTGGAGAACGTTTGCGCCGACGACCCTCACCATTTGCTGGCGGGTAGACATTAATGAGTAGCATCTTCCTTTCTCCAAGCGCATTTCTTTGGTGAGGTTATTTTCTTTGACATCTCAGTCACTCAGGAACTTCCCTGCTGCTTGCTTCCTCGGGGACATTAAAAAAATTGTTTTTAGGAAAATGAAGCTTGGCTATTTTTTCCTGCTTTCTGTCTTCCTTGCCCTCACCCCTGGATACTTGACCACCCCCTTTAATAACTGTTTTATTAGGATGGCTCATGATAGCTAGAAGTTTAGTCTTTGCTTCTTAGTAAGAACTGAGAATTCTAGTCACGGAGCTTTATCCTTTTGATTTCCAGATACAGTGCTTAACCTTTTGATTTTAAGAAGAGCTTTTGGATCTGCAGCATTGTGTGTGTGTGTGTGTGTGTGCTTGTGCGCGCACATCTATGTTCGTGTGTGCATGGGCAAATGCATGTGAAGGCCAGAGACACATTTTATCTCCTTTTTAAAGAAGATTTTTTTTTGAAAAATTACGAAGTTTTTTATTGTTGTCCTTTTGGTTTCTCCAGACAGGGTTTCTTCGTGTAACAGCTCTGGCTGTCCTAGAACCCACTCTGTAGACCATGTTGGCTTTGAATTTAGAGATCTGCCTGCCTCTGCCTCCTGGGTGTTGGGATTAAAGGCGTGTGCCACCACTGTCTGTCTAAAATGATATTTTATTGTTTATATGTGAATGTGGGTATGTGTGTTCAGACAGGTGCCTTTGGAGGCTAGAAGAAGGGTTTGGATCCCTTGGAACTGGAGTTACAGTTGATATGAGCCTCCTAAAATAGGTGCTAGGGATGAAAGTCAAGTCCTCCTCAAGAACAACAAACGCTCAACCTCTGAGCCATCTTTTCAGCCCCCACCTTCTTTTCAGCTCTTGCAGTAGGCAAGGATGGCTGGCCAGACCCTGGGATCCGCCTGTCTCTGCCTTCCCAACACCAAGGTTATAGAGATAAAGCAAGCCACCACACATAGCTTTTTATGTAGTTTCCAGGGGCCAAACTCGGACACGCGTGTTTGTAAACACTTTACCAATAAAGACATCGTCCTAGCCCAGCATTTTATCCACCGTAAAATCTATGTGTCTGGAACTGGTGGCACAGAAGCGCTTTATAAATCCCATGTCATTTGGCTGGCTGGTAGAAGTTTGAATAGCAAAAAATGAAACTGGCTTCCCATACATTCTTTGAGAAGGTAACGAGAAGAACTTATTCTGCGTGCTGTTGGTGGCCAAAGCTTAAACCAACTAAAAAGACGGAGGGAAAAACATGAGAAAGTATTTTAAATTAAATTTTTATTTTTGGTAAAAGAATGAGGCAGAAAAAAACTGCAAAGAAAAATACCTTAACATTTAATCATTCACAGCAGAGTTTCATGTAGCCCAGGCTGGCCTTTGAGTTACCATGTAGCTGAGGATGATCCCGTGTGTCTCGTTTTGAACTTAAGCTCTTCTTACCTCCACCTTCCAAGTTCTGGGGTGGCAGGTGGCTGTCCCCACATCGAGGTCCCTGTGGCTCTGGGGATTAAGCCCATGTGCATAGCAGGGTAACTGCTGTCCAAGCTCACACCTTGCCCTGGGTATTGCTTTTCAATGGAAGGAGTTACAAACCCATACACCCCACAGCCCCAACACCACAGATACTAAGGTCTTGTTTTCCTTCCACGACTCTCCCAAATGATGCCGTTGACCCCTGCTGCACACAGCAAGGACGTGTTACACTTCTAAGAATTTTAATTAGGCATGTAGTCTTTCTCCAAGATGGCAAAACCATGGTTCAGTCATGTCCACACTGTGCCTTGAAAGGGAAGCTAGGCAGATACTAGCCACCAGAAATTAATGTGTGTGTGTTTTAAGACAGAACGTGAGAGTGAGCAAAGATTGGATTATATACTAGAGAGTAACATTAAGTGAATTATTTAGCCAAGGTATGTCTTATTTTGAGTCTCAATACTCTTTTCTGAAGGGCACTGGTAGTACGAAGGGAGAGGCAATAATCAAGTTATTAATACTCCACGTGGGACACTCAAGCAAGGGTCTTGATCTACTATTCATTATACGTTAACTTGAACTTTAAGTGAGGGTTGGAGAGACTGCTCAGGAGTCAAGTTAAGCACTACTCTTATGGAGGACCTGAGTTCAAATCCCAGAGCTCATAATTGGTGTCTCACAACTGCCTGGAACTCCAAATCCAGGGGATCCAATACCCTCTTCTGGCCTCTGCAAGCAATGTGCCTCCTCCACATAACCCCCCAACACACACACAAATATACACTAAAAATAAAAATGCAATCTTTTGCTGGGTGTTGGTGCCTCATGCCTGTAATCCCAGCACTGGGGGGGGGGGGGCAGAGGCTGGTGGATCTCTGTGAGTTCAAGGCCTGCCTAGACTACAAATCAAGTTCCAGGACAGCCAGAGTTGTTACAAAGAGAAATCCTGTCTCAAAAAAACAAGACAATATATGTATATATAACATAATACACTATATTTATATATACTACATGGTATGTAATTATAAGTTATGTAGTATATAAATATTGGTGGTGGCGCACGCCTTTAATCCCAGCACTCGGGAGGCAGAGGCAGGCGGATCTCTGTGAGTTCGAGACCAGCCTGGTCTACAGAGCTAGTTCCAGGACAGGCTCCAAAGTCACAGAGAAACCCTGTCTCGAAAAACAAACAACAACAAAAAAAACAAAAACAAAAAATAAATATTATATATTATACATATATAAAAATTATATATACATATATATCAAATCTTAATTTTTTTTTTTCGAGGCAGGGTTCTCTGTTGCTTTGAAGCCTGACCTGGAACTAGCTCTTGTAGATTAGGCTGTCCTTGAACTCACAGAGATTCGCCTGCCTCTACTTCCCAAGTGCTGGGATTAAAGGTGTGAGCTACCACTGCCCAGTAATAATCTTTTTTTAAAAAGAGAGACTTAGGTGACACAATGCAGCTTCTTCTTGGCCTTCCAGCTCTGCAACCCTGCCTTGCAGAACTTTATGGCAGCTTTTTTATTATGTGTGCGTACTTATTGGCTGTTATGCTCCTTCGAATGCCCAGTGAGCTGGGGGTTTTATCACTTCTTAGGAACGATACATAAAACCACTGCTTCCTAAATTTAGTCTACATGAACAAGATCATGCTTAGAAATACATTTCCGAGATGCTCAGGCTATTGATTGGTTCAAGTTGGCCAATAGCATGAGCTCCCACCATGAGCAATAGCATCACTTAGAGGCTTGTTCTTGGGCCTCAGGAGGTTTCAACCTAGCTGCCTGCTTTGACAATTTCTCCAGGTGCTGTTAAGGCTAAAATTTAATAACCACTGCCCTCATAAGAGCTAGAGGAGTTGGAAATAAAATGTTCTTGGACTTTAAATTTAGTTCTGCATTATAGCCAACCATTCTTCCAGGCGTCTGCAGCCTACATTTGTGAAGAAGACAGTCACATCAGAGAATTAAGTTGCGTTCACCAGTAAGACAGAGAGCAGTGTTTTGTCTGACCCTAGACGTCTCTGTGATTAGCAGCTTCCCCACCCACCCAAATATACTCGCTTAGTATATTTGGGGTAAGCCTAATGCTACAGTCTGGGTCTGTGTACACCCTCTCATTTTGTGTGTTGAACTCCTGGCCTCCAAGGCCATCATGTTAGGTTCTGGCCTTTGGGAATTAATGAAGAACAGAGTCAGCAAGATTGGCATTGGTGCCTTATACCCCAGAATCTCATCACTAGTGAAGAGAAAGGAAGCTGTCTTCTGGACTAAAATGAGGCTCTCATGGGACACTGGCTCTAACTGTTCTCTTATCTTGGACTCCTCAGCTTTTAGAACTGTGGGAAATACATTTCTAATGTGTATACCCCACCTAGGTTATGGCATTTTGCCTAATAATGAGAATACACAAAGATATCTGGTGTAATCAAAATGCCCAGAAGAGAAAGACAGCAGGTCCAGAGAACAGAATACACACTGGGCCCACAGTGTCTCCACTGTGTCTGAGAGAGAACTTGCAAGAATGCTCAGGAGACTATTGACAGGGATATAGATATATTTTCAAAAATTCCTCTCTTTCTTGCCCTTTTTCATACCCTCTCTCCCCTTTGCTGTCCTTCCTTCCTCCCTCCCTTCCTTAGACAAGGTCTGACTATGTAAACTTGGCTGGCCTGGTACTCTCTATGTATTCCAGGCTGACTGTGAACTCACAGGGATCCACCTGTCTCTGCCTCACAGTGGTGGTATTATAAAGATGAGTCTCTATTCAACTCATTTATATAATGTTGAGGCAAGGTTTCACTCTGGAGTCTAGGCTAGCTTAGAATTCATGGCCATCCTACTGCCTGTTGATTGCGTGGATCTCGGGTGAGCCACAAGGCTCTGCAGGAAAGGGTCAGTTTAGGGTTTTGCTGTGGAGTAAAGGCAGGCTCTCTCTTTGGTAGCTGCTTTATACCCCTGAGGACTGAGCTCACTAGCCATCCCGGAGCACACAGTGTTTGCATTAGGATTTATCATCGACAGCTATACAAATAGCTTGAGTTGCTCACTCCTTTCCTTCAAAGTACTCAGGAAATCTCATTAAGAGGGATTAACCCTGGATTCGGTTTGGTGTTCTTACTTTAATAAGCTTGCAGGAAAACCAATAAAAACACACAGGTACAAAGAAGAACAAACACAAGAGAGGGGCTAAAACCCCAACTCCCAGAGGAATAAGTGATCACACTGTTGTGTAGTAACCCAAATTTGCTGAGAGCTATGAGGTACCCTGGAGGATGCTGAGTACCAAAGGCCTGGGTTCTAGTGGCGACTCCACTAACTTGCTATGGGACGCCACAAAATTCTTTACTCTGAGTCTTATAGTTTCTTCATAAGTATAGTTAATGACATCTATTGCAAGAGCCACTGTATTAGGGGGACTGTGATAATAAATACAAGACCGCTTTGCAAAGCAAAAGCAATAATGAAATAGCCTTTGTCCTGTCATGCATCAAATCAGAATTAGCAAAAACAGCCCTCAGTCTATTCTGGGTATCTACTGTCTGTACCTGGAGAAGTTGGAAATGTCTTGGTTTCAAGTTCCAGGTAAAATTTTAAAACTGTATTTAAGAACCCATCTAAGTTTAGAATTGTATTAACTCAGAAAAATAATTTAGGCAGATATAAAAATTCTTGACGCTAACTCTTCCATCAAACCACCTGTAAAATATCATGTAAATACAATAGGAAGTTGTCAGTAGTGTGATGATAGTCTTGGCCCGTTTGGCTAGTTGATTTCTTGAAGACAGGTAGAAGCAAAAGACTTTATAGCAATTTCCACAGAGGAACCATAAGCAGTCAAATGGATTATAAATCAGATAATTATTCAGTTTGTTAGGTAATTCATGTCATCTTTAGGAGCAAGGGGGCACTATGAACAATTATGTAGGTAAATAGACATAAACCAAGACTGTCCTTGAAAAGCCAGGACATAAGCTTCTTAGTTACGATTGCCTCCCACCCCAAGGTGAGTGACGTCAGAGTAAAATAATCAGCAATATGATCTGGAAATTTAACCAACCCCTCTGTGCTGTCGTCAATCCTTTTACTTTGTTACATCGAGCAGATGTAAGCTGTGGAAACCCCAGAAATCTAGTGTGTGGTGAGCTGAAGGGGGCCACAGCGGGTGGGAGGAATACTTCCTGTCCCTCTCCAGATCTCTCTGAAGAGACATCAAACACCAGCCCGAGCTGTCTTTTTGCTGAGAGGCGGCAGAAGCAGACACACCAGTCTGGAATGTCAAGTGCCGAGAGATGAGCTGCTGCGAAGAGAAGCTTCAGGCCAGTGTCGAGTCCGCCAAATGGAGTTGCAAACAGCTCTGAGTTCTGCGAGCAGAGGCTATAGACATAAATCAAAGAGCACTCTTCCCAGTGCCGGCAGTGTGGGAACGACTGGCCACTTGTCACGCTTCAGTGTCCTCAACCACAGCTCCACACGTGGAGAGTAATTACTGCGAGCCCTGTGGTCTGTGAGTGATGGTGGCGAGGGGAGAATTTTCCCAGGCATTGCATGGGAGGGCTGTCCACACCCATGTCTCGAGACGCGATGATGTCCTTCTCTCCACATATGTTCACTGTGAGGTGTTCCTTTGCATGATTTATGTTAAAGGCCTTGTTTCCATCCTGTCCCCAGCACCTGGCCATGTACAGCAGCTTTATATCCCCGACAGGGAAAGAAACCTAAAGATATTTTAGTAAGCAGCTTCCTGGAATGATAAATCAACAGCTATAATATCATATTTTTTAGGATGATACTAAATTCTGAAGGAAAAAAAAAGGTCACTATTTCTCTGCAAGGGAGGGCAAGGGAAAGCTGTTGACTGGGAAAGACTAGGGCAGGGTGCTAACAGCAGAGCTGGCCTCACTTGGTACAACCCCCTTTCTGAATCTAGAGGCCTGTGAAGGATTGAAGGAGCAATTTCTCGGTGGCAGGAGTCGCCCTCTGTGACTGAGGGACAGCTGGCTGTGGAATCAGGGTGAATCAAAGTGCCACTGGCTCTTTTGATGGATCTGCTGTCCTTAGAGAGCTGGTCTTTAAGTAAAAGATTTTTTTTTTTGATCTTTTCTTATAGATAGTTCTAGAAGGATGGAAAATGGGGCCGGGAATACAGTTCAAAGCACTTGCCTTGCATGCTTGAGGCCCTAGGTTCAATTTCAAATTCAAAGAAAAAAAAAATGGAAGTTTTCCATGTGAAGGTAAGGAACATACTTATAATTTGACAGCTATCTTCTTTTAAAACATATAATCGCTACTAAAAGAAATGGTGTCAGGTTGATATTGGTCTCATGGTTTTTAAGAAATGTAGAAAATAACGGGCCTATCACTTCTTTTTCATTGACTGTGAGTCCGTTTGTATTATGTGTTATTCATTTATTGTATAAAGTTCTATGTTATCGATTCACAAAATAGTCCTGGAACTTCCATTATTCACTGAGGCTTCTGATAGAATGACTACATTTAAAAACAGTCATGTGATCATAGTCATATAAGTAAATTACAGTAGACATATAAGCTGGTACATTAGTATTGCCAAGGTACTCATCCAGCCTTGAAAAGGCATAAACCACACAGTTAAGTCCCGATTGTTTTACAGCATAGGTTTTGTTTTTCCCCTGTAAATACACAAAGGGGGTTTCAAAAAAATTAATTATTTTCTTCATTCTCTCAGGACTACTCTTACGATGGAGAAACAGCTATTTTTGTTGACCACACCACACTTGATATCAACCCCATCTTGATAAAAGAATTGGTGTGAGGACTCAACTCTCAAGTTCTCAAAGAATTTTATTTCCAGGAACAGTCGCCTTCCTGAGGCCTATTCAGTGCCTCTTGCTAACTGAAAGTGCAAACATATGCTGTTTTATGCTTTTCAGATTGTATTTCAAGCAAGTAGACTCCCGACCTTGAGGGGCACAGGAAGTACCTCTCTCAATGCGCTTTTCTGGGCAGTGCTCTGCCCTCCTGCTCAGGGGCAGACTCTCCGGACTCCATTTGTATACTCCCCGAGTGCACACCATCAATGACTGTTCCATAGCTGGCAGTTGGATTTAATGTCCCAAGCTTCCTTTTTTTGTTTATTTAGAGAAAAAATAATTTCTTTTTTTTTTAAATAATCTTTTATTCAGAGAGTAAGAGACCACCAATCTTGATGGATCACTGTGGATCCCATGAAAATTCTGCAATACTTAGGGTAGGCCCTGGCTAGCCAGCCATGACTCTAACATCCTAAGAGACGATTACAAAGCTGGGCTTTCCAGGCTGCGCAACCCAAGGTTGTCTCTTTGGTCCGATTGTAAATAGCAGCCAACTGCTTAATGACATAATGTGAATTTTTATAGGCTCGTCTAATTCTCCAGCCAGATTGCTCTCTGAACATTTGAGATAAATCTTCACCCACTCCTTAGAAGTGTTCAACACACAGGTTAATTTCTCACTATTGATTTTGTCTGCTATGCATCTTGACTATTACAAGATGACTTGAACTATACAAAAGATCTCAGTGGCAGTCAGTTTTAAAAGAAACAGCTTTTTGAAAAGAATGCTTGAAAAAAAGAAGTTGGTAAAGACACCAAAGCAACCCCTCCCTGACCCTTAGCAGGGTAGTTTGACTGCATATTTTGATTTGGTTTAGAGGAGAGAAAAAAACCATGCACATTTTCAAGAAGAGGTTTCGTATATTAGGCTCGCGAATGGTTGGGTGTCTTGAATGAAGTAGAGGATTCTTACCCAGGGCAGGTTAAAAGCTCCACCAGAAGATGGTTCTCTGGATTTTTGCTATTTATCTTAAAAACAAACAAACAAACAAACAAACCAAAGAAACAAAACCAAAAATATTAAGCAAAATAAAAATTGATAAACAACAAGAAAAAGGAATTGACTCTTCTGGATTGTTCTGTCCTGGACTTCAGTGATCTATGCCCCAAATATATAGATCGTCTTGACATATATATTTTTTATTAACAAGGAAACTATATTAAAAATAATAAAAATAAAGGTAAGAACACCCCGCACCCAAAACATCTAGAGCATGTTAATTTTGAACTTATTTCTTTTTTCCACACCCCTGAAATACTGCCCACTGATAGAAAATAGAAAATTAATAGTAATTCCTTTCCTGGACTTTCAAATAAGACATCATTATTTTCAAGAATGGGGAAGATTAAAAACTAACACTTAAATAATACCACTTTTTAAATTGCCAGATTCAACAAAACTGAAGTGAATGAAGTCATTTCCACATCACTTGGAGTGAAGATTTATTTAAGACCAACTAAACAAATTACATGGACCCCACTGCAATGCCTTCTTTAATCAAAGTTATAACTGGACAGACATCAGACTTTTTAAAATTTAAAAATAATAGAAAAGTAAAAATAGATTTCCTAGAGAAATTTCTTTCCTAAAGTGTGTGTGTGTGTATGTGTGTGTGCACGTGTGTGTGTTGTTTTGCTGCATCTGTGAATCTTTCTTTGGAGTAACTGGGTAGCAGAGTGGCTTTTTGTTGTTGTTTGTTTTTGTCTTTAACTGGATTCATCCAAGGATGCTGAATTAGAACGTCATCTGATTGGTGGAACATGGACTCCTCTGAACCATGACAGAGAGTAAAGGCCCCGAAAGGAGAATGGCAGGTGTGAATGAACGCGGGGTGTGCGTCTCATATGCCGTGTACCTTTGTGCGAAGAGAAGACAAAAGAAAAGAGAATGGGATGAGCACTCTAAAATCATCTGCAGCACTTTAGAGGGTTAAACCTGCTTAACCCATTCCTCCTCAGAGAATGGCACCAAAGAGCTCACCCCTCAAGCGTGGCTAGTTCTAGGCCTGTGGTGGCCTCAGGTTGCCAGAGCAGTCATGCGCTCTGTTTCCGCCCCCCTCCCACCCGATTAATAGGATCCATTCATAGCTACTCACTACTGCAGGATTTGACCTGAGAAATGCTAGGATCGATTAACTCAGCAGTCGTGGCGAACAGTCCCTAAATAATCTTTACCCTTGGCCAGCAAGGGAACTGCTAGTCTCTAGTTCTCAGCAGCAGCTGGTGGGGTTCTCAGCCAAGTTCTTCAGATGTAGGAACTCCTCCCGAACAGCCTACGTTGACATGGCGTTTACACATCTTTCCAGCAGGCTTCCTGGATCTAGGAAACGTTATTCCTGACTCCTTTGACCCAGGCGCCCGCAACAACACAGTTCCCAATCTGTAGGTAATCCCTCTTCTTTCCTTTCTAGGAGCTGGCAGGGTAGCTATTTTTTTCTAAAATAGTCATGTTGATATGTTCAAAAATCCATTGCTGAGTCTCAGAGAGAGGGTCACATCTGGCCATGAAAATCTTCTTCTCTGCAGGGTTGCAGTCCATGCAGCTGTTGCTTACAGGATGAAATAGTGTTCTGTCCTAGATGCATCAGAAAGAAAAGACTGATATAAAATGTGGCGAATGCTACAGCCCAATGTTTATATATGTAAAATAGGTGTTTGTATTTGAGTATGTACCCAGAGTCTAACTCAACCAGCTCTCGAGTCAAAGAATATAAGATTTCAAAGAACCTAGAACTTCCAACACAACTTAAGCTGAAGACAAAAATATGAATTAATTTTTTTTTAAGAGAGCAATTCACGCGTTTCTAGTTTTGTAGTAAGCATCGTGTTGCAAGCTTAGCTGCTTACAAGTATAAAATGCTTCTAGCCATTTGGATAAAATATGACACACACACACATACTGTGTTGAGTGCACAGTAAATAATAAACACACCCAACAAGAAGAGCGAAATTTTCCCCATCTCACACTGGTTGTCTGTTGAAAAAGACAAAAGAAATCCATGCTGAAATTGAAATGCCAGGCGCTCAGCTGCCTGCCGTCTCTGGAAGATGAATGAAGGGGTGCGGACAAGTGACACTTGGGCCATAGCTGAGAAGGAAAAGTCAGCTTTGTTAGTGCTTAAGAATCAGTGTTTTTCCACCCCTGCAATCCAACATCTTGGAGGCTGCAGGCGTTTAGAGAGCATGGTTCGGATGACTTTTTGTAAACTGGAGGTGTCGTTGGCTTACAAGCCAGCTATGATAAATACATTAAATCACCTAAATACTTGAGGCAGTTCACAGCTCAGTGAATAAAAGGTGCTGGCTTCCAGGGCACAAAGTCTAAGTCCTGAGCAAGCTCATTGTCTGAGCATGCCCCTTTTTATTGTATTCCTGGGAAGAGGAGGTGAAGTGGAAAGGAAACAACCCTTCTTTAGTGTCAAACGCTCACTCAAATGGCGTTTACGATTTTCTTAAAAAGTATCAATAATTTGAGAAAAAGTCGCCAAATTAACACTTAAATTTTAGCATCGAGTAATGCTTTGTTGTTTAGCTTAGGAAGTATTTTGGGGTGCTGGTTGGTCTTCTGGTTGCTTTCCTTCAAGGGGGAACGGTAAATGGGCAGTACTTTTCGGATTTAAGAGTTTCTCAGCCACCCTTTGTAAACATTTATGGGTTCCTGGATTTTCAAACTCAATCAAACTAATATTTAATATCCTTGAAGGATCCGGATGTTTGCATGAAGGGGAAGGAGAAATAAGGAAGGAGAAACGTAACATGTGGGCAATTTGGTAGGCGTTTCTATTTTTAGTGTAAACAAAGGACTGTGCCCAACACAAAAGTTCTTTTCTCCTACTCTTTAAAGTCAAAGTTAGTTGTGGATTTCCTGAACTTGAGTTCAGAAGTCTCCTGAGGGTGCCTTACAGTCCTCTCCAACATCTTCACTAACTTCTCTGCAGTCTGACCCCAGGGGAAGGTCTAAGAAATTCTCCTTGTCTGCGGGGGAGATGGTAGATGCCAGAAAGGAGGAGACTGTTCTCAGCTCCTCACCGCAGCCTTGGAGATTACCTGGGCTCCTGGCACATAGGTTTTTCTCGCAGTCTCTGGCTCCTTGCACAATGCCTTCCTTCCTTTCCTTCCTTGTTCTGCCCCTTCTCTCCGGCATTTCTCATGTCCTTCACCCTCAATTTCCAGCAGTGTAGCTGCCTGAATCTAATCTATTTTATTAGGTTTGCAAACACCCTTTGTGGTTTCACTTTTTTTTTTTTTTTTTTTAGTTTTTCGAGACAGGGTTTCTCTGTAGCGTTGGAGCCTGTCCTGGCACTAACTATTGTAGACCAGGCTGGCCTAGAACTTACAGAGATCCACCTGCCTCTGCCTCCCGAGTGCTGGGATTAAAGGCGTGCGCCACCACTTTTTATATTGCTGGGAATCAAACCCATTCAAACTGTGGGCTTGCTAGACCAGTGCTGTACCACAGAGTTATATTTCAAAATCCCTTCAAGTAGTATTCCTTACTGTTTTTACATTTATTTAGTGTGTAGTGTGTCTGTGTGTGCATGACACAGTGTCTACATACGTGAAGGCCAGAGGACAATGTGCAGGGTTCAGTTTTCTCTGTCTACCACGTGGGCTCCGGGGAGGAAACTCAGGTTGGCAGATTTGGTGGGATGAGCCCTGACTCATCAAGCCTTCTCTTAGCTCCCTCAAAGACCATTTTTAAATTATAACGTTCAAGAAAATTCTACGTGATCCACTAAATTCGAACATGCTCTGTTGTGTGTGTGGGCATCTCCTTCCAGTCTTTAATACCTGCATTTCTTCCTGCTTCCTTTACCAACAGCTCAGGCAGACCTCTGGACAACCCCAGATTCCCCTTAAAAACATGCATTTTCATGAAACCTAAAATTGGTAAAGAAAACGAGTATTCCATGGTTTCTTCTCCTTATCAGTGCCCGTGTGCCGGCGTGAACACAAAAACAAATCAGGTTTCTAAAGCGCCCTATTTTTCTGCACATCCCTTCCTGAGCCATAAGGTATCACAGTTTGCAAACCCCTTGTGGAAACACATGTTCTGACAAATGCAGGTGTGCTCATAGGCACAGCCAGGCAGGCTGTGCAGATGTGGTGCAGCTGGAACAATCCGGAATACATTCTCCACTGCATGTACTTTGTGTCCTTAGAAGAGATGAAAACTGGGATTCTTTATCTGTCTACACCAGGGAAGCTGATGGGGAATGAGAGGGTGAAGTAGACCAGTCCCCAAAGTCTTTCTTTGTCATAGAATTGAATGAACACTTTATTCCAAAGTCTGCCTGTGACAGAGACAGTTTACAGGGTGCTAAGCTAGAAGTCCTCCCCAATACCCAGTAGGTCAACTGATTGATCTCTGGCTACAGACCGATCTCTGTTCACCCTTGTCTTCAGAGTGCCCAGCAAGGCCACAGAAATGAAGCTACTGGGCACACTTTCAGCCTTCAACAGAGTATACCTTTATTGCCTTTGACCTTGGGGGGGGGGTGACATAATTGCTATCTATAGGCTTCTATTGGACCAGGCTTTTGGATAACTAATGTCTTTATCGACGCCTTTGCTAGTGATTTAGTCAGTGGCGTGAGTCTGAATATGTCTTTTCTTCCGTGACAGCCCTCCTCTCCCCTGTCCTTCATCCCATCCGTCATCGCTGTTAACAGAACAGCATCCCCGCCCCCAGTAGACTTGCGAGAGTACTTTGGAAAGTGCGATGTTCCGTAACCGCCTTCTGTATGTGATGATCGATGCTCTGTCTTTGCTTTGCTCTTGGTCTAGTTCTGACAAAAGGCAAGGCCCTGCCTGTCAGTGTCACCTTTACTTCACCTTGCCTGAGAAAACTGAAATCATAGAGCTGGGGAAGTCTAAGGACTGCTGAGCAGCCTGCCCTTCCTAGTCAGTTCATGGTGCCAACCAATCAGTGCACGCAGATGAACACGGGTGGGACTATTTGGGTGGTTCGCTGGAAGCCACATGGGTTTAGGGCTGGCCACAGGCTTGACTGGCATCTCTCTGTGTGGTACCTGGTGTGTCCCCACATCCATAATAAACTTTATGCACTCCCATATTCACATAGAGTCTAAGCTTTAGGAGAATGAGAGAGAGGCTCCAAACATTCCAGCTTGCACATGGGGGCATAAAAGAACCGAACACAAAAGACATAAAGACAGTAAAATAAACAAGAGAGCACATGGCTCACAGCTGGAGGGGCAGCACAGTTTTGGGAAGAGGCCTGAGGTTTGTGACTGGACTGTGAACTGGATGAATTCTAGCCATCCACTTGCTAGCTGTCTGCCATTGGAGCAGGTACTAAATTCTGTGACCCTTAGCTCACCTACTTGTAAATATGGATAACGCGCCCAAGTTTGCTACGGGAGGATAAAACGTAGAGTGGCTGGCTCCATGTTTCACATATAAGCAACTATGCAATAGCTTCCTCTTCCTCTAATTTATTTTTAGTCAGAAAGCCTCCCCAGTTCTAAAAATCAGAATGTACTAACCATCTGGTCTGAGAGCAGCTAGCTATTCAATACCAAATTATATCTTCTGAAATCCTGGCAAAATAGAGCTTGAAAAAATTACCCTCTGACCCAATCCGTTGTCCACATTGTACAACAGTACCTCCCTCTTTTATCCAAAGGATTTAGGAAACCAAGGCCATCTAGGGCTAGCAAGGCAGCTTTGCTAGGTGATCGCAGAGCTTTGGCTGGTCTCTAGCATGAGCTATGACTATCTTATCAGGTCCGGAGCTTTCTAGAAGACAAGACAATAAAATATGTAGACCTTTTGAATACATGATTGAGACAGGCTAATTGAGTTCAACAGATATTTCTTTTTTTTTTTTTTTTTTTTTTTTGGTTTTTCGAGACAGGGTCTCTCTGTGGTTTTGGAGCCTGTCCTGGAACTAGCTCTTGTAGACCAGGCTGGTCTCGAACTCACAAAGATCCGCCTGCCTCTGCCTCCCAAGTGCTGGGATTAAAGGCGTGAGCCACCACCGCCCGGCTCCTCAACAGATATTTCTAAAGTGCCCTTTATATTGTGGTTAGTGTCGAGGAAAGGCGTTGGGGAAGATAACCTAAGCCATGTCCTCTAACCCAACAACTAGAGCAGATCAAAAGGTACCTAATAAGTGTCTGAAGTAGAGAAAATATCAGTGAAATGTAGTGTAATAAAGGTGAATATGAAATAACACATTTATGCATTTGAATTAAAAATTTAATGGGCAGATCCTGTTAGGGACTCACAGTCTTTCCATCTTTTGATGGGTACCTAGGTTGATTCTATCTCCTGGCTGTTGTGACCAGGGCCACGGCAAACGTAGTGGTATATGATGACTTAATATCCATTGGGTATATAATCAGAACAACACAGCTAGATAATGTAGTAGTTCTATTTTTGGTTTTATGAGGAACCCCCATACATATTTCCACAGTAGATGGGCTAATTGGCATTCCTGGCAACAGTATCTCATTGCTACCCCTGTCCTCATCAACATTTGTTTTCCTGATGAGAGCCATGTCAACTGGGAGAAGAGAGAATCTCATTTGCATTTCTCTGGTGGCTAAGGATCATCATTTATGAAAATTATTTCAGAAATTTGTTGGGATTTGTACTTTGAGAAGAATCTGTTCAATTAATTTGCCTGCTTATTGATTTAATTATTATTTTCTTTTGGTGGTTTATTTTTTGAATCTTTTCTTTTTTCTAGATATGAATCTTTTATACATGAATAGTTAGCAGATTTTCTCTCATTCTGTAGAACGTCTCTTTACTCTTATAATCGTTTCCTTGACTGTGTCGCAGCTCCAATCTAATGCCATACATCTGTCAGTTCTTACTATTATGTCCTGAGGACACAGGAGTCCTAGTCAGAAAGCCACTGCCTAAGTCTAAATCATCAAGTGTTTTTCTGTACCTTCTTCCTCTAACCAGCTCAAAGTTTTGGGTCTTATATTAAGATCTTAAATTCTAAATATAGAGGCAGAGACAATAAACAATGACGATAATAAATATGATGCTATATAAAAATTGGGAAATAAAAAGAACCCGAGATGGCAGTGATGGGGCCTGAAGGAAAGAGAATTAGCTATTCACATGTCTAAGTGAAGGAGCTTTCATAAGGAGAAGGGCTAGTGCAGTGACTGAGCAAACCTTTACGGATCAATAGTCTAAGGAAACCAGAATAATGGCACTGGAGTAAGGGGTGATGGAGTGCCAGCTAGATCAAGTTATGGTGACAAGAAAAATCTTTGGACTTCAGACTGTCATGTCTGAGAGGTAGACAAAGGGCCAAATCACGAAGATACTTGTGTGCAATTCTAAAATTGATTCTTTCCTGTTGGCACTGGGGGAGGAGTTAGACTTAGGATATCAAGGAGGAAGGCATCGGATGACATCATAAGAAAAGAGATGAAGGTGACAGCAAGCATCCAAATTTGAGCTGATACAGAAGGAAGGTAGGGGCAACCAGGGTTGTGCTCTGAAGGCTACTTGAGATATCTGAGAAGTTAAATGCACAGAGACTTATAATGAATGGGATGTGGGGCCTGTGCTAGAGGGAGGAGGTGACTGGCTGGAGTAAAAGCAGGGCTGAACTGGGACAATGAAAGACGAACTAGGTGTGGAAGAATTGTCTGTATTCTGTCAATCATGTTTTAAATAAATGCTGATTGGCCAGGCAGGAAGTATAGGTGGGAAAACCAAACAGGAAGTAGAAATGATGCAATAATAACAGGAGAATTCTGGGAAGGAGGAAGCTGATTCCTCCCACTCTTGCCTAGACCACCGAAGCAGCAGGATGTGATCTGCCCCACTGAAAAAGGTACTGAGCCACATGGCTAACATAGATCAGAAAAATGGGTTAATCAAGATGTGAGAGTTAGCCAGTGAGAGGCTAGAGCTAATGGACCAATCAGCTTATAACTTATGGAGACCTATGTGTGATTTTCTCTGGGGCTAAACAGTTGTGGGATACCGGGTGGGACAAAAACCCCAACAACAAGCAGGCCTCCCATTCATGCTACACGAACTGGACCAGGAGGAGGGATGATAGTGATTTCTGTTCTAGACATAGTAAATTGGAGATGTTCAGGCTTGGCTGTCCAACAAGCAGTTGGTTAGAGAAGATGTCAGGGTAGTTTATCTATATAAAATGGAAATAATTACATGAGTTCCTCTGATAAATTTACATATGATTGAAAACTTAAATGCTATAACAACATACATTGGAAGTGGGTACTTTCATAAGTGAGAATTCCTTCATAGTTGATGTCTCTGGTGTCTAATAAGGAGGAATGAAGGCTTGATGGTATGAGGTTTTCATTCAGATTGTCCCTGGCAACTAATTTTGCTAGCCATTTAGTTTGTCAGGGATTCACTTCCTTTATGCCTGTAGAGGGAGTTCAGTAGACAGGAGGCAGAGATAAGATATGCTATAGCAAGCTCTGCTTTGTTGCCTCTCAAGATTGTAGAGAAGAGTAAGGTTGATACATGACAACCCTTTGCATTCTTGAAGGGAGAGAAAACAGTTCTTAGTTTTACTATTGGCTTCTGAGAAAATACAAATCGTTCCTAAATAGATAGAAAGTGACAAGCAGTCATAATGTCTGACCATTTTTACTTTTTCTTTAGCAGGTCATATTTCTCCCAGAATGTTGGTCTTATGCATCATTGTTCAATTCAGCCCATCAGCAATGACGCCTCTGTTTTCAGCGTATGTGTGGAGATGGTGCTGGTGACAGGTCACTCTCAGCTGGTCCTCGGCCTCTCATCCTACATTCTACGTACTGCATTCACCGGGCTGTGCATAGTGATGCGCCAGGCATATCCATCTCAGTTCCTCTCAGAGCCGCCAGAAAATTCTCATGAGTTAGACCTCCTGTCTTCCATGCTCACTCAAAGTCTTCGCCCTTCACTAAATTCTTAGCCTGACCTATATGATCGTGTGTAGTTCTGCCATTATGCTGATGTCTGGTCTCATAGGTCATTGTTTTCCTTTACACAATGTATTTCAGGTGGCTTCTCTCTGTGCTTTGTAGAAAACCAAGACTCTGCCTACCTCAGGGTCTTGGGATAAACTCTCTCTCTCTCTCTCTCTCTCTCTCTCTCTCTCTCTCACACACACACACACACACACACACACACACACACACACAGTCTCTTTTTGTACCACTTTCATCATTATGTTTTGCTCATTCTTTTGGTTTTCTTTCAAAAATCATTTGGAGAGCTGGGTGGTGGTGGCACATGCCTTTAATCCCATCACTCGGGAGGCAGAGACAGGAGGATCTCTGTGAGTTTGAACCAGCCTGGTCTACAGAATGAGTTCCAGGACAGGCTTCAAAGCTACAGAGAAACCCTGTCTCGAACAAACGAACAAAAAACCAAACCCCAACACAACAGCAACAACAACAAAACTCATTTGGAGAAGCTTTCCCTACACCTCTGGCCTATGCAGGGCCCAATGCTCTGTGTTGTCATATTGTGCAGTGTCGTAGTTTGACTTTCAATTGCTATGATGAAACACCATGACCAAAGTAACTTGGGGAGGAAAGGGTTCATTCATCTTATGCTTCCACATCACAGTTCATCACCACAGGAAGTTAGGACAGGAACTCCAGCAGGGTAGGAACCTGGAGGCAGAGGCCACAGAGCAATGCTGCTTCCTGGCTTGTTCCTCACTGGTTGCCTGGCCTGCTTGCTTATAGAATCCACAGGTGGTAAGAGCCACAATGGTTTGGGCCCGCCCCATCAATCACTAATCAGGAAAATCAGGCTTGCTTATAGCTTCATCTTATGGAGGTATTTTTCTCAAGTGAGGCTCCTTCCTCCCTGGTAATTCTAGCTTGTGTCCAGTTGGCATAAAGCTAGCCACTGCATGCTGTGTACCTTATGTATATATGCATGAATGTATGTAGATATGGATGTATGTATATTTATGTGTATTCCCTCTCATCTCAAAGTTCCACATGTATGAAAATATTTTCCCAGATTTTGCTGCTTCTGTTCATACCTCTTATATACTCTCATTCACCCTGCCTAGAGTCTCATGACCCTACACCCCTCCTTACTGCATACCTATGTGTCATATGGTGTTAGGTGCTCTGCCCAGATTCCCTCATTTCTCCTCCCCTCACCACTTCTTGAGGAACCAGAATGTCGAGAAGCAGGAAGATTCAATTATCCTTTCAGCAAATATGAATTAAGCCCTGCGATGTGCCATATGTCCTCTTGGTACACACCAAGAGTGCACACACACAAAAAAAATCAGTCCTTTTGTGAAGTTCCCCTTCTAATATTTACTCGTGAATAGTTGAAATAGTACAGAAATGTCTGGTCTAGAAGTACAACCACTTAGACAATGTGCTTCTCTCTACTCCAATTTGGGGTGTTCAAATCAAGCCAGAAGATCACTTGCTGGACACATGGAAGGTAATAGCTAACATTAATCGAACTCTTATGTGCCACGCTCAAAGTGCAATGAGTTTTCACTTACTTATAGCGACAACTATTGAAGGTGAATGCTTTTATTATTTCCATCTTATAACAAGGAAATAGATGTGTGGCAAATTTTCCAAGGCTCCAGTGCCAAAACACATAGTGGAGCTCATGACTCAAATGGCAGCGCCCCCGCCCCGCCCTCCCCCAAGGACCCAGAGTCCATGTCCTGAATGCTTGCAATGGCAAAGCATTTCTCTTCTTGGCTGAGGCAACTAGCAGCCCGGCTCCATCTCCACGTCCACTCAGACCGGAAAAAGGGGTCTCATCAACAACGTCAGGAGTCTTTTAGACCTCTAATCGCCAAGCTCTGCTTCCATTTGGCTGTCTAGATCCCGGCAAGCAGAAGCCCAACATTATGTAAGAGCAGGAAGATAGTCTGTGCGTGACAGAGTCTGTCTAATGCAGACTGAGGCCGAGGGCAGTTAAGCACATAAGGAAATTGTGAAGCAATGGGGTTGTTGCTAAGTCGAAATGGCAGACTTTAGAACCCTGTGCTAGTCAGCTGACTTCAGCTAGAGACACAGGCAAACCAGAGTGGGATGATGTCACTATGGGAAAGGTTCTCCTTCCTGCTTTCAGAACAAACTTAGCTGGGTTTCAGGACACCAGGAGTTATCCTCGGCTTGGAGGAAAAAAAGCTTAAGTAGGGCGCCCCTAAAACCGATTTTGACCAAGCGAATGCCAGTAGAGTAAATATATGCTTTCCCAGTGGCTAATCCTCTTCCCACCAGGTTGACTGTTGAAAATAAATCACAGGTCTCTACACCGCCACTTCCTGCTGGTGCAGGCTCTACTAGTGGGGATGGCCCACGTCTCTTGACAATATAGGTTCACTGCTTGATGCATGGCCCTCTGGGTAGTTAGCTTTGGCCTGTTCTGACAAGGAAGCTAAGCTGTCAGTTGGAACCAAAGTCTCTTTAAGGTACGGTGACTCACTGGAGCCCAATCACTCTATCGCATCTAAGTGGCCGCAGCAGGCATTGTGCAGCTGGTTTTCAACAAAACATTTTGAAAGTCTTTGTTTTCTGATGTTCAAGCTGGAGGACACTGACCTGGGATATATTACTAGTTTTAGGTAAATTTGTGACCTGATAAGGAAATTGCTTCAATAGATGGCCAGTGTCCCTTCTGATATATGTTAGAGGACTTGGTCAGTAAATTCATGCATTGGGGACCAGTCAACTCAGATGAGGGCATTAAACATGTGTTTAATGAGTTTTGACTCAACTTTGAAAGCAAAACAGTAAAGTCGTTCAATTGCTTTTAAGTGAGGTCAAAGAGCCAAAATCCAGACTGGGGTGAAATTTGAAGTTCAGATTTTTATTACTATTTTGGGGGTATGATGGTGATTAACCGAAGGCCTTGTGTATCGTAAGAATCTGCTCTATTGTTGAGCGACATCTCCAGTTCCTGAGATAGGCTTCAATAGAAACAAATGACTAACTATACAAACACAAAGGATGCATTATACAGGTAGAAGATGGGAGAGATGTCGGAGTGGCAAAGAGAAAAAGGTTATTAATATCTTGCAATGCTAAGAGCTAATTAAAAAGCCAAGGGTCTGAATTAAGCAAGAAAACCAATCAGCTCGGGGTAAATGAACAGCAACACTGGTTATAGCAACAGATGATGGAGGCTTAAAGAAAGGATGCCAGTCGCTGTTCTGGTTTTTTTTTTTATGATTACAGCACACTGCAACTTTGTACTCTTTTCTGGGTTGCGTGCTATCTTCTAGGACTCTTTAGAGCTCTCAACCCTCCTGGTGTTGTGATCTTTTAATCCAGCTCCTCGTGTTGTGGTGACCCCAACTATAACATTATTTTTTGTGGTTACTTCATACCTGTAACTTTGCTACTGTTATTAATGGTAATGTAAATATTTGTGTTTTCTGATGGTCTTAGGTGAACCCCTAAGGGTCATTCAACCCCACAGGTTGAGAACTACTTCTCTAAGATGTCCAGGAGGTTGAGTTAGATCCAAATGAAGTCATGTAAAGAGCAGAATCTGGAAGCTGGACGGCTTCATCAGAAGGAAAGATTAATGACCAAGCAAACATTACAAAATATTTTCAAGTTTTGAGCAAAATGGATTGAACTTAATCTCTAGAGTACCATAGGCCCTGGAAAAAGCTCCCAACAACAGGGGCTGTTGGAAATGGATGGGCTGACCTGGAAGAGTTTAACTCTTCAACTATGAGCACACATTTAGCATTTTGTAAATGCCTCATAAATTATAACCAGAATAGAACTACATCCCTTCTTTGTTAACTTAGTAACTTAATTGTGGGCACTGTATTGATCTGGAGCCCTAAGTCACTGTCTCTCCAGAATGCTTTAAACTCACAGCTCCGTGGCATTCCATCTGGCATCTTTGTGGACCGGCATGATTTTATGATGTAGAGACCGAAGCCTAACATCTATGTTAAAATAAATTCTCAAATGTTGACACTTGCCGAGAATTTTACCCCTCAGTCCCTTTAACTAATAGGGCAGTTGTAGGTATCAGTCTAACTGGGCAGGCCCTCTCCTATTTCCACTCTCTGCTTCGTGCAACTTAAAAGTCTTTTTTTAATGGAAATTAAAATTTGAGAAAACCCTAGAGAACCACTACAAAAAGTTATTTGAAACATTCAATGCTTGGTCAGTGGGGGAAGGTTATTTGTAATGTTTTCTGATGAAGAAATGTGTTGGGTTTATCCAGTACAGTTGAACCTTACGATAGAGCAGGTCCTATATCCACAGCCAAACCATTGTGTGTTTTAAGTCAGTCCTTGGATATTCACTTATAAATTTCACTCTTAGAGATAATGGAAAGCATACAGGCATGTGAAAGAAAGGAGCTAGGCATGGTGGCTCAAGCCCTATGTCTAACACTTGGAAGTGGAGGCAAGGGGAATGGGAGATCTGGGCCATCCATGGTTACATGGAGAGTTTGAGGCTATCCTGGGCTACATGAGACCTTGTCTAAAAGAACTCAAAAGGGGATGGGGAAAGGTGATAAACTATTCCTGACCTTGGGTAGTTAAGGGTGACGAGTGACTGACCATGTTGGTCAATGTTGAAGGTACAAAGAAGGGAACAGAATGATGCTGGGGTCACCCAGAGGCCTAGATGCCACCAGGGCAGGAGGCAGGTGCAGGTTAGAGGAAGCCTTTATCTATTGCGTGTTAGAACACCTAGGAGATTTCAAGCATTATCAATACCAAGACCTCACCATCCAGAGAGCCTTAGGTAGCTTACAGTGCACCACCTCAATCAGTGTGTTTTCATGTGTTTTGATAACATGTTTCTATAATATTTAATTCTATTTACCACTGCTTCCAGATTTTCTTGGCTGTCTTTGATTCTTTTCAGTGTTAGAGTCTATCAGTTTTCACATATAAATCTGCTGAGGTTTATTGACTTAACACTAAATGTATATACCAATTTGAAAACGTATCTTCACAGTTTTGTTTTTAATCCTTATGATGCCCTCTCCATTAAACAAATTTGTTTAGAGGACGTTGCCATAGGTTTTCTTCTTCACCCCCCTCTCCTGCCTACATGGTGCTGAGGCTGGAAATCAGTTCCCTCTCACAATCGCCAGGCAAGAACTTCACCACTGAGCTACACTCTCAGACCCCTTCTGTGGCTTTCACTGTAGTGGCCTTGATGTCGCCCCCCCACCCCCACACTTGAACCAAACTATTTATCTTAAGCATTTTATGGTACCTACAAAAAAACTGCTTTTTAATTTCATGTTCTGTTTTTTTTTTTGTTGTTGCCCAAGTAGAAATAATTGTTTTCATCCTGTTGAAACCATGCTAAATGTTCTAATTCAATTTTAATGGTTTAGTTGCACAGTCTTTTGGATTTCCAAAATGCTCAAACACATCATCTGTGAATAGTCCATTTACCCGCTTCCTCACAAATCTTGATGCCTTTTAAATGTCTTCAGTGTTTCTGATTACACTAAATATGAGACCTTGTACAAGTTTGAATAGAGGTGATTACAGTCTACTTCCTATTTTACATTCAGTCTCCAAGCGAAAGCTTTTCTCTTCCTCTTGTTTCTCCTTCCCTCCCTCCTTTCTCTCCTCCTCCTCTTGCTCCTACTTACATCCCCCACCCTCTCTCATATAGTCTCCCTCTTTAGCCTTGGCTGGCTAGTCTAGAATTTGCTGTATGGAACAAAGCTGGTCTTAAACTTTTGGCCATTTTGTCGCTTCTGCCTCCTGATAGGATCATAGGTGTATTCCCGTCAGCCCTGCCCACTGGAGGAGAGTTTCGGTAGTGATAAGTGGTGGTGTTTGTGGGCTTACTCTATACTGTAGATTAAGTTAGTTGATGTCTATTAGTTTGTTTTCTATTGGGCTACTTGGTAAGACAGTAGAAACTTCAGGATCACACACACATATTTATGAAAATGTTTTGCAGCCACCTCTCAAATAAATGACTTGTGCTCAAATTCTTAATTTAGGTTATATATTGGGGACACTTAAAAAGACATATGCTATAGGCCACCAGTAAAATGTTTATGTAAAAGGAGGAGGCTATGGGAGACAGCTTTCAGCTTGGCAAGGGTGACAGCAAGCCAGTGTCACTCAGCATGGGTTTGCTTCAGTGACGTAGCACGCCAGGTCACACTTGGGCACTTTTGTCAATGGGAAGCGTATGTTTGTCACCCACGCAGATGGAGATTCGGTCTTACAGTCAGAGATTCAGCTACAGGCTCTCCCTGGTTTATCAGGTAGATATTGTGTCTGTTAGAGCAAAGAAGAAACGAAAGTGAAGACGAACTAGCCATAAGCTTGGCCTGTTTGCGTTGAGACAGGGTCTGATTTTGCAGGCCTGGCTCACAGGGTGTAGGCTGGACCACTTTGTCTAGGCTAGCCTGGTCTTACACTCCTGGTAACCTTCTAGCTTCTGCCTCCTGAGTACTAGAAGGTCAATTGTGTGCTCCCATTCTGGCCAGGCTATAGTAAGTTTGACTAAGACTAAGGCCCGACCATTGTGTTGACCAGATTCTGAAGGGCTGGATGAGAATTGGGAGGTAAAGTGAGTCTCTTATACTCAGTGAGAAACCAAGTTGCATTGAGAACAGAGGAATGGAATGACCAGATATTCTGGAAACTCCCCCTGAACAAGGCTGAGTGTGAGAAAGGCAGAGAGATCCTTTAGGAAGCCCTTGAGTGATCCAAGGGTAATGTGGTAAGAGTGGCAGTCAGAGCAGGAGACAGAGCAGTGGCAAAGGGTGTGTGTGTGTGTGTGTGAGATAAAGAGAGGTGTGTGTGTGCATGCAAGTGTGTTTGTGAGAGAGAGGTGTGTGTGCGTGTGTGTGTGTGAGATAAAGAGAGGTGTGTGTGTGTGCATGCATGTGTGTTTGTGAGAGGCGTGTGTGCGTGTGTGTGTATGAGAAAGAGGTGTGTGTGTGTGCATGCATGTGTGTGTGTGTGAGAGAGAAGTGTGTGTGCATGTGTGTGTGTGTGAGATAAAGAGAGGTGTGTGTGTGCATGCATGTGTGTTTGTGAGAGAGAGGTGTGTGTGTGTGAGATAAAGAGAGGTGTGTGTGTGCATGCATGTGTGTTTGTGAGAGAGAGGTGTGTGTGTGTGAGATAAAGAGAGGTGTGTGTGTGTGCATGCATGTGTGTGTGAGAGAGAGAAGTGTGTGTGCGTGTGTGTGTGAGAGAGAGGTGTGTGTGTGAGAGAGAGACAGAGAGAGAGAAACAGAGAGGGAGAGAGAGAGAGAGAGAGAGAGAGAGGTGCATGTGTGAGAGAGACGGGGGATATGACTGGGTAAAGGGAGTAAAAAGTAGTAGTGACAGACCAGATGTGACAGATGTGGGGGGTGGGGACTGAAGGGGAGAAAGGGTTTCTTGTTGAACGATGGTTTAAACACTTTTACTGGGGTTGCTGCCCTTGTAACAGGGGTCCCCCTGGTGGCAAAAGAGAACCAAAGTAAGGATTCCTCTCTCACAGGCTCTTCTGAGACATGTGTACAACCATGGTTACAATATGGTAAAATACGGATGCCCCTCTCCTCTGGGGTATCAAAGAGACACATCTAAGAATAGCTGAGAGCTAATTGCTGATCATGGAACAGGAAGTGAGGTCTGACCACATACTTGATCTGTTCAAAGGAGGCGGGTACTGGCCAAATTCTTTCTCCAAGAAATCTCCACATAGCTGGAAAAGATCAGTTGGAGTCTGTAGCCCTAGATCCGGTAAACCCTGGGGACCTCTCCTGGAAATTACTGATGTCATTTCTTCAGAGCACAGCCAGGGGGTGAGTGGAGACTCCAGAGCTGGCTTCATCTGAGTTCGGATGCTGGCTTTGTCACAGGTGTGCCAGCCTTGGTATCTTCCTCTGTGCATTCCACACAATGGCATCTAAGTGATTACGGGGATTCAGTTGGAGGTGATCCTGAGGATGGTAATAAAAAAGGGGGCCACTCCAAAATAGCTCAGAGAATTACTGAACTAATAGACCACTCCCCATTTCCTGAGGCCAACCAAGGGCTGCAAATGGACAGGGAAGGCAGCATTCCAGAGAGCTCTCTGTCTGATTTTTTTTTTCTCTAGGTAGCAGCTCTTGAATTTTCCAAAACAGGTGTGCTGTATAGGTCTGAGTCATCGGCCAAGATGAGATATTTCAGAAACTTCCCATTTTAAGCCTTTGGCATGTTCCTGATTTTGTATAAATATCTTGCTTGCTATATAAATATGCAGAGTGCAACCTCTTGCTGAGTTCTGCGACCTACCTAAGAAGCCAGCCAGAGCATAGGCGCATCTAGTGATTATCTTTCACCGATCCCTTCGGATACTGGAAAGGTTTGCAGTGTTAAAGCTCATACGAGCTAAACCGTTGGAAATCACTGCAGCCTGGCTTTCCCTCTCCGGGAGCTCTGTGGGCACATGCATTAGTCGGTCTGATCCATCTGCAAGCCTTTGTGAGCTCCCCAATGAAAACAACTGCATTTTCAGGGCTTAATTGCGTATTATTGAGTGGTCTGTCTCTCATTCTGTAAACGTCCAATGATGAGAAACGTTCCGTTCATTAGAAAGCTCCAGCCTGTGAGGGAGGGCTGGTGTTTTATTGATGTATACAGAAAATATCATCCTAAAGGTCAGAAAATAACTATTGGAGAAAAAAGGCCTACCCTACCCGACTCCATGTAGACAATATTGTATCGAATAGTGGGAGTTTGACAAGACTAATCAATCACACATTTTACACACACACACACACACACACACACACACACACAACCAGTTAGCAATTCTCTTCCCGTGTACTTGTTTTTTTTTTTTTTTTTAATACTTCTTGCCTGGCTACTCGCCAATCAGCATTTATTTAAAATATAATTGACAAGGTAAAGACCATTGTCCCACAGCACTCCCCCCCTTTTTTATACTTCTTTTTTTTTATTTTTATTAAAGATTTCTGTCTCTTCCCCACCTCCGCCTCCCCCCTCCCTCCCCCTCCCCCAATCAAGTCCCCCGTGTACTTGTGAGAGCATCTTCTCATTAGTTCTTTAGATTTGAAATTGCTTTGTCAGATGCAACAGCTGACATTGTGTGCCTCTTCTAGAGATACAGGAAACATCTGCTGGGTCCTCAGGAGGTGTTGATGTGTGGAATAAACAGTCCAGTCAAGTCTGCTCTGAGTGAGTCTGGTTGGGGTACCCACCTCAAGAGGCAGAAACCAGCGTTCTGGCTTTCATGAAGTGAAGAAGCACATTCATAGCCACTGCCCACACCAATCAGTGCCCATCCGCCAGCCTCTTCCCTCCAGTTCTCTGTAATCTGGGGAATATTGGCTGGCCTTTGTCGCATGATAGCCATGCTCCTGGATAAAGAACTAGGTACATTTTCCTGAGAGCCCAAATAAGTCTGGATTGTGCAGAGCACAAAATAGTAAGTAGGAAACATTGGCTCCCTGGCTGGGAAATACATAAAAATAATACTGGAAAATATTTTAAAATATAATTGTTTAATTAACTCAATAAACATGAGTCTATATTTGTTTTAAAATTATTTTCTATTATTAAGTATATTTGTTCTAAAACTATTTCTATCATTAAGTATTATCTTGTAGTTTCTTATTTTTTAGGTTTCCCCAATATGTTTGTCTTCAATATATTAAAAGAGGCTACTTTTATTCCAAGTCTTATAATTATATCTACATGAATATATATATATACACACATATATATATACACACATACATATATGTATATGTGTGTGTGTGCGTGCACGCATGTGTGTGTGAAAGCTATTGTTTTAACCAGACAGCTGCCATGCAATAGCCAGGGGGTATGCAATAAATGAATATATGTATTAATGTATGTGTGTTGTGAGTTAGGGTTTTTTAAGAATTATGTATAAGTGTATTTGCTTATTTGATGTGTGGCCCGGCCACTTTTATCCCAACTTGATCAAGCTGAGCTTAGACGTCTTCCCTGTGTTACTACTGAGTTGGTCGTTTTTCAGGTGTAACTGCTTGGGAAATGGTACACACGACACGTGAGGACAAAAGCACAGACTCCCTGCTGCATCTTCCCCTGTCGTGGTGGCCTCCACATGCGTGAGCTGAGTGTGTGTGCATATGTCCAGGTGACACTTGGGATAAGAACAGTGTGGTTTTAACCAACTGCCGGAGCCGGTCAATCTGAAGTCATGACTGTTGTAGAATATTATTTTAAGCTGTGTAACATTTGTTTATCGCGTGGAGCATTTGTTTTAATGATGCAAAGATGTGTTGCATTCTTTTATGTTGTATCTGTTTAACTCTGTGAAGCTGTGATACTGTGCCTGTCTAAAACAGCTGATTGGTCTAGTAAAGAGCTGAATGTCAGTAGCTAGACAGGAGAGGAATAGGTGGGGTTGGCAGGCAGAGAAAATAAATAGGAGGAGAAATCTGGCAAGAGCAACCAAGGAACCAGAGAAGGAGAAGGAGAGGAGAACATCAGAGGTCAGCCACTCAGCCACCCAGCCAGCCAGCCAGCCAGTGGCCACCCAGCCAGCCACAGAGTAAGAAGTAAAGAAGGGTATATAGAAAGATAAAAGTCTAGAGGCAAAAAGTAGACAGAATACTTGAAGTTAAGAAAAGCCGACTAGATATATACCAAGTTAAGGTCAGGCATTCATAAGAAAGAATAAGCCTTCATGTGTTTATTTGGGAGCTGGGAACTTGGCGGGGAGACCCCCAAAAAAAGTAAAACAAAACGAAACAAGTATATATGGCAATCTGAGAATGACCACATTACCGACCCTTACCTTCCGGTATCCCCAGAGCTGGTTCCCTTTCATGCCGTGACAGTCATAGAGCGTGACCGGGCTGCTGTGTGAGATGGCATCGAAGCAGAATTTTCGGGTGTGCAGAGGCTCACCAGGCCGGATATCTTCTCTCCACCCGAAAGTAAAGAGCTAGCAAAACAACAGGAGCAGAGAAGCTGCGGTGAGGTCAATGGGCGGGAAGGTTCCGGAGCATGCGCAGAGGTGTGGTAACAAGGTGGAGCTCCCGGCTTGTGAATACAAGGGGCATGCATGTCTCCGTACAACCGAGGGATTGAAAAGGCAACGCTTCAAAGTGCCTGCACGACTGGTCCTGTGGCCAGAGCGGTAAACATGCAAATGAGAAGTTTTCAATAGGAACCGGTAAGGAAGGAACAAGAGGAGGGGTGGAAGGGAGGGAGGGAGAGAGAAAGGTATTTTGAGGGTGGAGGAAGAGGAGGGAAGGATGAAAGATGATAGAGGTGAGAGGGAGAAGGGAGGGGGTGGAAGGAAGGAGAGGAGAAGAAAAGCCTTTAATAGAACTCTCGGCATTTATCATGTAGATAAAGTGTTCCTGGATCAAGGACGGCGGCGCTGGCCTAATGAGCAGATTAACTGCCAAAGGACAAGACTTCAAGTTGAGCTGGATTGATGCTCGCACCTTGAAAAATCCAATTGAAGGGAAAGCCGAGCTCAATGAAGTAAAGAATAGGCAAATTAATTTTCTGGCGTAAGTAAGACCAATTCTGTGGGGTGATACAGTCAGTTTCAGATTGTGACTCACAATAGGAAGTCCAGTTCGCACTTATAGGTCCCTCACCTCCAACCTGAAACACGAGTTTTATGGAGTGATGGATACCACAACTCCATTTAATGCTTCAATATCACAACTCCACTTAATGCTTCAATATGCTGTCCATTGCTTCCTATCCTCGCCTGTGCTATCCATCTTCCTCTATACCACACATGCTACTTATGCGGTCCTAAATCAACTTTACAATGTGTTAAATTGACAGACAGCATTCCCATTGGGAAAGAGTCTTTTCTTGAGTTACTTGAGTCGAACCACATTTGTAGGGTACCATCCAAAAGAGCCCTTAGCTGAAGGGAAAGATGGACTGGGGAAACCTTGGGATTTCTTCCGGGTCTGGTTTAATAGGTTATGTGATTCTTCGAGGAAGCTTCTAGGAGGAGACAGAGGTGTGAAGAGAGCTGTCAGGGACAGCGTGTTATTGGCAGAGAGCTAACAATGTGCAGGGCCAGAATCACCTAAATACACTCGCCACTGACTTGGCCTTCCAGATACGTGGGTTTTCAGGTCCCACCTAGAGATAGGGCAAGTCTAGAGATGGCTAAGAGGAAACAGTTAAGTGGTGGGACTCTGAAAACAATTGAAAGGACTAGGGTAAGTGATCTGCATTAGGAAAAGAAATGATTTAAATCCATACATGCAAGAAACCTATCTGAGGAGAGGTGAGTGTCTATGCTCCGTGCCCCTGAAAGGCAGGCAGGGTAAGAGCCAGGCTCAGACAGGACAAGGGTTAGCGTTTGTGATGGAGTCTCAAGCAGGAGTTGTGTAGTCTGTCTGTCTGTCTGTCTGTGTCTCTCTCTCTGTCTCTTGATCTCTTAGGTCCTTCACACAGGAGAAGAATCTATTTGGGATGCTCCTAAGTTTGAGCTCTCTTCCAAGCATGCTGCTTCCGTGACTTTTGAAGTACCGTCTTCTCTGCAGTAACCATCTTGCCTGCGCCCTTTCATCTGTCCGCTCCACATGGTGTTACCAAGAATGTTCTCCTTTCCTTCTTGGGTTTAAATTCCCTCAGACCAGCTTTCACCAAAACGCTCAAAACCCATCAACCATGTTGTGTGTAGTTCCTGGGAGGATTTTCCCACTGTGTCTCCTAGGAGACTCATCAAACTCATTCTATCCTACACTTCCTGGATTTTCATGTCTTGGCTAGCCTGTTCTCCTTTGAGTTATTCTAGTTGGCGGTAATGTCATTCATCTTGTCAGCCATGAAGTCTTTGAACTTTTGCCTCTTTTACTTTCCTCATCTAATGACTTGTCAAGTCTGATCACCGTGCCTCATCTTTGGCAGTATTGGTGGGGGAGCCCAGTGCCTCATGCACACTAGGCAATGACTATACCACTACAGCACAACTTGCCACTTTGGTCTCATAAGCATTTCTGGAATTAGTTTCACCCTCTGAATCTTCACAAATCTTGTTCTCAACATCTCTTGTCTGGACTACTGTAATAAACTGCTTTTGTTTCCACATTCCTCTCTCTCTCTCTCTCTCTCTCTCTCTCTCTCTCTCTCTGTGTGTGTGTGTGTACAAGCACGTGTGTTTGCGTGCATGCATGTGCGATCATAGGGGCTTAGAGGTCAGAGAACAACCTTAGGTATTATTCTTTAGTCACTGTACACTTTTGTTTTAAAGTCAAGGTGTCTCCTGGGCTGGGACTTGCCGCATTGGCTACACTGACAGCCAGTGAGCTCCAGGGTTCCTCACGAGAGCGGTTCACTTCCTCAGTACTGGGAATAAAAGTGTGTGTGCCATTAATTCTGGCTTTTAAAGTGGATTCTGGGGCTTGAACTCACATCCTTATTCTTGCAAGGGAAGCATATTCCATGATCTGTGCTCCTAGCACCTACCAACCTCCTCGTTTGTGTTGCCCACACTCCTGCCTCTCATAGTCAACTAGACTTTTGAAAATTTTTATTTACTTGTTTAACTTTCGGGAGGAGAACGTTCATTTGGTTATAGGTTACAGGCTCATCCTCGAGGGGAGGGTAAGACAGGACTCAGGAGCTTAGAGGTAGGAGCTGGAGCAGAGGCTGTGGAAGGACACTGCTTACTCCCATGCTTCTACTCAGCTACTTCTTTCTCTTTCTCCCCCTCTCTCTGACAGTCTTGTTCTCTTCCTTTTTTCCTCTTCCTACTCCTCCTAGATTCCCCCCCACCCCCCGCCACCCAAACAGTCTTCCACCAGAGTGAGGGTGATCGATTTACCAGGGGCTACACTCTTAGAGAAAACTGTCTCTCTCCGTGGCAGGGGGCAGGGGGTGGGACTATGTGCCCTGCTTCTCTCTCTCTCTCTCTCTGTCTTCACTTTTGTATATGCAGAAGCCTAAAGATGAAAGGAATTGTAACTCCCACCTAAGGAAGACCTTCATTTGACAGATGTGACTTCGGCCTTAAGTGTCCCAGTTTCTTTTATTCTATTTTCCCCTGCTTTTCATTAAATGGATCCATTAAGGCCCAAATAACACCCCCGTGACAGCGAATCTGTCTCTTAGATATCATCTACTCTCAGAGTTGTATCTGGGCACACTCAGGCGACTTTTGTTTTCTGCTTCTGGGTTTGCTATTGCAGGGTGATGATCTTTCCTGCATTTGTAGATTGATTGCTAGGAGGGAATTTTCATAAGGTTTTCTGCATTCTTCTTCTTCTTATTATCTGGTGATTGCAATCCTGGGCCCCGGGGGGATAAATCTTCAAATTATGCCAATTGTTATATTTTTCTGCACCTTCCAATAACTATTATCTTCCCCTCTCTTATGTCTTTGAAATGTTTACGGTTGCCATTTGTCTCCCCCAAATGGTCGTGTCAAACTGATCATTAATTAGACATATTTTCTCCAGAGCAGAAGTAAGCAGACTCATTGTGAAAGCACCTCACTGTTTAGGACTTCCGGTGACATCCACATTCGCCTCCCACTGCTGGACGGTTCCAGTGCCATTCACATCTGCTTCCCACTCCTGGGTGGTTCTTACTAACCAGAAGTATCTAGTATCTAGATTGACTTTCTTTTCTTCTTTCTTTCTTTTTCTTTTTCGTTTTTTTCAGGACAGGGTCTCTCTGTAGCTTTGGAACCCGTCCTGGAAACTAACTCTCGTAGACCAGGCTGGCCTCAAACTCACAGAGATCCGCTTGCTTCTGCCTCCTAGTGCTGGGATTAAAGGCCTGCGCCACTATCACCCGGCTCTAAATTTTCTTAATAAAAGCCCACGATGCTTTTTGTTTTCTTTTCAAACTCAAATCATTCTTTTAAAAGTAAATGGATGTCAATTTTCCTCGTTTCTTCTTTTGAGCAACTCTTTAAAACATAGATTTTTGAGTCATGACCTATTTCCTTGCTTTCATATTTGTGTGGTGTGTGTTACATTGCTGGGGTCTGTACTGTATCGTATTATACAAATAAAACCTCCAGAACGGAGCTGCAAATACACTTATCTCAGTCTGGCAACCCAATGAGACAAGTGAAAGATATTTTTTCCCTCTCAGTGGGCAGTTATATTTCATTTCATTGTTAGGGAGTTTGCAGAAATCCGAGTTATAACACGTTTCTCCCTGCAGTGTGTACTCATCAGAATGTGTATTGAGATTGTTTATCCCCAACAAAAGGCGTGTGTCCTTTCTCTGCACGCATCGACTTGTTTGGATTTCTGTTTGCTTGTGTCCCCCTCCAGACTGTTGGAAAGAGAAAGTCTGCTTTCTCAGCAGGACGGGAAGGCCAGCAAAGCTTCCTCCCAGCAAGAGCCCGGAGCCTGCTGCTGGGCCTGCAGAGAGAACAGCCAAACTAGGCCAGGCCTGGCCTCCTCTCTTCCGCCCCCCTCCCGCCCCGCCCCGTACTCATAGCGGGAGTTGGGGAGGTGCCTCCCACACCACAGCTTAAATTCTTATTTGGATCTATTTGAATTTTTCTTTCTGGTTCCCTAGAGGAAACTGGGAGCCAGCACACAATGCTAGGGTGGTATCAAACGGCTCAGCGGATGACCCCGGAAGGATGAATCATACGCCTGCTTCCCTCACAGAAGTCGGATTAGTCCTGAATAACGTTCTGCAGCAAACTGTTTCCCCGAGAAAGGCGGCCTTCAGCGGACCTTTCTTTGTTGCCTTTGTAACAAGTCTGTTTATTCATTTAGTCAGTTTGACTGCTTTGGAAAGAAAACGAATATCTATAATTTTCCTGGGCTGATGTACTTCTCATCCAGGAGTTTTAATATGAACGTAAAAGAGTCAATTATGACTTACACGTCTTTAAGCAAAACATCAAATGAAGCTTACATTGATTAGTGTGAAATGAATTTACCTGTACCAAGTCAGTAAGTGTATGGTGACACAGGTTCAACTTTCTCCTCCCCACCAACCTTTAATCTATGAATAGTTCCAGTCTTAGGTCGCCAGAGACTGGAAATCCGAAAGAGCTGTATTAACTGCAGGGATATAGATACACACATTATTTTCCTCTGTTATTTTTCTTCCTATCTAGTGCTGCCCTCTGGTGACCATTTTAAAAATTGCATGCCATAGATTCTTGCAGTTTAGCCTAAGGTAAAAAATGAACAATCAATAAAAGTATGCAATATACTTCAGTTTGTTTGTATTCATTTTTTACCTATCAAATAAATTCAGGGCATATACTCCATTCTGGAATTTTCCTGTTTAGGAATATTAAACATGGGTCAGGTATTCAGACGTGTATCCCCAAAATCTATCTAAGTTTGCTTTCTGCTTGGGCTGAAAAAAGGAGATAAATTTAGCCCAAAGGACAAAGTTTTTCTTTATAGCTTCCCCCTTTGTTTTAACGACCATTCTTCCTAACTGCTGCAAATGCTAGCCTTTCTGATAGACTAGCTCGGCAACACCCGGCAGTTCTTATCAGACACAGAGGAGGAGGAAGGCAGCGAGCTCCTGCCTGACACTGTAGTTATCGCCACATCCTAGCTGCAGAACGTCTGGTAATTGTCCACCCTGCAGGGTATGTTGGAGTGAACGGCTATGTAGGGAAAGGACCAATGCACCCATGTCGCAGCAACCTTGAACCCGAGTGAGTGATGTGTGTGTGTGTGCATGTGCATGTGTGCACAGGTATATGTGTTTGCGTGGTGTGTGTGTATGCATGTGTGTGTATGTTTATGTATGTGTATGCATGTTTATGTGTGTGTATGTGTGTGTGCATGCGTGTGTGTGCATGTGTGTGTGTGTGTGTGAAGACAGAAGGAAAATACAGTGACTGTGTTGGCTTCATGTGGGAATTAAAGTTACGTCTCAGGCATCATTTCTTCTCAAAAACCCCATATAGGAGGTGGGGATTGTTGCCCTTATTTAATGATGGAGAACCGCTGGCCTAAAAGGATTGATCAAGGCTGCTTGGCTTCACGTGAAATCTATGTTGGCCTGACTGTAAGGCCTTCTATCTTTCTAGGACATCACTGGATAAGTAATTGGTTAGAGGGTGTCAGAAGATGTTGCTGCTGTCTGATGGGATTTATCCTTGACTGGTTTTGGAACTTGCTGCTTTCCCAGCATCCAGATGCTCTGACTGCAATCTCGTATGGAGGAGGAGCAGCAAGAGAAAAGAGGGAGAAGAGAAGTGTACTTGGACAATTCCTTAAGGACCTTAGGTTGTGTAGGGTCATTGCTCAATGGCTCATTTTGTTCAAGATTCTTTTGTGTGGCTGTGCGCATAAGCTAAAGAAGCTCCCAAATCACAAGGATGTCCAGCCGAGCTTTCCTCTGGTCCCGGTTCTAGGCAGACACAAACACAAGGAAGCTCCAGCCCAGCCTGCACCTGGTCTGAGTGCAAGGCGGACATTTGAGGAATATAGTTGTAGCACTACAGTCGTGCCGGCAGGGACAATGCTTGCTGCCTCCTTTTGTTTTCCAAAGACAGTTACTATGGTCCATTCTGAGAAGCAGAACACCGTGAGCGCATACTGCCCTGACTGGGGCTTTTCCCGTCTGCACAGGGAAGGAGGCTGGAGAAAGGCCTCAGCTATATGTATCAGCTGTTTTCTTGGTAACTTGGACAATAGCTATTGAGTCTTGCGGAATCCGTGGAAAACATCCTATATTTCCTAACTGAAATATTGCATTATTCAAAATTGAAACCAAGAAGGGGCGTACAGTCCCCCGCACTGTCATTGCTCTTTCACAGGTAACCCAGTTTCAGGAGAGACCCTTTCTAGAGACTTTTCAGCTTTAAATTAGATTATAAGTCACACTTTCCTTAACTGTAGCTGCACCGAAATGTCTTTCCGTCACAGTTATGCATCAATGTGTCATTGTCTGCACACATCCGATGAAGTCTGTGTTGGGTAGTCCTTCACAGGCATGACTAAAAACTGCGATCGCAACAAGATGTCCATGCAGTACTTTTGATACACAGCCAGGAGGGAAAATTAAAGTTCGATGAAGTCTCAAACACAAAACAGAGCCCTTTACTAGGAGATTTTGTCGCGTGAATTCCCTAACACTCTCCAGGTTTGTTTTGAAAACCCGCTGCTGTGGGAAGTCAGTAAGCTGAGGTCACACTGAAGGAGTTTACTACCTCTTTCTTTATTTTTTTTTAAAGTTGGTTTTCAGAGTTACTATGAAGGGGCTGGAGAGAGGGCTCAGTGGTTAAGGGGTCTTCTTGCACAACCAGCAGGGCCAGAATATGGATCCCAGAGTCCTGCACAGGCCTGCGCCTGTGCCTCCAGCTCTGAGGGAATGTGGCAGAGACAGGAAGATCCTAGGGGAAACTGGAAGCCCCAGAATTTGGGGAGACCCTCCAAAGAACAGGTGGAAAGTGCGGGAGGAGGAAATGCGGTTCCTTCTTCTGACCTCCGTGCATGTGCCTAGGTGTGTGCACCCACATGTACCCAGGAGCACATTCAAGCAAAGGTCAGCACACAGAATAATGGGCTTCATTGTGCCATTTCCCACAGACTTTGTTCTTTTATTTTTGTTTGGAGCTGAGGACAGAACCCAGGGACTCTACCACTGAGCTAAATACCTAAGCTTATTTTGTTGTCATTTATTCCTATGCCCACTTTTCTCTTCATGCTTTTAGTTCCTTATTACTGATCACCACTGTCCTTGAAATAGCTGCCACATTCTACTCTCATTCTAAAGTTTTTTCGTGTGTGTGTGCGTGCATGGGGGTGTCTGTGCATATGCATGGACATGCACATGAGCGTTGAGGTCAGAGGACAACTTTAAGTATCATTCCTCAGCTGCTGTCTACCTTTCCCTTCGACAGTCTTACTAGCCTGAAACTCACCACGTAGGCTGGGCTGGTGGGCTAGCAATCCCTATTGATCTGCCAGCCCCTGTTTCACCAGGCCTGGGAGTATAAACACATGACCACATGTTCAACCTCGAAAATATGGGTTCTAAAAGACCAAACTCCAGTTCTCACGTGCGCAAGGCATGCGCTTCCCTGGCTGAGATATGACACCAGTTCTTGCTCTCCAAGTTGAAATGTGTTTTATCCACTGTCCTGGTCGATTATCACAGTTCCTTTGGTAAGGGACAGAAGCAGAGAAGGGCCATGCTCACTAACTAGGGTTCTGCTTGTCAACAAACCATGACTTCACCCAAGTCCCAAATGTGCCACCCAGAAGCTTCTTTCCATTCTGTCCTTCCCTGCTATCCTCATCTCTCCGCTAGCCTCCAGTCCTGTGATTTCTGACTCACCTGCTCATGAGACCATGTCCTTTCAGAACCATCTTTGACACAGACATCCAGCCTCAGCTCCGTTCCCGTGGCTCCATGCTTGCTGTCCACACATAAGTTTGCTGCCAGGTTCCGAATCTGTAGCAGGAAGAACACATGAAGTATGGGGCTGTGTCATTACCCTCCTGACAATCCTGCGATGGATCAAGGTCTCCCTCAGTTAATCTTTTTGATGATGCTACTAGAAAGACACCTTGAATTTACATGCAGTCTGTCTAGAAAAATGAGGACATAAAATATAACATAGTCTAGCTGGAAGAACATGACATAGTTAAAAGACAAAATTGCAGCTTGTTGCAGCAAAGTTAGTCTTTGATGATGTGACAGAGGGAGTCGGGTGGAGCCTTGACCTCTCCAATGAGTGTTTTCTTGTTTAGGCTGTGCTTCATATGGAATTTGCTATTCTACTTTAAGCACCTCTACCGTTATCCTCCCAATGGGGAGAGAATCCAGGCAGGTGTTACAGGGGAGGTGTATGGTTAAGAAAAAGGGTCCTCCAGTATTCCACAGCTCTAAGCATGTTTCAGGGACCTCTGCTTCCAGTTCAACTGCAATTGGTTGTTGTCTTAGGTTAGCAGTTCTCCTGGATGGTAAATTAAATCTGAGAGGATTAGCTATCCTAGCTGAAGATTATATACACATTTCATAGTACAGTTCTTTCCAGTTATTATCTTAGTAAGAAATAGGGATAAATAAAGGGAAATAATGAAAAAATATCAAGAACAGAAACAGTGGCAGATGTGGAGTCTGGACAGGGGCAGAACATTGTAGTGTCCTTCTTGGAGTGTCCACCAATCCTCTGCCGGCACCATCACCATAGCCTGGAGTAGGGCAAGAATGTTCATGTAAAGTCTAAGAAAGGTTTTTTTTTTTTTTTAAAAAAAAAAAACACCCTGGAACTTTTGATCCTCTTGCTTCAGCCATCTCTACTGGGCCTGATGTGTTTTTACTGTGCTGAGCCCGGCTCACTCTGAAAAGCTCTGGTTTTATGTCCTCCTCTGGGTCCAGTGTGTCACCTTTCTGAAGCTTTCTGTCACCTGAATAGCACCCTGAGAGGTTTGTCTTTTTACCGCTGGGCCCTACACTCCCCTGATGCAGTCTTGTTAGAGAAGGGTTTGCAAAGCCTATGCTGAGGTCATCTCCATGGCGTGACTCTTCCCTCTAAGGAAATCTAGGCGCTCCAAACCGCATTTAACGAGGGGAAACAGCTGTTTTTATACTTGCAACCACTTTGCCACAGGAGAGGCTTTCCCACACAGTTGACATTCAAGCTTGCCCATCTGCAGGACTCTGCTCTTAGAAATGGAGGAAAGAGACAGACAGCATCCCAAGTTAGGGACAGGAGTGGTGGCTCTGCCAGCTCAGCCGGTGGATACAACCAACCCTCCCTGAGAGCGACTGCTTTGTTTCCAGAAGTTATGGGCCCCAAAGGTCTCTGGCAAGGATGGGGGGCACCATTTTCTAAACTCTTGAATTTTCTAAATTCTCCCTCAAATGGCAGCTGTGTAGACAAAGGAATAAACTGCCTTGTAAGCCAAATTTCAAGTTTCAAAGGCGTAATTGTCTACATCTGTGTAAATTCCAGCACAAAGTTGTACCAGAGAGGAGATGCTGAGCGTTCAGGACAGGACAAGGTAGACAGCTGGGACAAGACTAACACCCAGCGTGCTCACTTCCTCCTCTCCCCTTTGTCCCTGAATCTGCAGTCTCTGGACATATGTCTTTTCAGTTTCTCCTTTTATTCACAAGCACAGTTTCATGAAAAGAGGAAAAAGAAGGTGAGCAGAATCCAAACAGAATAAAGGCTTATAGACTGTAGGTGTTAGTATTTATAAATGATTTTATTTGATCTGAGCTCTACACTTGTGGCTGAAAGTAAGGCAGTTCACACACACACACACACACACACACACACACCTACACCTACATCAAATCTAGGACATGGACTACTGCATAAATCTGCGAGAGAGGATGTCACTGTCAGGCTTCATTCCTTTGACATCCAGCTCCAGGGCTTGACATTATTAAATTGCGTCAAGGGGTCTGGAGGAAGGCTAAGTAGGATGAGACAAGTGAAGTGGTACTTGACTAGGCAGGAGTAGGAAGAAGGTGAAAACCAGGGAGAAGGGAATCACGATGAACAGCAGGGACACAGAAATATGATCCTATGGGATAAGGGTTAGGAAAAGGTACAGAGTAGAGGCTCTTTGTAGGTATACAAGATGAGTCAGGTTCAGGTTCAGCAACCATTTATGCCCCACCCAGAAGCCTTTAGGGATCCCAGTTGGTGCAACGATTGCCCGGGATGCCCCAGGTTCCGTCCTCAGTACCAGGTGTGGTGGCACACACCTGTAATTCCAGCATTCCAGAGGTGGAGGCAGACACACCTGCTGCCATTCCAGGTGTAGTTCCAGCAGGTACAAGGAGGGGGGGGCCAGAAGGGCAAGATTTTCCTCAGCTACAAATTATTGAGTTTGAGGAGTGCCATGGAATACCAGAGATCTTGTCTCAAAAGCAAAATAAACTAAAAACAAAACGAGATATAAGAGAGATATTGGCATGAACCAGATCTCTGTGAGTTTGAGACTAGTCAAGGCTACATAGTGAGTCCTTGCTGTGGAGGACAAGGAGGAAGAAGAAGAGGAAGAAGGAGAAGAAGAGGAAGAGGAAGAAGAATAAGAAAAGGGGAAGGATAAGAAAAGAAAAGGAAGAAGAAGAAAAGGGAAAGGAAAATAAGAGGAAGGGGAAGAAGAAAAAAGGGGGAGGAGGAGAAGAGGAAGAGAAATAATAATAATAAGAAGAAGAGGAAGAAGAAGAAAACAGGAAGGAGAAAGGGGAAGGAGAAGGGGAAGGAGAAGATGATGAGAAGAAAAGAGGGGAGAAGTGGAACAGAGAGGAGAAAAATAGAATAAATATCAAGTAATAAAATGATTAATAGATATAGAATTTGCCACCCATTCTAAAATTGTCTTATTTACTTATGTTTTGCCTAGAGAATAAGGATCTCAATTGGATGTTAAGTAGACAGAAATGCTAGGCTTTACAAACAAGAACCTTGGTTTGTTAATTACTTCTAATAGCTTTGGGGTCCTCTAAATGAAATGGTAGGTTCATCACTCACTCAACTATTAAGAACCTGCTTTGTCCAGGCCATAGCTACTGGTCACAGAGAGGAGAGAAAAGGAATCCATCTCCTCTGTGATGGAGCCCCTAGAGCAGTCAGGACTCTAGAGAGCATGGGAAAGAAGGGAGACCCAAAATCTACCAACATTTCTGGCTCCAAATTTTAAATATGATAAAAAAAACATCAGGATATTCCTCTTCATGGAGTGTGGGTGACTTGGTAAGTGTTCTGGCTTAGCATTTGCTTAATTCATGGTCAATGAGGGATGGCCCAGCTAATGGTGGGTGGGGCCGTCCATGAACTGGTGATCCTGGGTTCTGGGCTGAGCAAGCCATAAGGAGCAAGCCAGTAAGCAGCACTCCTCCATGGCCTCTGCATCAGCCCGCCTCCAGGTTCTGACTGTGTCCTCACTTCTTTGGATGAGGAATAGTGATATGAAGTGTAAGCCAAAGAACCCCTTTCCTTCTTAACTGGTTTTTGGTCATGGGGTTTCACCATAACAACAGTAACTGTGACTAAGACAGCAAAGTAAAAGTTGCTTTTGCAGAACTAGATAGAAAAGACAGGAGTAGAGAGGAGTGCAGGATAGAGAGACAACTGAGTCACAGCAGGTCTGGGTTCTGCTCCTGAGCTACAAAAGACTTTCACTACAACTTTGGTTACACATCCCTTTGTAAAGTTCAGCGTGCCCATTTATTTAAAAAAATCTACATTCTATTGTATGAAGAAATTTTAAATGAAAAAAAAAAAACTAAAAATAAAAACACATCCAAGGGGTGCTTTTCTATGAAAATCCAAAGCCTAAGAGAAGAAAATAGCCTCTGCTCACCAGGAGCCAACACTTCTAATGGGAAGACACCACTGACGCCATCTTTTCCAGATACAGCAGGTTTGACCTGGTTAGCTGTCATTGTCAACAAGAAGAAGGACCCTCCAGATAAGGATTGCATCAATAAGACTGGCCTGAGGCCATACCTCTGTGAGTCTGATGTGATTGACGATTGATGTGGAAGGGCCCAGCCCACTGTGGGAAGCAACAATTCTAGGCAAGTGGTCTTGGGATGTCATGAAGGTTAGGTAAGTGTGATGCAGAGGGTGAGCTAGGAAGCCGCATCCCTCCAGGGTCTCTGCTGCAGTTCCTGCTTTGAGGTTCCTGCTTTGAGTTCCTGCCCTGGCTTCCATCAGCAACAGAGGGTTGCCTGGAAGTGGAAGATGAAAATAACCCTTTCCTACCCAAGGTGCTTCAAGTCAGAATGTATTATCTATCACAGGAACGGAAAAGCAAAGTAGAACAGAGCTAGCTGAGGACGGAAGAGGAAATCACCAGTTCTGAGGAAGGCAGGTTGGTGCTCTTAGCAGAATTTGTGACATTTAAAGGGGTACAAGAGGATGAACAGATTTCAATCTAGAATGTGAGGTGAGGTAACAGAAGGAGACCATAGCCTTAGGGTTTATTTAGTGAAATAAATATTGAAGTTCAAAAGGAAAAGGTGTGTGTATGTGTGTGTTGGAGCTTGAACCCAGGGCCTCACAATTGCTCAGGCCACACTCTCTCCCTGAGGGCTAGCCCTTGTTGTTCATGGTGAACAGAAAATGTTCATTCATCTGGAAGCACCTGCAATTATCTCAGTTTTGTGGACAATGCCACCGCCTCATAACCGGGAGCAGCTGCTTTCCCTCAAACCCAGCCTTGACCACATCAGTGTCACGGATTCGCTTCACAGCTGGTTTGATTTGGTGCTTGTTGATTTCCACAATAACCGCGAATGTCTTGTCTGCTGTCAGTTTCACCCTTGGCTTTGGGACCAGGGAACTTTGATGAGGACACTGTGGTCAAATTGTTTCCACTTGGGATGCTTGCCTGAGGACTCTGCTTCTGGAGCCGCATACCCGGAGCTTCCAGAAAGTCCTTAACATGCACCATTTTTATGTTGGTGGCTATGGCTACCTTTCCTGTTCACCGTCAAAGCCTTTGCCTTGTTTGGCTTGGGAGAAGGTGGAGAATCCTGCTTTGCTTTTGATGCCTTTTTGGCGAACACAATGCTGGAATGCCCTTTGTAGGGAATGGCACGTCATGCAATGGGCAGCGCTCAGTATAATGCTTGTCAAATGCTGGGAATTGTCTGAAAGGGACAGTTGTCAGGATTGAACGGATGCATGCAGAATGCTTAGGCCAGTGTCCTGTGTATTGCAAGTGGCCAGGAGATACTGGCTGCCATTTGTTTTTAAGTTGGCTCATTCAGGGAGTGGGGCGATGCCACAGTCAAATCACACAAGCATTTTGCTTTGAGCACTTCGGATACAAGGAAATTACAACTGACCAGGTTCTGCTCCACCACCTCAGACCAGTTCTTCGGTGTGTGTCTCAGTTAATTTTGGAACTATTGCTTCCAGTTGCTCATGATCTCAGGCAAGCCCCTGTCATGCATGCCCATCTCTCTCCCCCTTTACCCAGAATCAGCTCCTGCCTGTCTATTTTAATACTAGCTCCTGCATGTACTTTTCTGCTCCTCTCCTTTTCAGTTCCTCAGGCCTTTGATATCTGCTTACAGGCTCTAAAAATGTAAAATATACACAACACAAAGTTTGCCATTTTCATATTTTAAATTGTTCAATTCAGCAACATTAATACACTCAAATGTTGTGTAATTATCATTGTTATTTATTCCCAAGGAGTTTCAGTTATTCAACACAGTAGCCGTTAACCATTAAGCAATTACTCCCTGTCCTTGGCAATGTCTGTTCCACGGATGATATGAATTTATGTGTCCTAGGTATTTCGTATCAGTGGGTCACACTATGTGTGTTCTTTGGTGTCTGACAGTGTAGTCAAGATATCCCTGTTGCAGCACGTATCAAAACCTCGTTCCTTCTTAAAGCTGAATGCTGTTTACACCCCCCCCCCCCCACACACACTGTTACACACACACCATCTCTGTTTATTCATATATTGATGGATACTTGAGTTTTTTCCACCTCCAGGCTACTGTGAATAATGCTCCAATAAACCTTGGCACACAAATTCCTGTTTTGAATTCTTCTAGGTATACACTTTGGACTAGAATTGCTGCCCCTATAGCAAATGATAAGTCTGGACTTCATTATTTTTGAAGGCCTGCCAAGCAGTTTTCCATAGAGGCTGCATATTATATCCTTACAAGTAATGTACAACAGTTCCCAATTTTCACGCATCTTGCTGGCATCACCTCTTCAGTAAGTGCCCATTGCAGGCATGAAGTAGCCTCTCTCTGTGGTTTAGATTTGTATTTCCTTTATGGCCAGTGATTTTGAACACCATTTTATCATGATTTGTCCATCTTTGTAGAGAAATCTGTTCTAGTCTTTTGCTCACTTTCCAATACAGTTACTTGTGTTTTTATTGTTGAGTTTTAGTATCTTTCTATATTATGAATCTAAATATCATACCGGATATGATTTTCAAATATTCTATTTTATCCAGAGAGTTACCTTTTTACATTAGTGATAGTGGACTTGATGGACAAAAGCTCCAATTTTGATAAAGTCCAATATATCTAGTTATCTAGTTTTCCTTTGGTTGCCTGTATACGTGTGTGTGTGTTTGTGTAAGAAATTGCTTCCAATCTAGTGCCATAAAGTTTCCCTCTAGTTTTTGTTTTCAAATTTATTTATGTGTATGTGTTTTTCCCGCACCTATGGATGAGCGTTATGTGTGTGCTGTTACCCGTGGAAGCCAGAAGAGGGTGTCAGATCCCCTAGAACTGGAGTTTTAGATGGCTGTGACCATTCTGTGGGTTCTTTGTAAGAGCAGCAATTAAGCTGCTATCTTAATTAATTATACCTGAAACAACACTCTTTCCAAATGAGGCCATCTCCTGCTGTTTGGGTGAGCTGATGCTTCTGTACATTTTAGAATCCTTGTTTACCCCTTTACTATACAATACGCTCTTAAATACTAAAATTTTCATGCTCAAAATACTGTCATGATTTCTGTTTCTGACAGTCCACCAGTGATGCAGGCACATACAATCTAGACAAGTTTATGACATCATCCAAGCGAAGACGAGGATGGAGTGCTGGGAATGCTAGGGCAAAGGCGATAGCTAGGGAAAAGGCAGGGAGAAGAGCTAGAAGAAGAGGGGGGAAGGGGGATGGTCAGTAGGGTCAAATTCTGTAGGCAAACTGGAAAGATGACCGGTGCGGGTTAGGAAGTCATCGGTGACCTTTGAGAACAGATTCTATGGCGAGAATGGAGAGAAAAGACAGAGTGTTCGGTTGCTTGGAAGAAACTGCGAGGTAAAAGTCATGGTCAACGACTGGAATCGTCTCTTTCTAGAAGCTGGATCGCCGTGGGACTGATAGATGCAAGACCACAACAGAGTTAAAACGGACACGGTTGATTTTGGGGACGTAGTGACTGGAGGCTGGAATTCTGGACAAGCCGTAAGACAAGTCATCCGAGGCTTCAGAAAACAATGAAGCGCTGTTAGGAATCACGGTCTGTAAACTTAAAGCCGCGCGAGGGCTCTAACCACCCTGACTGGACTCCTCGCGGCTTCAAGTTTTGCCTGCTAGCCACTGCGCTGTTCTCGCCTCAGCGAGCCCGTCCCGTCTCTAATTGCTCCGTGCTGGTGGCATCCAACGGCTGTTGGCAGAGACCAGCTATTGCCTTTCCTTGAAATGATGTCCACAGAGATTTGCTTCCTATCTTGCGCACATTCTCTTCTGAATTTACTATAAATGTAATTGCTTTGGCATCTCTCTCTTGCCCTGGGACTTACTAGAGCTGCTCATTTCAGAAGGCTGGCTTACATTAGACAAAAGAAACACGAGTCCATGGCATAAAGATTGCCAGGGGGGCCTTCAGATTCATATATACTCTGCTCCAAATAGTCTTTTACTGAAACCAGGTCTTGCCACTTAAAGTTAAGTATTGTATTATTAGAACATCATGTATAACCTCAAAATAGGAACTTTTAAAGTTATGGGTCATTTGTCAGAAACAATTCCATCTCCTCCCTCACAAAGCTAAAAAGGGAAATTTTTATAAATAAGGGACTTCTTTGG
>JABTXL010006712.1:30875705-30900740 GCA_025134845.1 Neodon shergylaensis
TCAATCAGGACAGCCTTCTTTAACCCATTTTATGCTGAACTGGATTCCTGTACTTCATCTGTGCCGCTACCATGCTGTGTGGTGAGTGCACTTAAATGCACATCGGCAGCCTCGAGAAAGCAGGTGATTTGCCCAAGATTACACAGCGAGTGGGTGGCAGGTGAGGTTGGTACCCATGGCTGACTCGCAGGCCTGCGCTCTTGAGACCACAGATGGTAATAGTTATAGCTCATCGACTAGAAAAGTCTCATTTGGGGCTGACAAATTGCAGCAAATGGCTTACTGCGCCCGAAAGAATAGATGGGGAGTACTAAAAGCTACGAGTCATAGAGAGGACTTTGTCAATATTAGCATTAGAGTCTGAGGCTCTAAAGCAGAGTGAGAAATGAATCGTTGGCACTTAGGGGAGGACTCTGAGGGATAGAGAGGTGACAGTCGGCTCACTGAGCTCTGAGACTCAGAGTGAATATCTGGTGACTTATGAATGTCCCCACAGGTGGCAACTGAGTGACATGATGAGGAAAGGAGGTGTCCTAAGAGAGAACAGGACTGGGAGGGAGAGAGCTGGAAAGGAAGGAAAGGAGAGAGGAGAGAGGGGGAAAAAGGAGGGAGGCAGAGAGACAGACATACACAGAGAGGCAAACAAGCAGACACCCAGATGCACAGCAACAGACAGGCAGGCAGGTAGGCAGGCTCATGCACGCTCACACACACACACACACACACACACACACACACACACACGAGGAAAGGAGAGGGAGACAACTTCCAAACTTAGCATGAGAGTCTAGATCTTGAGCCCTGGTCTTTTTGAAAAGGCCCTTTCGGAAAGACAGAAAAGACGGAGTAGCACTGACCTCATCTCGACCTATAGAATTCACTGCAAAAACAAAACACAGCAAAACAAAACAGAAAAACCTCTTTCGTGTTCAGCCACCACATGTGCCCTACTCTGCCTGCCTCTGCCCGAGTGGAAATGCATTCCTACTTTTCCCATTTGCCCTTGAAGATGAAAACACTTTGCCAGTTTGGATTTACTCTTTGTAAAACCAAAAACGTAGAACAATTTGCATAAGAATTTGAATCCTTAGAAACAGAATTCCTTTTTTTAGCTTGAATTTTCTCCTTAAGGTGTGGTGTTGTAATGTCGTGGAGTCGGAGAAGGAAGTTTCTTCTTGGATTGTGTCACGTGCTCACTACGGGGGACAGAGTCAGAGTTTTGCTGAGAAATGTCTCTTGAAGGGTCAGGTGACAATTCATGCGGGAAACATGAAAGCAGATACTTTGAAAAAGCTGGAAGTAGGAGTTAGGGTACTGAATGAATTATTGGAATCCCTGTTTTCTCTGTAATTTACTAAAGTTGGATGAATAAGTGAAAAGAGGGAAGGGAGGAGGAATAAGGAGATCAACTGGAATAATTTCTAGTGAGAGTTTGAGAAGAACACTGTGGAAAACTGAAGCAACCCTCACCACAGGGACAGCAGAATCATGAGAGGCATGCTTAGCAGACAGCTATTGGAGCCCTGCAGTCTACCGTAGGAGAAGGACACTATCGGCAGAATCCGTCCTAAGACGCTAGCTAGCCATGCACCTCAGGCCTGTGTCTAGACATTCCGCCAGGGAGGGCTGCTCTGAAGGCAAATGCACAGCAATGTAGAAGTTGGCTCATGTTCTCGGAAGACAGTGTTTTCCCTACTAGACCCCAAATATGGAAAGTAACCCACACAGTAGACTACAAGTCAGTAATGCTGGCTATCGTGTTTCTAGGATAGTTCCTAAAAAAAATGACATGGGAATATCTCCTTTGCCTAAAGTCCACCGTGTAGGGCAAGCACCTGACCATTTAACTGACATCTGAACATTCAGTAGTCCTCAAAATTTTTGCCTGAAATGCAAGTTTGTGAACCCAAACTCTTCTCCCAAGGGTTGGACTCAGCTACGCATTGCTAGTAAATGGGACTTTCTATAATTCTGGTAGAATCATGAAAAGCCATTTCCAGCCTTGTCCTCACTGCTGAGGTCAACAGTCATAGGCTTTGAAGATGAAGCAATTTTTAGCACTTAAAAAGCTACTCATGCTAGCTGTCTTGATGATTCTTCTTTCGAATTTAGGTCAGTTGGTTGAAGAGTGGGGAGGTTTAAAAATCTACCTAATATTCACTTGCTTAGCTCTTGTGTAGGACTTAAGATAGGTCATTAATGAAAGTCTACAGTCAGATTATAGGGCTGGTTCTGAGAAACACATGTTCCTTAACCCTGGACAGAAGGGTAACCAAATGCCCAAGATACCTGGTAATATGTGGTCCTTTAAACTTCTCTAGAGATGCAGCCTCTAGAACCCATTCTTGAATTTAATAACCAGTGCTTTAGGAAGGCCAGCAAGTCGTGCTCAACTCAAATAATTCTCAGTTGAGTTTTCTGTTGTAAATTTCATTACAGTTACATAATAAAATAGTTAAGGAGGTGACTTGGGTCTTCAAAGCAAAAACTCAAATTCAACCCCACCAAAACAACAAAACCAGACACGTGTTAAATTGCTGTAATGTAGCATTTATAAAATATTTCACAACAAGAGCCCTTTCCTGCAAGTGTTGTCTGGTAGCCTTGTTCTACCAATCTATGCCATTTTGTAAAGCTTTAAATTGAAGATTGTTAAAAATGTCTGCAGTCTACTTCTCTGAAGTCAAGCACTTGGGGAACAGGAAGACTTGAGTCCTAAAGGGCCAGGCTCATTCTGAGTCATACTGACTAGTATTCTGCCGTTATCTTCAATATCAAGGGAAATTCATGCAAGATGAATAGGGATAATGGTTTTTCTTTTTTAAAAAGCCAATATGCTATTTTTGTGATGTCAAAAATTTGACCTCAGGGCATCCACTTCTGTAGCAGTTGTTATAATAATTTTAAAGTACTCAATAAGTCCAGTCAACATTCTGAGTGTTAATTGCACATTTGTCTCTAATTTACACATGTGATCTAATTTCCTTCTCAAATTTCTTTCAGTGTGGTTGGTGATGTCAGACATAATGAGTGGATAGTTTTGGGAGTGGGCTGGCTGGGATTTGGCTAGAGACTGGGATGCAAGCAAACGAGACTAACCTTTCCATTGGGAGAGAGTAAGATTATTTCCCATGGAAAACAAGGCCATATAGAATGAAAGAAGTTTCTATGAAAGCTAATAGCAGGGCCGAGGCTATGCGTCATTTGGTAGAGTGCTTGCCCAGCATTTCTGCGTCTCTGCATCTGTTCCTTAGTGCTGTATAAACCAAGTGTGACAGTACACCTCTTGCCATCCGAGCATTGAGAGAGAGGAAGTAGAAAAGTCAGAAGTTTTCGTGTCTACACAGAGTTTGAGACGAGCCTGTACTACATAAGCCGCGTCTCAACAATCACTTTCTCTTCTGTTCCTTCCCCTCCCTTTCTTCGTTTTCAAAATTCTTTGTGGTTTTGAGACAGGGTCTTATTATGTAACCATTGCTGTCCCAGGACCTCCTGTGTAGCCCATTGTGGCTTACAGTTATAGTTGTCCTCCTACTTCTGTATCTGGAATCCTGGGATTATAGGTGTGGCCCGCCAGGCCTGACATGTTTTCTGAGTCTTCTCTGTGACTTGCAGATGACTTGACACTCTTTTTTTGCTGTGCCTTTCCCCTGTGAACACACTGCTTTTTGTCCCTTCCTCCTACTCTTTTTTCCCTTAAAATTTACTTATTTTATGGATATGGTGCTCTATCTCCATGTATACCTGTGTGCCAGAGGAGGACATCAGATCACATTATAGACAATGGCAAGTTTTGATGTGGGTGTGGGGAATTGAACTCTGGACCTCTGGAAGAGCCGTCAATGCTCTTAACCACAGAGCCATCTCTCCAGTTCCCTTCTTTCTACACTTATGACATCTTCCATTCTAAATTATTCCCCAAAGAACTTTGTTTTCAAATGCAATTGTTGTATGATGGGAATACATAAGGGCTTCATTATGGGAATTTTGGGAATACATAATTCAGTCCATTATAAACTGTGTTTTCTCCATTATTTGTGTGTGTGTGTGTGTGTGTGTGTGCGTGAATCTGTATTTGTATATATGCTGGAGAGATGGCTCACCACTTAAGGGTGCATGCTACTATTGCAGAAGACCCAACTTTTGTTCCCAGAACCCACACCAGGAATTCGCAATGGTCTCAGGGGATTTGTTGCCTCCTGGCATCCATGGGCAGCCGCAAGCATATGGTGCACATAGACTGCATGTAAGTAGATGCACGTGACAGTGAATAAAAAGGAATAAATATTAAAATGGAAACTGATACTGACCAGTTTCCTCATACTCTCTTTTGGTGAGGGAGGGAGCTGAACCACAAGGCAGCGAAGACTAGGGCTGAGGTTGGTAGAGCTAAATGTCGCTTCAACAGCAGAGTACCTCCCTCAACTTTCCCCCACCAGTTCTCATCTAGGGGGAGATACACCATGGAATTGAACTGTGGGGACAAGGGAGGAACTGGTTAAGAGTCTGGGTAGCTTGCTCATCAGTAGTTGGTATCTGCTTGGGTGGAAAAGCAGTAAGACTGGGAAAGATTTTGTTAAAATATTATTATACATCCTGAAAGGAATTAGAGTAGACATTGATAGAAATATCTTCCGTGTCCATGGTTTGGAAGACTTGATATTAAATTGTTAATATTACCCATCGTTAGATACAGATTTACAGATTTAGGGCAATGCCCATCGAAATCTCAAGGATTTTTTTTTTTTAGTTTTAGAAATAGAAAAATCTATTTTAAATTCATATGGGGGGACTTGAAAGGATTCTGAAAATTCAAAACAACTTTGAAAAGACCAAAGTTAAAGAAATCATATTTCCTGATTTGAGGCTCACTACAGCAATTAAAACAGCACATAAGACAGGCATAGAGATGCAGGAATAGAGAGTCCTCAAAAAAAAAAAAACAGAAACCTTACATATATAGTCAAATGATTTTTGACAAGGATGCAAAAAAAAAAAAACCCAAAACAAAACAACCCCCCAAACCCAGCAATCTTTTCAACAAATGATGCAGGGGAAAATGGATACCTGTAGGCAAAATTAATGGTATTTGGTCTTTCTTCAAATCATGGGCATGAGCAAAAGACCTATACATCAAAGCTAAAACTATAGAACTTTCAGAGAAAAAACCCCAAAATCTACAGAAGTAAAGCTTTAGAATATTAGTTATGACACATAAATCACAGGTAATAAAGAAAAAATAGATGAACTGGTCTTCATTGAAATAAAAAGTTTTGTACACTGAACATTTTGTACATTATCAGAGTGAAAAATCAACCCATTGGATTGAAGAAAATATTTGTAAATAACAAATAGCTCTTACAACTTAAAACAAAAAGCAACTAATCCAATTTAAAAAATGGGCAAAACTTAACTACTTATATCTCCAAAGATGGTCACACACACACATTCATGCGCACACACTCACATACACACACACATACCAACAACATGTGTAATGTGTTAACCATTAGAAAAATGCAAATTAAACCACAGTGAGTTCCTGTCCCGTAGTCACTAAGATAACTAAGATGACTATTAAAATGAACAGAACAAAAATCTTCTGGGATAAGGTGGTGAGCTACGAAGCTGCCTTTGGGTGCAGTGGTGAGAGAAAGTCAGGACAACAAATACTGGACTCTTTTCCAAATGGAGGCTGGGAGTGTTATGGAGATCAAGATAGGGACAATAGGACAGCCAGAAGTATAGGGGAAGAAAAGGATAAAAAGCATGAAGCACTTATCTCTAGTTATGGCTTCTCAGTAAGGGAAGAGAAACATCATCTAAAAGTATTTTTTTTTTCCTTTAATCTTCCCCGAGTGGTACTGGGGATTCAGCCCTCAAGTGTAGGTTCCTCACTAAGAAGATAGTCAAATAAAATGAAGAGATATTGAAAATAACAGATGCACAAATCTTAACCCAGAAACACAATAAACTGAACAAATAAGGCAGTGTAATGTCTTCGAAAGACTGTAACTCCTATGTAGCTGATGTGGGAGGTAATGCATGCTGTGAATATGTTTTATTGCCATTGGTTAATAAAGAAACAGAGTAAAGCCAGGCTGAAAGAGATGTATAAAGAGAGTAGATGGAGTCAGGGAGAAGTCATGTAGTCACTGCTGGAGACAGATGCTGGATAGAACCTTGCAGGTAAGCCACAGTCATGTTGCAATATACAGATTAATAGAAATGGGTTAACCAAAGATATAAGAGCTAGTTAGCCATACACTTAAGTGATTGGCCAAGCAGTGATTTAAATAATATAGTTTCTGTGTGATTATTTTGAGTCAGGGTAGTCTGGAAACAAACAAATTGCCTCTGTTAAAAGATTGGCATGCCAACGTGGGGCTGACTAAATCAACAGAAATCCCGAGAAAGCCTGGAAAGGAACCCTAGACACAAAAGAACAGAGGTAAGCATGGCTTTTGGGTAGCAGCATTTTTTTTGGGTAGGCTTTGTTTGCTAGAAGCAAGCAGAAGCATAATTCCTGTAAGAGAGGTCTTCCTGATTCAGCTGTAGCAAATAACAACAACAACAAAAATAACCAAACCAAAACAAAAACCAAAACAATCAACAACAACAACCCCCCCCACATGATTTCAAAATGGTGGCTTCCTGGTGCATGCTTCCAGCACTAACTCTGTCTCTTTCAGGAGGCCAAGCACTTGAATGGGGTTTGTGGGCATAGTGCTGCAAGTTACTTGGTGGCAGCATGGGCCAACTGGTTACCAGAGTTGAGGTGGTGAGAATGGCTCCCACCTGGCAGTCTCAGAGGCAGTGAATGAACTTCCATCATGTTGGACTGGGTAGAGCAAGCAGGCAGGGTTGTTTTTTCCCTAACAATGCTGCAGCTTAGGATTTTAAGAAGCGCTTAGTATTTTAAGAAACTGTACTGGTCAGAAAAGGATTACAGATACACAATAAAGACAAATTCAGATAAAAAGACCTCTAAATGGGTCACAGTGTTGGATAAATGTATATAGGCTTGGGAGAGAGAAGAAAAAGAGTATAGAGAATTATAAAAGGAAGTAAATGGTTTATCAAAAACAAAGTCTTTAAAGAGACAGAGTACAGACAGTCATAGATTAAAAGAATAAAAATAATAAATATTAAAAAGTAATAGAGTAAGAACAAAGAAGCCATGTAAAGATGGAATATACACAGAGAGTCTGGATTATGTATATTATTGTGTTTTCTTTGAATTTTTTTTTTTTTTACTGTGAATGAGCTAAGTACAAAGAGACATTTTATTGTACAGACTGTTAAATTAAACTAGCACATATACTCTAAAGGTATCTTGACTTCAAAATTTGGTCTAAGGATATGTTGCTTTGGAAAAGAGGTTCTTCTTTTGTTTCCACAGAAGATGAGAACATGTGGATTAATTCCAGACTAATGTGGTTTGATGAACCAACACTCTGTGAAGGGTTGCTGTGAACACTCCCCCAAAATTACTTTGCCCCAAAAAAGCAGGAAGCAGTTTGGAGAGAACTATGCCCATATTCCCAAATATTGTTTATAAATGTTTCTTAACATTTAAAGGGGGATATGCTATAGAGATTTTCATAGCATTGTTTATTGATACAAATTTAAGGTCAATTTTGTTATGAGTATATTTATGCTCTTGATTAAGGTATTGCGTTTGTGTAGCTCATTTAAAAATGTAATGTGTGCTTAAGAAATACAGGTTAATAGTCATCTATAATAGTCAAATCTTGTAGTCATGTTAATTAGGTTTTCTAGATGTACAAAGATATATTTTAGATGGGTAGATATTCTTCAAATCTTTCAAAGACTACAGAATATGACATTTAAAATGTTGTAAGAACTTAGATTTTTCATGACAAGGAGACTCATCTGCTCCTGGCAGCATCAGTCTACTTCACGAGGGTGATGGGCATTGAAGAGGCTCCTTATGGAGTTTGTTAGTCATTTGGGCAAAAAACTGCTCTTGTCTGAACTGCTTGACTGGATTTGTAAGACCCACAGAAAAATGACTGGTGAATCTGCCTAAAGAAAGTGAGACAGTCCTTCGGAGTTCCTGAAGAGTCTGCCAGACATTCTTCAGGACACAGAAGAAAGTTGATTGACAAACTAACAATATAGGTGGAATTGTCTTTGAAATTTCCTGCTTCATGTAGATGTCTGCTGGATATTATTATTATTCCAGTAGGCTGAAGACAGGTGCTCCAATGTTACAAAAGAATCTTTAGTGACTGTCAGGCAGCAATATGTCTCTGTCAATTCTAGAGTTTTGGAAGTTGCTTACAATGCACTTCCTGTTTACTTAGGTAATGTTATATCTTTCTGGAGTCTTTGATGGAGTTGAAGAATAGATAGTTATAGTTTTCCTTAGTGGTGATAAAAGATAAGGTAGATATAAATATTATAATTGTAATTCTTGCTTGATACCTACGTTGTTATATGTAATTTTACTATGTTAAAATTAAAACCTTCTTTTCTATTTAGACAGAAAAGAGGAGGTGATGAGTGCTGTGAATATGTTTTATTGCCATTGGTTAATAAAGAAGCTGTTTTCAGCCTATGGCTTAATAGAGTAAAGCCAGGCTGAAAGAGACATATAGAGAGAGATGATTGTGCAGTGCCCATCCAGTGGCGAATGGGAGTGGCTCTTGTTTTCAATGAATTTATGGGAGAGATGAAACCATGCTGCAGGGTCTTCAGAAAAGGGACAGTCAAGGAAGGAAGAAGTCTCTTTGCAGGGGAAGGAAAATTGGATGATAACACTCTTAGGGAACTGGTTTTCCCAGTGTGTGTAGTGCTGATATAGCTTATACTAGCACCATGCCTTTCCACCCCAACCCTCACTTTATACGTAAGGAGAAAAGCTGTGGCAATGTGCCCTGGTAGCTGTTTTCCATGGTCGTGAATAATTGTGCGGGAGAAAGAACCCTTGGGAACTCTCCCCGAAGGGCTGAGGTTAATAGAGAAACAATGATTACAGCAAAAAGTGGTAAGCATTTCTTTGTTCAAATTCTGCTGTCTCTGAGTCCCAGGATTCCATGGAAACAAGCACAGCTGAGGTAGCCATCTATAAACTTCCCAGTTTACATCATTAGCAATCTGTAACCAGGTTCAGAGGTTCCTAACATCAGGGGAATATTCAAATGAGCTGAGAAATGCAAAGCCAGTGTACTTCTTACTTTCACAAGCAATTTTGCCCTTCACGCAGGGGGGAGGGAAAAAGGAAGAAGGAAGAGAATGAGGAAAAAACACTGGAAAATTGGGTCTGGTTTAGGGCTTTGCTCTACTCAGTTTGAGGTACCAGATGGATTAAACACTTGACCTCTGCACCCTCATTTTCTCACGCAGTGTCACAGTTGGGTCTGCCACTAGTGAAATCATTTATTTCCCCAAAATTAGGTTCTTTGCTACAATACAGAAAAGATCATGTGGTGAGTATTTGGTGGTGGCTGGGGGTGGCTTTTGCTTTCAGGGAATTCAGAGAAGAAGCCAATCTCGAGGGAAGGGACATGCTAAAGAAGGAAGAAGTCTCTTTGTGGGGTGAGGGGTGCTGAAAATTGGAAGATAATCCTCTCAGTAAATGCTTGAAAAGCTTCTTCAGAATGTTTTCTGAAAAATGGTACATTTTATGGAAGGGAGATTCAGGGAGGGGGCATGAATATGTGTTCGTTTTCACGTCGGAAGTTCAATATAGTTTGTTTTTCAGATATGGGCCCCTTTAAATTTTCATTGTCAGTAAGGATGCAGATCTTTGGGTAATCCCACACTTCCTTGACCCTCCAAGGCTTTTACGAACAGTTTCCTGGTCACTGTCAGTCATTAATTTGAATGTGCAAATTGCTACCTGTGTTCCTCTAGCACCACAGTTAGCAGGACCACGATCCGTGCCAGCATTAATGGGGGACTTCTGCTGATAATGCGCTGTGCACCAGACATGGAGATAAAAGCTTCACTTGAGTTATGACAGCTAATTCTCCTTTTGTTTTCACAGAGACTGTGACCCTCTGGATTGCATCTATTCCAATTTGGTATGATAGACCTCGCCCTCCTGAAAGGTTGCTGTGAACATCTTCAAAAAATTTACTTCACTCAACTGCCAACTGAGATGAACCTGGCACACAGGTTACCCCATGAAAGATATGATTAACAGCGCCCCCATTCAGCAGAAAGCAGTTTGGAGAGAAAAAACTGCGCCCATGTTCCCAAATATTGTTTATAAATGTGCTTTTACATTTAAAGGGGGATATGATATAGATATGAATAATTTGCATTGGTATGGATTTTAAGGTCAATTTTGTTATATGTATATGTATTTCTGTTCTTGACTAAGGTATTGTGATTGTGTAGTTCATTTAAAATGTAATGTATAATAGGAAATATAGGTTGCTAATGGATAATCATCGATGATGGTAAAGCTTGTAGTCATGTTACTTAGATTTTCTAGATATATAGAGATATATTTTAATTAGATAGGCATTCTTCATATCTTTCAAAGACTGCAGAATATGGCATTTAAATGTTTTAATAACTTAGGGCTTTTCATGACAATGAGACACGTCTGCTCCTGGCAGCACCAGCTACTTCGAGAGGAAGATGGGCATCGAAGAGGATCCTTATGGAGTTGGATAGTCATTTGGGCAAGAAACTGCTCTTGCCTGGACTGTTGCATAAACTGGACACAGAGAACCCGCAGAGAGAGGACTGCTGAACTTGCCTAAAGGTGAGATGATCTTTCGGGGTTCCTGATTCATGAAAGAGTCTACAAGACATTCTGCAGGACACAACAGAAAGTGACTAAACTGTCTTTGGAATTTCCTGCTTGATGAAAATGTCTGCTGGATACTATGGGCCTGTAGGCCGAAGATGGATGCCCCAACGGTACAGAGGAACTTTGGGTGACTGTCCAGGCAGCGAGATGTCTCTGTCATTTCTAGAGTTTTGGACTTCCTGTTTACTTAGGTATTATTATATCCTTCTGGAGTCTTTGATGGAGTTGAAGAATAAATAGTTATAGTTTTCCTTAATTATGATAAGAGATAAAATAGATATAAATATTGTAACTGTAATTCTTACTTGATAACTGTTTTGTTATATGTAATTTTACTGTTAAAGTTAAAGCCTTTCTTTTTTGTTTAAACAGAAAAAGGGGAAATGATGGAGGTGGGTCTTGTATCTTATCTGTTGCTTTCATTGGTTAAGTAATAAAGAAACTGCCTAGGCCCATTTGATAGGCCAACCCTTAGGTGGGTGGAGTAAACAGAACAGGATTGGGGGAGAAAGGAGCTGAGTCAGTGAGTCGCCATGATGCTCCCATTCCAGCCAGACGCAGGTTAAGATCCTCCCTGGTAAGCGCACCTCATGGTGTTACAAGGATACTAGAAATGGGTTAGATCGATATGTAAGAGCTAGCCAATAAGAGGCTACAGATAACGGGCCAGGCAGTGTTTAAATGAATACCGTTTCTGTGTAATTATTTCGGGTACAAAGCTAACCATGCGGGCGGCAGGGTGCAGGGGACGCAACCCCGCCGCCCCTGATGCTACAAAACCCTACAATAAGGACTGCTGTTCTCATTCTGCGCCGAGAAAGCCGAGAAAGGTTAAAATAACTTGTGCTATCCTAACATATTTAGCAAATGAAGAAGCTCGAATGTGAATAACCAGAGTGCCCGGGAATTCAATAGCAGCGAAGAGATGTGTTAGCCTGGGAGGAACTGAGACTGATCGCGTCTCATTTGTCCTTGAGTTTACCGCGCATGGCACGTTCCACTTTCGCGTGACAGACTGAGCTTAAGACAAGAACAAAGAAATGAAACTCACGGCTGTGTGTGTAGCCCTTTACAAACTCAAATTTAATTGGAAACTTATTACGACATCCTACTTGCTCATTGTAGTACAGCTATATCAAGCAGCCTGTTGGTAAATGGGAATACAAGGTGAGTTTGCATTTCACTGAATTACACAGGCGGGGACGACAGAAGAACAACGGATTCTGGTGCTCTCATGGTCTGCTGCGCCATGATGATGGAGGTGTGGAGCCATCAGAATCATCGTTCTCACTGACCAGTGGATAAAGAGCTCTGGGGTGTAGTTCACGACTGACTTTTTAAGTTGCCGGAGAGTAGCAGTGCCTCTGGGGTGCTCAGTGCACATCCTTTGTGGTTGGGCTGTTAGTTCAGATAGCTGCACGGTAACTTCTGCTGTGGTGATTTGGGTCTCCCCTGACATGTGTCAATCATAATTCTTTCCCATACACACTCTTTTTCTTTATATTTGGGAGCGTGTACTACTGTGGTATTAAGTGTTGCGTAACCGGGCCACAAGTCTCCATGTGTATTTGGAGGATTCAACTAATTACAATAAGCATTTTTGAAAATAGCCATTACTCTGTACATCTTACTATTCGTGGAATCGTTTATTTCAAAAAGTTATTTTACTGACTGGCAAATAAATAGTGGTTGAAATGCACACACACACGCACACACACACAGAGACACACGTCATCTGCTTACATGTTATATCACATCTTGTCTCATGTTGTTCCATATGTGTAATACCTAATAAATATTTCAAATACAAATTTTGAGTAAAATACTATAGTATTCAGGCATTGTCTCACTCAAGCACCATAGGGAGATATGATGTCTTTTAATATACTGTAATAAATTTAGCCCAAGGGTACAAGTAATAAGAAAACGCTGATGTCTGCCTGTCTCTCCCAAGCTTGCTGATGCTTGCTTTTTCCCTGTAGCTTCTACATGCATCCAAAGGCAGTACGTTAAAAAACAACACCGTTAGTATGAAATTCTCTTTTCTTTTTTTTTTTTTGAGACATAGTCTCATGTAGCGTAAATTGGCTTTGAACTCATTTTGTAGGTGAGAATTTGTAGGTGTAGAATTTCTTAACCTAGAATTTCTGAACCTCCTGCTTCTACCTCCCGAGGATTGCATGTCAAATACTCAAAAGCTGCTTCTCACTATTTGAACTTGTCTGATACATTTCTGTTTCTTCTTTAATTTTTAACCTTTCTCCAACCCTTTGATTTCATTATATCTTCATTTAACAGGAAGCTAAATTTGCTCCACAAGACTAATCAATTGAAACATTTTTCCCACATAGATTTGTTTGTATGTTAGATCTCAGCTCTGATAGACTTCTTGATTTTATATTTGACTGCTACCTTGACAGTCATCATGTGGTCTGCTTTCTCTCTCTAATCTTTGGTATTTAACATTATATATATCTTTTACCTATTTGGGTTCCCTCATTTTAGATAATGACCAACTACACCCTTCCTAAGTAATATGGAATTCAATTGCATTTCCCCCCACTTTTCTTCCATTGCCTGTGTCTAAGCATACATGATATGTGCTTCTTCTTAATTAAAGGTTGTGGGACAATCATAAAGTTATTCTGCTTTCTGTTTATTTTCTCCATGCGTTTCTTGACTTATTTCTGCTTTGTCAGGATATGTGAGGCTGACATGTCCATGTTCTCTTCTAGTCAGTTTCTTACAAACAAACCCTCTGCCAGGCCTCTGAAAATAGCCTGTGGCTGCTGAAACTTCTCAAGCAAGTTTCTTTCTTTTTTTAATGAACTTTTAAAAAATAAAAACCATCTTCTCTCATATTACATACCAATCCCAGTTCCTACTCCCTCCCCTCCTCCTGTTCCTTCCATCTTTCCCCAACCCTTACATCCCCAAAACTCCTCAGAAAGGGTAAGAGCAGCAATAGATAAATGGGACCTCCTGAAACTGAGAAGCTTATGTAAAGCAAAGGACACGGTCAACAAGAGAAAAAGGCAGCCAACTGAATGGGAAAAGATCTTCACCAACTCCACATCAGAAAGAAGACTGATCTCCAAAATAGATAAATAACTCAAGAAATTAGACATCAAAATACCAAATAATCCAATTAAAAAATGCGGTACAGAGCTAAACATAGAATTCTCAACAGAAGACTCTCAAATGGCTGAAGGACACTTAAGGAAATGTTCAACATCCTTAGCCATCAGGGAAATGCAAATCAAAATGACTCTGAGATACCATCTTACACCTGTCATAATGGCTAATATCAAAAACACCAATGATAGCTTATGATAGAGAGGATGCAGAGTAAGGGGAAACCTCCTGCATGGCTGGTGGGAATGCAAACTTGTACAACCATTGATGTGGGAAGGTCATTTGTCTATCTGTTGCTTTTATTGGTTAATTAATAAAGAAACTGCTTGGCCTGATAGGTCAGAACATAGGTGGGTGGAGTAGACAGAACAGAATGCTGGGAAGAAGGGAAGTGAGGTCAGACGCAATGGAGCTAGCGGTCAGGTCAGACATGCTGAATCTTTCCTGGTAAGCCACCACCTCATGGTGCTACACAGATTATTAGAAATGGGTTAATCAAGATGTGAGAATTAGCCTGGAAGAGGCTAGAACTAACGGGCCAGGCAGTGTTTAAAAGAATACAATTTGTGTGTTGTTATTTCAGGGCATAAGCTAGCCAGGTGACTGGGAGCCGGGTGGCAGGAACGCTGCCTGCAGCTCCTTCTACAAACCATGTTGGAAATCAGTATGGCAGTTTCTCAGAAAATTGGGAATCAACCTGCCTCAAGACCCAGCAATACCACTCTTGGGCATGTATCCAAAGGATACTCAATCATACTACAAGGACATTTGTTCAACTATGTTCATAGCAGCATTGTTTGTAATAGCTAGAACTTGGAAACAACATAGATGCCCCTCAACTGATGAATGGATAAAGAAAATGTGGTACATTTGCACAATGGAGTACAATTCAGTGGTAGAAGCAATGACTTCTTGAAATTTGCATGCAAATGGATGGGACTAGAAAAAACCATGCTGGGTGAAGTAACCCAGACCCAGAAAGATGATTACGGTATGGACTGACTCATAAGTGGATACTAGCTGTAAAGCAAAAGATAATGAGCCTATAGTCCACAACCCCATAGAAGCTAAGTAACAAGGAGAACCCTAAGAGAAACATATGTGGATCCACCTGGGAAGGGAAAATAGACAAGATCTGAGAAAAGCATGGGTTGGGGGAAGAAGGGAGGGGAGGAAGAGGGAATAAGGGGAGGGGGAGTGATGTGGGAGTGTCGTATATCAATCTGTTGATTTCATTGGTTAAGTAATAAAGGAACTGCTTGGCCCTCATAGGTTAAAACATAGGTGGGAGGAGTAAACAGAATAGCATACTGGGAAGAAGAGGAAGTGAGCTTAGACTCGACAGCTCTGTGCTCTGGAGCAGAGAGACGCCATGCAGCTCTCTCCAGGGCAGACATGCAGCCAGCCACCAGGTCAAACATGCTGAATCTTTCCCGGTAAGACGGGTGCTACATTTTATTAGAGATGGGTTGATCGGGATATCAGAATTAGCCAGTAAGGGCTAAAGCTAATGGGCCAAGCAGTATTTAAATGAATACAGTTTGTGTGTTGTTATTTCGGGGCATAAGCTAGCCGAGCAGGCGGCTGGGGTGCTGGGGACACAGCCCCGGCTGCCCCTATTTCAACAGGGGAGGAAAACTTGAGGGAACAGGATAGTTGAGGTGGGGGAAGGACAGAGATGGAGAGCAAGGAAAGAGATATCTTGATTGAGGGAGCCATTTGGGGCTAGCAAGAAACCTGGCACTAGAGAAATTCCCAGGAATCCCCAAGGATGACCCCAGCTAAGACCCTAAGCAATAGTGGAGAGGGAGCCTGAACTGGCCTTTCCCTGTAGTCAGACTGATGACTATCTTATATGTCATCATAGAATCTTCATCCAGCAACTGATGTAAGCAGGGGTAGAGATCCACAGTGAAGCACTGAGCTGAGCTCCCGAAGTCTAGTTGAAGAGTAGGAGGAGTGAGGATATGAGCAAAGAGGTCAGGACCATGGTGGGAATACCCACTGAAACAGCTTACCTGAGCCTCCAGCCTGACAGGGAAGGAACCAGCTTAGGACAAAACTAGTCCCTCTGTATGTGGGTGACAGTTGTATGGCTGCGGGACTACTGACAGTGGGATGTGGATTTATCCCTCCTGCTTGTGCTGGCTTTTTGAACCCATTCTCTTTGGAGGGACACCTTGCTCAGTCTAGATATAGTACGGAGGGCCTTGGTCCTTCCTCAAAGCAATGTGTTAGACTTTGTGGCCTTCTTATGGGAAGCAAGTTTCTTAGAAAGGCTTTTTGGCAAAAGCTGTCTGGGGGGCAGAGATGGCTCAGATGCTAAGAGTACTTGGTCCATTTCCAGAGGACCTGAGTTTGTTTCCCAGCACCTACATAGGGCAACTCATGACCTGTAACCCCAGGGCCTCTGCTACCCCCTCCATCCTCCACAGATACCTAAGTACATATGCCATAGACAGACATGAACACTTAAATAAAAATAATGATAAATCTTTAACATACAGCTCTCAGTTATCGAATGTTTATAAATTGTTTTTCAATAGCCTTGATGCTTGAAGGATACTTTGGTTTGATATAAAATATTTGGCTGGTATTTTAACTTTCAAGAATCTCTACAAGGTTCTTCCACTGCCTTCTGGTTAAAAAAAAATTCCTGCTTCAAAATCTCATTTGTTTTTTTTTTCTTCTTTACTTTGATGTGCACTTTTTTTTCCTTATCTTAAAAATACAATCACTGTATTCAGAAGCATTTCTCGCTGGTGGCTCCTGAGTTCCCCAAGCATGCTGATTCAAATCTTTCATTTTAACACTTCCGTGAGTTATCGTTTAAATGTTTTCTGTCTTTTGTTTTTGAAAGGACTTTCTTCTTCGAGGATTTCAGGCTGTGCCTGCTCTGCGGTTGCAAATCTTTTGATGAATTCTTTCCTTCCTCTTAAATTTCTTGTTTGCATTCCTCTCCCTTCTAGCCTTAATTTTCATTACTGCGAGTTTTGGGCTTTTTGGATTCTCCCTTTTAAACTTCCTTTCTGAGATACATTTGATTGCTTTCGCTGTCCATTCCTGAGTTTTCTCAGCTCTTTGCTCAAGAGTTTGTGTTTCATATTCCAGCCATCTCACCTATGAGGTGTTCGAGTTCTGATTGGTACACTTTTCCAAGCTCTGATTGTTTTAAAGATTCTTCAGTTCATTATGAAATTTGCTCTTCATTGCAATTTTCATCATCTAGTTAAATGTGTTCATTTCTATTGCTATACGTGTACATTTCCATTGCTACATGTGTACATTTCCATTGCTACATGTGTACATTTCCATTGTACACGTGTACATTTCCATTGCTACATGTGTACATTTCCATTGCTTGCTGGAACTGGATTTGTCTCATTTTTATCTTTACCCCTGTTGAACCTCTGAATGGGATTTTATCACAATCTGTTTTTACTTTCCACATATAAATGAGACACTATTAGTGGAAAATTCACGTGGAGTATTCTTTTCTCTTTTTTTTGTGTGTATGCGTGTGAAGTGTTAAACAATATTATCTTTGCACAAATCCTATCTTTGCCTCTCCAGGCTCAGTCCGAGTCACAAAAACTTCCTGCCTCTGACTCTGTGTTTTCTAGCCTTAGAAAGGTCTTTCTTGTTACATTTAAATGTGTTTCTGTCTCAGATCCTGCTTTTTTGGTAGCTTTTGTTTGTCCACATGGGTCTCCAATACTTCACTTTAGATCCAACTCACAGCAGACTCCTTTTGTTGCTGGAGCTAGGCAAAAGCATGTGTCTCTGTCACAAAAGCAACAAAAACAACAAAACAGAAACCATACAACAAGAAAAACTCCAAGGCCTCTGGTGTGTGTCTGAGGTCCTTGTTAGCCAAGGATGGTCACGTGACTTACATTCTTACAGCTCTTTCCTAGAGTCCTACTGTTTCTATACTGGTCTTCAGCTTGGACTGGTTGGGAAGGGTTTTTAGTTTCACTGTAAATTTTTAAAACGATCTGCACACTACCTGTTTTTTTGTATGGGTGTGTGTGATTGTACTTGTTGATTTCAGAGTTCTCTTTTCGTTTACCTTTCTAGCAACTTCTCATCTCTGCTGGAATCACCAATGTCCACAAGTGTCTGGAAGTCACATTGCACAAATCCAGCTTCCATAACTCCTTTGGGATTCCTTGTTATCAGTGTTGTGCCGATGATGTCCATGTTTGATTTCAATTTTGCTCTCTCTGCCTTGAATGCTCTGTCTAAGCTTCGTGATGAGAAGAAATCAGCAGGTTTCCTGCTCATAGTGACAGAAATCGTACTCTATTCTAAAGTAAGATTATTGTAGACATGTATCTTTACTTAATACTCCATAAATTTGCATAATTAAAATAAAAACAAAATTTTCCGAAAGTAAGTTAAATACTAAAATAATCAAGTAATAATTATACTTTACTTTTCACATGCTCCAGGGAAGTATGTATTTAGTGTATAAACATATGCCAAATACAAATACATGTATTTTAAGGAAGGATAAAATACGTGTTTTTTTCTCCTTCTGGTTCCTGTTCTTATTGTGCCAATCTTGGCACATCCAGTGTTAATTTTGTGACTGTGCAGACTTAAAAAAAGTCTTTATTTTTCAAAGTTGGCATCTCCTTTACCCAAAAGAAAAGTCAAAAGTTTGGTTTTCCTTTTTTTTTTCTTCTAAGACAAGTTCTCATGTATCCCAGGCCAGCCTTGAACTTCCTGTGAGACAACCTTAATTTATGATCCTTCTAATGTGACTTTCTGAGTTCTAAGACATAGAGGTTTCTTGTAGGCTAGGCAAGCATTGTACCAACTGGGCTACATCTCCAGACCAAGATGAAATATTTGAGAGACAGGTTTATATATGCCATATGCAACAGAAGAAACATGAATTAGTTAGGCCTGAAGCTCCTCTGATTCCATTGTGACTTGAGACACCTTGCCATTGTTTGGACACTAAGCCATGCAGTTTGCTCATCTGGGAATATGAAACCAAAATTACATTGTCAGGCGTTCTTGGGTGTCTTCATAGCCTGTTATAATAACAAAGAAATTAGAGAACCAATAGTAAAATTTGAAAGCATAACTCAATTCCGTATTCATTCTTACATTTTTTTCTTTGCTTTGTTGAGCTGCACAGAGTTAGATTAGTAAGAAGTACTAGCATTGTTTCTTTCTGAGAAAATAAATGACAGATTAGGTCAAATCTAAGACATCCAGGATGGCAAATTATCTCGGAATGAATACTTAATTTAGAGATCTGGTAGAATGGCACACAGTGTGTGAGTGACAGAGCCAGCAGCTTTCAAGGGAACAGAGGGACAGTTTCATTTTGCATACTTCTCAGTTACAACAAGTTATAGGGGAACTCTAGGAAGCTGGCCTGACTATTGCCAAAAGGATGCTAGGGGCCTGATCTTTGTGTAGAAAACAAAGGCTTTTCTCCTTGCATCCCACTTCGTTTGAAAGAAGCCACACCACTTCAATCCTTCAAGTAATGCATCTCAGTGCGGAACTTCCTTCTCTGGAAGCTAACACAGAGACGTTAGAAGAATCCTGGGTGCTGTGAGAATGTCAGCAGGAAGAGGAAGCAAACAGGTTAACAGAAGCCAAGAGCAGCAGCCAGAAGCAGCACAGAGGAGCTGGCATTATTTAGGGTGCCCGACTTTACGAACATTCTGCAATTCAGGGTGACATTCATCTTGAGGGAGGAATTTAAATAAGCAGTCAAAGTGGCTTTAGAGTGAGATGAAGTTTTGAAAATAAAGACTTTAAAGTTTTTTTTTTTTTTTTTTTTTTGCGGAGTTGCAAGGTGACAAATGGGTGTTGTAAGACTGGCACATTGAGAGCAGGAAGCAGACACTTTGTGAAAAAGGAATCCATAGCACTGTTTGCGAATGATATCTATTGTCTGTCTTACATCTTTTCTTCTCTCTTCCACATGATTTTTAGGGTTCGGAAAAACTTTTCTTTATGGATTAGAAAGGAGTGCTATAAGTGATTTAAGCACATCCATGAATTCTAAGGAGGGGAAGAGAGAAAGAGAACATGATAGGAAGTTCATTTTCTTTAATTTTACATTTGCTACAAAAAGATACTCCATGTGTGAGTGGTTGAAGTACGGCTTTCCACTTTAAACCTGCTCTCATCCTGGAAAAGCTTGTTGCTTCTGCTTGAATAGAACTAGGGAGTGCGTGACTTATTGCATGGCTCCAGTTAGTCTGTCTGGGCCCCATTCCTCCCCTGATTTGGCTGCAGCCATTGTGAAGCAAAGGAAGGGTGGCTTTCAACGGGTATTGGTCTCTAGTAGTTGTGACTTTGGCTTCAGTTTTTTAAGTGAGAGGGTTTCCCCAAGAGTCTTGAAATCACTGGAATTTCTCCTTTTTCCTTAGGATGATAAAATAGAACCTTTTGCAACAAAGCACCTATCAGTCCACTGGGATCAATGATTGGCAATTTGTTATTGCAAAGAGCTGGATTTGTTGGGCCAACGAAGAGATGACACCTGGAGACCCCCTCTTCTGAGTGAGAGACAGAATGAGTCCCAAGTGTGCTCTGTGCGGGCTTAGATACACAGGTTCATAGGCATGGCCTTGATTGGTCATCCATTCATTCATACTTCCCTCCATCAATAAATAATCATTGAGCTCCCCCTGCGTGCCAGACATTATTTCTCACTGCCAAAGAGTAGTTAGTAACACCACGGACCAGCAGAATCTCTGTGCCGTGGGGCTTGCTTGCCAGTGGTGGAGATAATAAGAAACATGATGAATAAACAGGAGAGTCTGAAACAGTGATGGATGCTAGAGCAATGGAGGAAAGAGAGTGAGTTTCTGTGTATCCTCATGTGGGCAGGATAATTAGACTACTAGGGAAAGCTTTGCTGAACTGTTAGGTTCTTTTGAGTTAGGTCCCTGTCTTAGGTGTGGTTTCTATTGCTGTGAAGAGACTCCGTGACCATGGCAACTCTTATAAAGAAAAACGTTTAATGGGATGGCTTAGAGTTTCAGAGGTTTAGTCCATTATCATCATGGCTGGACATCGCAGCATGCAGGTAGACGCAGTGCTGTAGAAGAGCTAAGAGCTCTACATCTTATGGGCTACAGGACGTGGTCTGTCTCACCAGGTGTGGCTTGAGCATGTAGGAGACCTCAAAGCCTGCCTCCACGGTGACACACTTCCTCCAACAAGACCATACCTACTCCAACAAGGTCACAGGTTCTAAAAAAAAATGCTACTCTCTTTGGGGGCCATTTTCCTTCAAACCACCTTTGTCAAAAAGAAGGTGATGAAGGAGCTATAGAATTTCAGGGCAGGAAGAGTCTAAGGGTGCGAACTGCAGTGCAAAGGCCATGAAGTGATCCACCTCAGTCCAAAAGAAGGTGACGAAGGAGCTGTAGAATTTCAAGGGCAGGAAGAGTCTAGAACTGCACTGCAAAGGCCGTGAAGTGAGTTTGTGCTTGTCCTGCTCAAAAGCTGGTGAGGTCAGGAAAGGAAAATATGCCAGGGCTAGCAAGAAGTTTTGGAAGAGGAGTCAAGTCATTCAGAGTCGTTGATTTTTACACACGCGCATGTGCACACACACAACGTGTGCGCACACACACGAGAGAGAGAGAGACAGAGACTTAGACAGAGAGAGAACGAGAAAGATAGAGGCCTTCAAAACACTTTGAATGGCCTGAGTTCATATCTTAGGTGGGTCTTTGTTGAAAAGAATCTTCAGCAAGGAAGAGCCAAGGAATGAGTTAGGTAGGAGAGAGCCGAGAGCTGGTTATGGTCTATAACGTTGTTCACAAGCTGAGGCCCAACAACCAGGATCAAAGACAGCCTTGCAACTGTTTACCCAGAATCAGGGTGGGGTAGAGAAGCGACTCTGAGCATAACTGAATGAGACCACGAGTTCCCTACTTCTTGGCCCAGGACTCACATAAAGGATCTTGGGTTTGGCTGTTGTTGGTTTGTAGTTTCCATCCTATAAAAGGCCCACTGTTTGCATTGCTCTTTTAAGAATTTTACTAAAGCCGTGGCTGACCTACTGTCCTTGCTTATGAGCTACGTCTGTTCTAGCTGAGAGGGCTAAGCAAACGCCGTGACAGGATCCTAATAACCTAGCTGGAAACTAGTCCCCAGTCCCCGCTTCCTGAAACTAGACAGGCAGTTTCTGAGAAAGCCCATGAACAAAGGACAATCAACCAACAACACTCCTGACAGCAGGGACAAGGGGAACTGCTTGTACTAAGTCTGAGCCAGCCCCCCTGCAGCATATAAAATGACCATATAGGGACAGATCCTGAGATCTGTCCACACACACCCAAAGATGAACAACACTGTAGCCTTAGCCAGTCCCTGCTAGCCCTAACCAATCAGAAATGTACTAATATAATTGCCACTTGCTCAAGCCAATCATGGACTAACTAATGATCTGTTTTTGGAATTCATTTAGCTGTGTATAAAAGGAGCCTGCGAGCGTCTTTCGGGGTCGCCATTTTGTCTTGGGTCAGACGCGCAGCACCAGCAAGCTGGAACATTTGGCTCTTGAGAACTAAGCACTCTTGCTGATTGTACCCACGTCTGGTGGTCTTTTATGGGGCTTCTCGTGGATCCTAACACTAGCAATCGCTTTAAAGTTTGGAGGATATTACAAAGTCTTCTTAGATGCTGAATTGGATCCTGGAAAGGAAACGCAACTGTAGTATAAAACCTGGTTAAATCTGAATCACCTATAGTTTACTGAGTGTTATTATCCCGAAAAGAATCAATTTAGCTGATAATCTACCAGTCGATGTAGGAACCACTAGAAGGACTAAATGTTACTAAATGGGAGGTACAAACTTTCTATATTACAATCACGTGTCTCTAAACAGAAGTATTCTAAAGTGAGAAGCTTATTTTAAAATAACTCCCAACCAAGACATGCATGCCAGGCAGGAGGATCACGAGTTGGAGGGCAACCTAAGCTACATACTGGAGATCCTCTCTTAGAAAGCAAAGCAAGACAATCTCCCCGTATAACACAAGCAAAAAGGCCCCCTGAAAGGAAAAATTGTACAAGTGTGAAGAATGCGCTGATCGCTCACAGATATGTTCTATGTTCTGTGCACTTACGTTTCTTGATCCCTTTAAGAAACTGGCTCTTCGCTGGGTGGTGGTGGCACACACCTTTAATCCCAGCACTTGGGAAGCAGAGGCAGGCGGATCTCTGTGAGTCTGAGGCCAGCCTGGTCTACAAGAGCTAGTTCCAGGACAGGCTCCAAAACTGCAGAGAAACTCTGTCTCAAAAAACCAATAAATAAAGGCAGAAATCAATAAAATTGAAAGAAATAAAGTTAATGAAACAAAAATTTGATTTATGAAAAGATCAATAAAGTTGATGAATGTGTAGCCACGCTGGTCAGGAAAAACAGAGATAACAGAAACTACAAATCTCTGGAATGAAAGAAGAGACACTAGTACAGATCCTACAGATACAGAAGAAATAGAGTGCTCTTCCCTTATTCACCCCAAGTGGATGTCAAAGAGTAACAAATCTGTAAACACTTTTTCCCTATATATGCACTTCTATGATAAAGCTTAATTTACAAAATAGGCCCAATAAGAGATTAATTGCTAACATATAATACAACAGAACAAATATAACAATATTCACATTTTAGGATCATCCTTAACTAAATTATAGATTGCTTGGATACAAGCACCCCAAAATAACTGTATGTACATGATATGTACAAGATAACTGAAATGGTCCCTAAATGATTAGTAGGCAGATAGAATTAAGCAAGGATATTCTGGACAAAAGGACTGAGCTGGAGAGGTTGAAATTTCATCATGCTACTTAGAAGAGTATACCATTTAACACTGACTTAAGCTGAATTCCTCATTTAAAATTTCTGGACTCACTGTGGACATTCAGCAACTGTAGCCATGAGCAGGGGTGGGATACCTGCTACATTATGACTGACTCTATGACCACAACTTGGCAACAGATAAGATGGACAAATTTCTTTAAAAGTATTAGCTGTCAAACAACATTAAATTCTATGAACTAAAGAAATGTCATGAGACCAACATTACTTGATATGAAAATCGGATAAAGAAATAGTAAGAAATGGGAGATCATGGCTAATGAGCTGGCTTCATGGGTTATGGGGCTGGTGCCGAGTCTACTTACTCAAGTTTAATCCCTAGAACTCACATGGTGGGAGGAGAAAACTGACTATTTGGGGTTAGTTTGCCTTTTTTCTAAGTTTCCTAAAGTGAAAGCTTAGAACACTGATTTGATACAGGTTTTTAAAATTAAATTTAATTTAAAGATTTCTTTTTAGGTTCTTGCAATCCTCACATTTAATATCATGTGTTTTCAAGTTCTTTCACTTTGAATTTCTTTTTTGTAGACAAGTCTCGTCTTATAGCCCAGGCTGGCCTCATATTCATAATCTTCCTGCTTCAGCTTCTGAAGTGCTAGATTACAGGTGTGCACCACCATGCCCAGTCAGTCTAAAATGTTTCTAAGATCCCTTGTGGCTTCTTTTGAACTAGGGGTTCTTTAGAAGTATACTGTTTTGCTGTGGGACAATGGTTTGTAGTCTGTCAACTGTATTTTAATAAAATGCTGATTGGTCAGTAGCCAGGCAGGAAGTATAGGTGGGACAACCAGACAGGAAGTAGAGGCAGGAAATGAGAACAGGAGAATTCTGGGAAGAGGGAACCTTTTTCTGCAGTCCTGACCTGGCCACAGAGCAAGCAAGATGTGACTGCCTCACCGAAAAAGGTACCAAGCCACGTGGCTAACATAGACAAGAATAATGAGCTAATATAAGTTATAAGAGTTATTAAGAAGCCTGAGCTAATGGGCCAATCAGTTTAAAGTTAATGTAGACCCCTGTGTGATTTCTTTGGGATTTAACAATTGTGGGAACTGGGCATTACAGAAAACTCAGTCAACACTGTTTGATTTCTATCTATTTTAGGAACTTTTCATGTACAATTTTGTTGACCCTGCTGACTTAATTTCATCTTTTCTCAGAGGACATTAGTATGTTGGAACTCTTTTCTCTCTCTCTCTCTCTCTCTCTCTCTCTCTCTCTCTCTCTCTCTCT
>JABTXL010006712.1:30901741-30943774 GCA_025134845.1 Neodon shergylaensis
ACACACACACACACACACACACACACACACACACACACACACACACAAATCAGGTCAGAGTGTTGAAAAGCAGAAAGGGTATAGGGGCTCATTTAAGGAATCAGTGTGGCGCCTACGTGCCTCACATTCTTCTTGAGGGTACAAGGTACACCCTGGTTAGGAGACTAGCTCCGCCCTCCTTTTCTTTGTCCTTGTTCTTGGGAATATAATCGGCAATAAGGCTGCTCAGAGGACAGTGAGGGACTTCCTCACATCTGATCACAAGTTTTCTAATGTCTGATAACTGATCATGATTATTACAAGATGTTATTTTCATTCTCTATGAGCTTGCGTGGCAATTCTGCCAATCTGAAGCTAAAATATTTTTTTTTGAGGCATATTTTAAAAAAATCCATTTGAAGCATCATCAGCTGTGTTCAGTAATTCTTGGATGGGATACCGGCACTGTGGGTCGGGTCTTTATTTCTAGCACTTTCTAAAAGGAAGTTAGACACTCATTTATCGGGGACGTTTTTAAATTAACCTGCAAGGCTGACCGAGAAGAGAGGGAAGGTTGAGCAGTCTCTCCCTCTTCTCAAGCTAGGAGGAGGAGGAGGGAAGGAGTTAGTTGTCTCCCCCCCACCCCAGGCTCTGACAGGTAGGGCAGGTCTCCTCACCTCCCCCCACGCCGCAGGCAGGGGCTCTACCGGAGGGTAGTACTTAGGCACGTCCCAGGCCACGGCAGCCATAAACCATTTGAAGTCTTTGCACTTGAGTCTCTTGCGCAGCTCCTTCTGCGCGGAGATGTCCCCGGTGGAGAGGTGCCTGTACTCTGGCCGCCGCTGGTAAATATACTCGGCGAATTCATCCATCCAGGTCTCAGCCACACGCTTCAGGTTCTGCTCGGCAGGGGCAAAGCAAGAAACAAGTTAGTTATTGGCGCCTACGCCCCAAGGATCATTTTACTTGCATCAGAAACCGAAAAGAGAAAAGTAAAAGAAACGAGGTGTCCGCAGGCAGCCCTGGCTGGTGGGTTATTAGCAGTGAGAGCTTTCATTCCGACGAGGGGTGTGATGGGATTAGCCCATGGCTTAGTACACATTCTGCTTCCAGCCTGGGGTTCAGCTGACAATATGTAAATTGATTACCAGAGCTGAAAGAAGCTCTTCTCAAAATTATGACCATTTTGTTGCCATAATTCTGTTATTTAATGGTAATATATACTTATTTTGCTTTTTACATACAGCCGAAGGAGTTGAAACTGGAGAAGATGCAGCTTCCCTGAGGAATCTAATTACTTAAAGCATTGCAAGATACAGGCATCTTGGAAAGAATAAAGAGGAGTACGCTGCTATTCTTTCCCCACCCCCTAGTGTAGAGACACTTAATTTTCTTTTCTGATACAGTGACATGGACGCCAACCAGAATTTAATAATTTACTGCGTTTGGAAGTGGAAGGAAGGGAATTATCAGAGAGTCAGTCTCTCTACAGGTGTTTCCTGGGGTGAAGAAGTCAGGAGACAGACGGCAGGAAAATAAGCAAGTTCTTTAGGATTAGAAGGTTTCGAGACAGGGTTTCTCTGTGGTTTTGGAGCCTGTCCTGGAACTAGCTCTTGTAGACCAGGCTGGTCTCGAACTCACGGAGATCCGCCTGCCTCTGCCTCCCAAGTGCTGGGATTAAAGGCGTGCGTCACCACCGCCCGGCTGTTTTTTTTTTTTTTTTTTTTTGAGACAGAGTCTTACTATGTAGCTCTGGCTGTCCAGGAACTCACTGTGTAGACCAGTCTGGCCTCTAACTCACAGAGATCTGCCTCTGAAGAACTGGAATTAAAGGTGTGTGCCACTATGGCTGGCCTGGAAGGCTATGTGTTTGCTGGCTTTGGGGTTGAGCAAATTGCTTAGCCACACCGGGTTTCAGATTCTAAATCCAAGAATGGCAAGAGCAGTGTGTGGGTTGTTTGTAGGATTCAGTGAAGTAGCTCTTCTTGTAAACCACTTAAAATTAGTACACACCAGCTGCTGTGGGAGCTCTTTCAGCCAATAGCCTTTAAGATATCAGCCCACTTGGGTGTGGTCTCTTATACTATAATTGCCGAGGTAAAGCACATGCTCACTCTCTCTTCCGGCTGCTGGATTTGGTTCCTGTTCCCTCTTTGTGAAGAGGACTGTGATCTAGGACTGTGATCTGTGACCCTACCCCTAAATAAATAACTCTTTATTATACCTAATTCTGAGCTAGTGTGGGGTTATTTTGTAACTTCCTTCATCATCTGTCACCCAACGTGGGAACCAGTCCACCCTTTTTTGGGATCAAAAAGTAAGCTGTCATTATGAGTACTAGAAAGAGTTCAGGATTGGAAATGGAAGAGCTTGGGTATTAGGCTGGTCATTATAACTCAGGTCTCTGAGAAAGAAGTGGAGTGGAGATGAGATACTGTCTGTCATCCTTTCAAATTCTGTGGCAATAAGTGGTATACAGAACAGCTGCATCTGCCTAGATGGTGCCAACTTGATGTCTTCAGCTCTATGACCATTTTCATGGGTTTGGGTCCCATGAACTCTGGGCATTGTTATTTCATGTTTAAGTCCTTTAGTTTAAAGGCTTGGTTTGTATAAGCATTGGTCTGGTCCACTTTCTCGTTTGCTTGAGAGGACAAAATGACCATGGTTGCAAATGTCAGTCAGAGTCCAACATAAGTGATTAAGAGTAAAAGCTCGTCACTTTATCTTACAGAATTGGTATGGGACCTTAAGTCAGATATGAACCCTGAGATCTGCTGGAGCCAGAGAGGTATTTTATTCATAATGAGACTGGATGCCTGACTCCACTGTCTTCAGGCAGAGCATGTTTCTGCCTGCTCCTTACTTCATACCCTCCTCAGATCTCTTGGTCATGTTTTCTAGGTGGTGAGAGCTGGGGTGGGCTCAGTTAACAGAGTTTAAGGCAGAAGTAGAGTCACAAACACTGCTCTCTCATTCTTGGCTTTCTTCTTTTCTAAGATGCTGGTGCATAGTTAGGGAAATGACAGTGAGATTGTGAGAATTACTCCCGAAATATTCTATTTGATTTCCTTTGCTTCCTAGTCTCACCAGGATTGTCTCACACAGCTTGCTTTCCTCTTTCACTCCAAGGAGTCTTGGCAGGTAAAAGTGAACCTCGTTTTGTGATACTCTACCTTCACCAGTGATTCTATATTGCCTGATTCATTAGGGTTCTGTAGTGACAATAAAAACAGAGATGTTGACCAATGGAATTAAATTGAAAAAAAAAAAACTTTTAAAACAAAGAAGTCAAAAAAGGCAGCATCTATCTTCAATAAATGGTGCTGGTCAAACTGGAAGACTGAATGTATGTAGAAGAATGCAAATAGAACCATGTTTGTCATCCTGTACAAAACTCAGTGCTGAATGGATCATGAACCTCAGAAGAGGACCAGCCACCCTGAATCTGATAGAAGAGAAAGTGAGGTAGGCTTGAATTAGGAATAGATTTTTCTTACTAGGGGGAAGCCTTCTGAAGCATTAATTGTTGTGGTCAAGGAACAGACATCATTCCCAAGTCTTTTAATGGACTGGACAAAGAAAATCTCTCCAAGGCCATTACTCTAGAAATAACAGCACACTGTGCTAATTTGTGGCTGTAATCATAATTCAGTACTTAGCTTTTGGAAAAATATTGGAACTACAGCTGAAAAATGTCACAACAGTTGCTAGAAGAGTTTCCATGGTCTTTTTATAGATTGTAGCACAGCTTCCACTATTCCAGGAAGTAGTTATACTCACACGCATTAGCGTGCATTGGCATGTTTATACAGGAGCGCGCACACACACGGTCAAATATATGGCAGTAATGGGAAGGTGCAAAGGCAGATTTCTCACTTAGGCATTCATAGCTATGGTAATGTGCAAAATCACGAAAGGGAGGCATTCCAATAACGTCTCTTGCCAGGAGAGCTCTCGCCAGTACTTTCCCATCTGTGTCTGAGATAGAATGAACGTTGACGGTGGTGCTTATGTGTTCAAAGCGCGGTTATCAAAGAGAAAGGAAAAAAGAAACCTTCTAGATCAGGAGATCTAGACCAGCACTCGGTCTTCTCCCAAACTTGCAGAACTTAGATGTGGTCTTATGTACATAGAGCCAGGAATTCCCTAGGGTTTCTGCTAATTTTTGAGTCTGAAATAAAAGTGCGTTACTCCTAAATTACACGTTAGGGTAATCCTGTGGATTTCTTGGGTGGGGGATAGGTGCTCATATAATCAACCTTCAGTTTCCTATTTGGGAATTATTTTTTCCTCTGGCTGATATCTTGCTCACTAACCTCTATGAGTGAGCACTTGTGTGGGGCTTTTTAAACTTTTTTTTTCTTGAGACAGGGTTTCTTTGTGTAATAAATCTGCTCTGGAACTCACTTTGTAGACTAGGCTGGCCTCAAACTCACAGAGATCCACTTGCCTCTGCCTAAAGGCCACCTTACTTTTTTGTTCTTTGTTTTTGTTTTTCAAGACAAGGTTTCTCTCTGTAGCCCTGGCTGTCCTGGAACTCACTCTGTAGACTAGACTAAACTCAGAGATTCTCTTGCCTGCCTTCTAAATGCTGGGATTGAAGGCATGTGTCACCTTTGCCTGGATAATTTCTCTTATCTTTCAAGCACTTCTTCAATAATTCACCTGCGTGTGAATGTTTATGGAGGGTTTCATGCAACTTCCAGAACACAGATGATCAAACAACATAAAGAGTGATGGAAACTATGGTAGTTAGTCCCCTGGATTCTTTACAGATCTATGACTTTTTGCACGAAAATCTTCTCTGCCCAGAATGTCCTCCTTCCGTCTGTTAGTTCTGGCCCATGGTGCCTTCCTCCTCAAAACTCCCTTCTGTCTGCTTTGGAGGGCTATATCATGATCTTCTTTCCATGATCACTGAGTCACCTTTTCCACTATCTGCCCCTGCTCGTCCATTTTCATAAACAGAGTCTCCCCTCCACGTACCTTCGCCGTACCGCAGACTTTACTCTGTAAGTATTGCCCATTGTTCAAGACACTCCACAGCACGTCCTTAACATTGCTCCTTAATTCTACTCTTTGGTATGAAACCTCTGCTTACACAAACCGATCTATCCATCAACTTTTAAAATAGAGCAATGACTCCCATCTTTCTCTTTATCGGCTCTCCATCCTCAGCCTCAGTATCTCTCTCTCCTGGTCTTCTGATATCCTTCCTTAAAACTCCTATTTCTCCCAGTTAGCATTGCCAGAGAAAATGCATGGCATATAGTTAAATGTCACTTTCAAATAAACAACAAGCAGCTTAAAATTGTGAGTATACTTAACATTCGCATTATTAATATTGTATGGGACACACATACTAAAACTTTGTTGCTTATCTGGAAATCACATGCTGCTGAGCATCTTGTATTTGAACTTGTTAAGGCTGGCAATCCTCCTTGGCAATATGCATAATCTGATTATAGTATGTACTCACTCCACGATGCTTTTTAATTCATCAACTGTATGTGCAGAACCTCATAATCTTGATGCAATTGCCAAATCCGCAGTGAATGTTTTGCTTCTGTGGAGATTATTTCAGAGTCGCTGGAATCAGCTCTCGGCTGAGGAGTCTGGTGTAGTACACAGCGGATATAATAAGACACACACTCCCCTGCTTTGCTGGATTTAACAGGGGGGTCTCCTGCTGCCTCTATCTGGGACGCAAGCGGGGAATCGCAGAGCTTACAGGAAACAACAGGCATAATTGGTAGCTAAAGGCGAAAACTCAGCATTGACAGAATGGCCTGTGTAGGGAGGAACTAGCCATGTCTGAAAACAGTAGGGGAAACCTCCTGTCTTTGCCAAGTTCTGTTCAGTCAAGTAGATTGGGGAGATGGCTCAGTCCCACCCATTTTGAACCCAAGAGGCTTTCATGTGCTAGGGAAATAACCAGCACAGGAGTTATTTAACAGGTACAAAGGTACTGGGTACAAGAGAGGCAGACACACACACACACACACACACACACACACACACACACAGAGAGAGAGAGAGAGAGAGAGAGAGAGAGAACATACTTTAGAAGTTTTAAAAAGCTGCTATTTCCTGCTCATGAATGAGAAATGAAGTCAAAGCTCCTTCCCTACACTTTCACGGGCTGGCAGACGGGCCGCTTTTCCGGCACCCTCCTGTCATTCCTCGTGTGTCACAGCATGCTCTCTCACGCAGTCCAAACTCGTATTCCTCTCCCTGTTGCCCAAATCTTTATTAACACATACAGCACATTCAGTTCTATCCAAGGTGCTTAGGATTTAGATGCTGCTTTCTTTGAGCTACCCAACACCAGGTCTTTCTTTTCTTCTTTCTAGTGTTTATCAGCTCTTGGAATTGATATTTTGCCCAGAACATTCAATCACACTTCTATCCCAGTTCATAGAAGAATTTTTAGTCGTGGCTATTTTTCACTGTTATTCAGCATGCGAAAACAATAGGTTCTGTTTGTCCTGCTGGCTCACAGAGCAGCATACATACATCTATTTGCTAATTATTATTAGTATATATATTTGGTACCAGTAACTCTGCTGTTGAATTATTCTACAAATACAACTTTGTTCAGCTTCCCAGTGTATTATTTGGGAGTCGGCGGCCACAGCCGTGCCATGCATTTGTTTTATCTGGGCAAGTCACACCTTACTAGCACGCCTCTATTCCTTTGTGCATGCGTGATTATTACATGTGCACTGGTGTGACCCCAATCCACATTCTGTACTTGTGTCAATATTAAGCTATTTTGTTACAGTGGGTTGAGTAATAGATTTCTCTCTCTTCATACATATGTATATGAGGAACTCTTTCTGGATGAGACTAGTTTTGTTGGCTGTCACTAGGTCTGGGGAGAAAGCTATTTCTTCACGGTCATTTCTACAACAAGATATCAAACCACTACCCTATGCATTCAAGAATCCTGCTTTGATTCGAAGGCATTTCTTTCTCCTCTTTGGTATCTAAGAGGGCTTTAGTGGCTCAGGAGTTCACTCCCAAATCCTTCTTATCATTGATAATATGATAATGTCATCAGGAGCACAGCTCTTAAAAGAGCATCTCTGTAGTCACCCCCAGGCTCACAACAGTTATTCACCCGCGTTCCTTTCTCTAATCTGGAAACTTCTTTGAAGTCTGTGGGAAGTCATCAGCATAGGGGAAGGAAGTTAATCCAGTCCCACATAAGAGGCTTCCCTGACAGGCAATTTCTCCTTCCTTTACCAAGCTGTTGGCGGGTGGTCGGTCACCTACGTTGTTTCTCCTGACTAGGGTTAGCCCTTTCTTTCAGTTGTATGTCTTTATTATATTTTTGTCTGAATATTTTAGATACTTACCATAGGGCTTATGAAAACTTCAGTACGCCTTTTAGACACAGAACATTCAGAAAACAATCCCATGAATGATTTAATTACAATCCCTAATTACAAAATTCTAGTAAGCTGAACTTTGCAAACAGATTTACGGAAGGATAGCTGTTGGCAAGATACTACTCCTGTAAAATGTTCAACTCGGCACACTATCAAATGTAGATTTTCTAGTGAAGCTGCCACCATTAGTAAGGTAGTGAACACAGCCAATGTGTCCAAAGTTTCCTCTTGCCTTTCTGGCATTTCACCCCAGCAGTGAGGGACAGTTAAGATCAAGCTATAGATTGGCTAATCAGTCATAGTCATATCTTCAGAGAAAATTGCATAAAGACAGGAGGTAGTATCCAGAATCATGGTGGCTACATGATGGGTGTGACGGCATAGGAAACTGGAGAATCAGAGTTCAGGGGCACTCTGGAGTACACAGGGAAACCTTAATTCAAAAACTAACATGTATGCATGCACTAGCACGCATCTCTCCCCCATCCCCCACGAGTCAGCTCTTCAGCGAGCTCTTCCAAAAGTAACTAAAGCCAAGCATTACCCAGAAAGTACTTAAAACTAAACATCTCCTGATTTGGGCTCCTTTGTATATTCTGTTCATGATACTTCTTTCAGGCATTGGCGCACCAATCAAGCAGGACCTTACTTAACATCCCTCAAGACCAAGGAATGGACAAGGAAGTGCCGAGTTGTAGCAGAGTAACATGGGTTCTAGAGACATATTAAAACTATCCAGGAAAGGATGGGGAGATGGCTCAGAGGCTAAAGCATTTGCCATGCAAAATGCCAGGGGGGCTTAGGGCTTTCTGTAGTTCCAGCCTGGGAAGATGGAGTAAGTTTGGTGTGGGAGGTCCTTCTGTCTATGTGTTGCTTTTATTGGTTAAGGAATAAAGAAACTGCCTTGGCCTGTTGATAGGGCAGAACTTAGGTGGGCGGGGAAAACTTGACTGAATGCTGGGAGAAAGAAAACAGAGAGAGAGAGAGAGAGAGAGAGAGAGGCAGGCCATGGAGCTGCCGGAGAGAGAAGCCTGTGGGAACCTTAGCTGGTAAGCTACAACCACGTGATGATACATAGATTACTAGAAAATTAAGATGTAAGAGTTAGCCAATAAGAACCTAGAGCTAATGGGCCAAGTAGTGATTTAATTAATACAGTTTCTGTGTGGTTATTTCAGGTCTAAGCTAGCTGGGTGACTAGGAACGAACAGGTAGTGCTCCCTGTAATACAAGTTGGTTAAGGAGATTTGTCATACTGGTGAGATCTGGGATGGAGTGAGAGCCTCTGTCTGAACAAATGTGGGAGAACTGTGGAGGAAGAGTCTCAGCATCAGCCTTAGGCCTCCACATGTAGGTGTGCATTCCCCCTCCACATACAGGTGTGCACCCCCACATACACGTGTGAATCCCCCAATAGAGGTGTGCATCCCTCCACATGCAGGTGTGCACCCCCTCCACATGCAGGTGTACACTCCCCCACATGCAGGTGTGTACCTCCTCCACATGCAGGTGTGCACCCCCACATGCATGTTTGCATCCCTTCACATGCAGGTGATGCACCCCTCCACATACAGGTGTGTGTCTCCTCCACATGCAGGTGTGCACCTTATCCACATACAGGTGTGCACCCCCTCCACATACAGGTGTGTATCCCCACATGCAGGTGTGCACCCCTCCACATACAGGTGTGTACCCCCTCCACATACAGGTGTGCCACCCTTCACATACAGGTGTGTATCCCCACAGGCAGGTGTGTACTCCCCCACATGTAGGTGTTTACTCCCCACTAGCACCTACCCACACACATGCAGCACATGAAAACATACATGTATAACACATACACATACTTCAAAATGAAAAAAAAAACATTCTGCTGGAAATACCAGACTGAGTGTGAGAACAAGCTGAAGCCTGGGACCAGATCAGGGCTGTCCCCCGGGAAAAGATGGAGCACCTCACTGTTCTGAAAACTTGTCTCAGAGGCTAATCTTCATATTCCATTAACTGGCTCCCCCATTTTTCCTATAAATTACAACATTGCTAGAGGTCACAGGAAGTTGGAAATTCTGGCTAATCTGTAAATAAAGCTCTTTCCCCTCAACAATTCTTATCTCTCAGTTTTTTTTTGTTAAAATGGCAAACGGTGGGTCTAAGATTTTCCACATAGACCCTGCCATGTTTCCAGTCTTGTTAATCCTGCTCATCATGACATCAGTCTCTCACTGTATTCTTGTAGTCACCAAGGGCACGAAGCACCCTTTAGTAACCTTATTTTTTTCTCCAGATATCTTTGTTGGCAAAGTACCTGTTTGATTCTTTTGCTTATTAAGAAATATTTATGTATTCATTTATGTGTGGGAGACTAAACCCTCATGTATACTATGGATGTTCAGCGCCATAGAGTATACCTGGGTCGCATTTTCCCTTAAATTAATGGATTTTGAGAACTCTTTACAAATTCTGCATTCACGTTCCTTGTCAGACACGATATGCAAGCATTTCCCAACACTGCGTATTCTGGATTTTTATTCCCAGCACCTTCAAACTAGGAGGTCTCAGTTTCAATGAAGCTCAATTTATCAGGTGCTTTCCTAGGTATAGTTTCCGTGGTATAATGTGTAAGAAAGTCTTGCTTACGTACACATTTTTTCTCTTTTTCTAAAAGCACTACTCTGTCTACAGTGTCCTGTATATGTAATAGAAATAAAATTACATCACTTCCCTTGTCCTTTTCCTCCTTATAGATTAGATCCTCCCAAGTACCCTTCTTCCATTCTCTCCTATGTTCCCCTTATTCTGAAGCTGATAGCTAGCCTCTTCCTTTGGCTATTACTGTTGTACACACACACACACGCACACACACACACACACACACACAGAGAGAGAGAGAGAGAGAGAGAGAGAGAGAGAGAGAGAGAAGGAGGGAGAGAGGAGAGACAGAGAGAGAGACAGAGAGGGAGAGAGAGAGAGAGAGAGAGAGAGAGAGAGAGAGAGAGAGAAGGAATCAGTTATAAGGACATCTGAAGCAAACACTCAGGCAAAGGGAAACCATCCGAAAATTATGCCACAGCTTTCATTTTCTGGGGGTTAGTGGGCCCTGTTTGATTCCCCATACTTTCAAAACAGGTCGAAAAAATTCTCTATGTTTCGAGTTGCTCATTGAACTTTTTCTTAGGTCCAATAATGCATCTGTCCAATGTTAAGGGGATCTGTGAAATTTTGTTTCTGCAAATATGTTTCAGAATTATCTGGGTGCTGCAAAGCTGCTCTCTGGTGTTGGCCATTTCTGTTTACAAAGTAAACTGTGTGCTCTACTCCCAGGGCACTGAAAAGGAGACACACCTAAGTTAGAAATGGAGTTCTTGCCAGGAATTAGCAAACCACTGGAAACAAGATGATGCGGATGGAGATGAACAATCAGAAGCCTCAATCTGCTTGGCACTGTGCATTCATACACTTCAAAGAAAGAGGCTAATTCCACACCATGAGTCCCTCCCCTCCAGGTGCTCCTGTGGCTTTATGAAGGACTGGGGTCCTGGAAGCCAGAGCTGTAAGGCAGCCAGTTCTAGTCATGAGGGCTGTATGTCTGTTTATTGAGACTGTGATGTGCAGAAATACTTCATTTTCTTACATTTCAGTGGCTTCATTTTATAGCAGCAGGGACCTATTTTGTCTGAGCAAACTTTCTTTTTTTCAAGTCTCCAGTAGGGTTGAGAATGCAGGAAAATGTTCACTTCTAATGGGGATAATGATTAAAACTCCATTTATAACTCCCTCTAGCCTACCAGTCAGCTCACCATGAGGTTTGCTTTTTAAGTCCTTCAGGAAAGCCAGCTATCTAAATGCTAAATAACAACACAGGATGCCAAAATGCTCTGGTAGGGGCAAGAGGAACCAACATAGACCGGAGCACATCTAGAAATAGAACACAAGCATACTTTTAATTTCATTAGGAATGGCTAAATCAAAGTAATCATTATCTATGTGAGCCAATGATTACATAAGTATGTACAGCTATGATTTAAATATTATCTCTATTCAACAAAATATACCGGTGGGCATAAACAAAGGTTAAATAAAATGCTAGCCAGCAGAGTTAGACCCCCAAATGCTTGACGTTGTCCCTATAGCTTTAACGACTGCCTCAGTCAATTGCCTGTTTTGTTTGCATACATACTAGAAGCACTTATAGCTGACACACAGGTCATAGATGAACTTGAACTGAAAGCATCAGGAAATATTTGAGACAATTAAATGACTAAAATGACAACATTAGGAAGAGCATGGCATTTGTGAGAGCTTTGTGGGAAAAATATGAGGTTCAAATAAATAGGAAGAAACTAAAGAGAATAACTTTGACAGGTTGTAGGGAACTTTGCAATTTTTAAAACAATGTGTTTACTTCATAGATGCTTCTGTGACATGAAACGGCAGGGGGCTTTTCATGTCAACTATTTACTGTTTCACCTTTGCTTTTATGGTCTATTTAGGTATAAAAATTCTATGCTTTACCTTTATATTGTTTTTGAAACTGTAAGGACCCCTGGGCTGAACAAGGATGACACCAAAGGACATTTCGAAGTGGATGGGGAAAGCCAGGAGGCCTCAGACCTACACAAAACATACAGACAACTGAGGAAAACTACGAGAGGGAGAGACAGTATTTCCCAGGAAAACAGAGCACCAGGTTGTTATCCAGTGCCAAACCTCAGCCCTGGAACAAACATACAAGGAACATCATTCACTCTGAATAGATTATATTTGGAAATACACACACACACACACACACACACACACACACACACACACAAATACATATGCATGCAATAACAACTCATAAGAAAGGGCTAACGATTTGAAGGAGAAAGGGGATGGATATCTGGTGGGGGGGGACTCTGGAGGGAAGAAAAGGAAATGTAGAAGATAAAGTATTATTCTGTCATTATTTGTTACTCAAACAAAGTGTATAGACACTTCCAAATTCTGGCATCCTTGGGTTAGAAATTAGAAGCAGTTGAAGGTCAAATAGTGGAAAAGTAACTCGTGTTTCATGTTTTCCTGATTCCTGTTGCTATGTATCAACACTATTTCCTTTTCATTTCCTGTTGCACAAGTATTAAATATTCAGGGTTCAAGAGGAGTGTGAGGGGGAGGGCTCCCCCAGGATGGCTTATCATACACTTGTCTCCAGTGAGTGTGGGGGAATGGTGTTGGCGATGCACTGTTACTTTACAAAGAAATGCTCTGAATTCATTGGAAAAGTGCAACGCTATTATTGGTTTAGGATACATAAGGTGCCATATGCATTTCTGCCTGGAACATAGTGTGCACCTGATAAATATTTATTGAGAGAATTTTTGAGCCTTCTTAAGGTAACATTTATCTTCACAGCATGCAATGGGATCATCAGAGCTAAGTGATTTATTGAATCATTATTTTCCCATAGATTTATAATTTATTTTAGGGGAAGCTATCATAGAGAATAACCGAAGCATCATTTATTGAAAATTGTCTGAAATCCTTAAATAAAAAAAATCCATCTAAATAGAAGGCTTTATTTTAATGAAGACTATTCTGTTTTTAGATTGTGACCAAAAAGAAAGAGCACCTGACCCAAGATTGCAGTGTGTGAATCATATTTGGTCCTTGCCACCAGTACTGCACAGCCTTATTACCCTTTCTGTTATACCGGAAGGGGGAATTAGGGATGGTCATTATCTTCAGAGGGATTGCTGCTGCACAACAGAGCTCACCATTTACGGAGGCCGAGTCGTGGGGGAAGAATCTATCATTTGCTGCTTTCTCGGAGAAAGTCTGTGATTGGCCACCATGCCCCTGAACTTCCTGAGAGTTCAGATAAAGCACTGAGATCCCTACAGCTTTGAGAGCAATGGGAAGAAGCCCGGGCTGCACTGCTGTCTGGGGCTGTCACGCCACACTCTTATTTGCCAGGCATCTTTATGAGAATCAACTGCTTCACAGTCATTAGGGAGAGAGGTCAATTTGTGAGCGCTGAGAATTCCCATGCATCACCCCACTCTTTAGGCTTGTTGGCAGTTTTATTTTCATATATCAAACCAGTCATTTTGGGCTTGTTAATGCTTTTTTATCATGAATACGGTGTTGTGACATCCACGGGAGAAGGCTGCAGATGTGAGATATTATGTGCTTCCCCTTCAACTAGTTCAGACAGGAATCGCTGACAGGAAGATCAACAAAAAGGGGTCTAGTAATTGACCCAAGGTGGTCTTCCTGCTACCTTGAAGTACTCCTCTACCCCTTTCATCCACCTCTGTACAGCTCTCCCTACCTCCAGCAATTTTAAGACCCTTTAAGAATTTTAAGAGTGTTTTAGAGATATTGTCTAAAGTTGACAGGTTTGGATATTATCAGGGGGGTGTCTTGGGAGAAAGGTATCTTTGGAAAAGTTTAGTAAAAGATATTTCATAGCTGAGACAGTCAAGCCGTCTGTCTATTTCAGACTTTAAATTTACCCTCCATCCCCATGGGGTATAATAACTGAAGGGAAATTTCAAGGATCTTGCTATTCAGGTAAACAACATTAAAGTCAAATATGTTTGTAACATTATTTATGTGTTTTATGAGACTCTTAAACATAATCTGCTAGCTAGCCTAGGAGCGGCACTACAAGTCTATAAAGCTAAGATTGCAGGAGGTAGAGGCAGGAGGATCAGGAGTGCAAGTTCATCTTTGGTTGCATAGTGAGTGTGAGGCCAGTCTGGGCTATAAGAGACCTAGTCTTAAAACTAACCAGCCAGCCAACCAACCAACCCTCCTACCAACCCTCTAGCCAACCAACCCACCCACCCACCCACACACCCACCCACCAGCCAACCCTCCAACCAAAGCGGTCCTGCCTGTCACAAATCACCGTTCCCTTAAATCCCATAACTTATTAACATCAAGTATATACCACCTATATATTCTTATATGTATAAATGCTAGATACTATACATGTTATTGCGTTTTCTATTAAGTCATAGGTTCAGTGATAGCATACACAAAGAGAGTTTCCAAATAACCCAACTATGTTAAACTCAGATCACACCCCACAGTGGGTTTAATGACTCCCCTTTCATCCTTCTCTCTGTCTAGTGGTCAGTATCCTGGTGGTTTGCAGATGAACCATCTTCACTCCACCCAACTTAAGTTAAGATTTGTGCCTGACTTGCTCTTTCCTTAAGCCCCAGAGCCTAGATTCATGCCCGACACAATCAGCAGTTTGTTTTTCCTTTGTTTAGTAAGCAAACATTAAAGGGAGCAGCACACATTCTTGCAGAAGTGCAGAATCTGGGCAAAATGTGTCTCTCTAGACCTGGTGCATCAGAGCCCACATTAGAATTCACTTGCCTACACATTCCACAACCTCTTCCCTGCTCTTTCGCATCCCTTTCTCTTTGTGCTGATACTGTTTTCTCTCACACGCCAAGAGGGAAGCTACGCACACAGTCTATCAAACCTAACCTTTGGTTTTTCATGGCATAGCAAATCCATACAGATGTTTTTCAGAAATCGTCTTTACAGGTTCCATGCGTGTGTAATGCCACTGTCTTTATCCTCACTCTCCTTCAGTATTGGCTGATATTTCCATTTTACTCAATGTGATTATCCTCTGGTCCTTGCTGTTTGAGAACCATCAGTTCCTCCTCACGGTGTGAAAGAGGAGGATGGGCCTCATGATCCAGAGACCTCCAGGTTCTTCCTCCATTGCACATTCCTGGGTCAGCCTCACAGGTCGCAAATGCAGCCGGATGTAACCTTGTGCCCTCGCCTTCCTGCCTTTGCTGGTGCATCTGCTATGAAGACCACAGCTGCTTCTTATTCCAACTCTTCTGTAAACGCAGGGGCGTTTACGGGCTTGCTTTGGACACAGACCTTTGTTTATAATCCCAAATTTACTCATTTATCATTTAACCTCTGTCCCTTTTGCTGTAAGTTGCATTTTCCAGAACTACGGAATGTTCTGGAAAATATAACCTTTACCAGATTTCACTTCTTTGACCTTAGCTTTTTATTTTGAAACCCATAAAAATCGAAACCTCCACCCACTCTTGAAGGTTGGCATAAAAGCCAAGATGCAATTTTAGGATCAACAATAAATTCCTGGCATGGGAGAGGTGAAATGTTGGGATCTGAAGTGCCGTCTGACAGGCACTGCTGGGTCTTTACAGACTTAGGATAGGGTTGTTTCTAGCCTCGGTGCTAAAGGTGGCTCAGCTGGTAAAATGTCTGCTGTGAAAGCTAGAGGACCTGAGTTTGATCCCCAGCATCCACCCAGAAGGCCAGGTGAGGTGGTGCATACCTGTGATCCCAGGGCTAGGCAGGTGGAGACAGGTGGATCCTGGGGGCTTGCTGGCTAATGCCTGGGATGAAGCCCAGGCCCCAGGAGAGACCTTTTTTCAACATCCAAAATGGGCAGCCTGTGAGCAACAACACTGGAGGTTGATATCTGGCCTCTGCACTCATGTGAATTTACAGACATGTGAATTTGCCCCTCTCCTGTAGTTGGTTCCAGCCTTATCTTCTGTTAGCAGGAAGGATGGCAGTCTGTGCTTTCAAAACTGCTCCCCTCCCTATCTATAGCATTGTCCTATTTGGGGGATCCTCCAAGGGAAACTTGCCTGGGCCATGATGCTGTTATTATGCAATAGTCAGTTGATGTGGTTTTCTGTGGGGTGACCGCCATTCCTTTCACATCCTTACTATTAGAGGTACCCCCTTTCAAAACTCAGAAGACACTGGCAATTAGCCAGAGAGCCTGGGTCCCTTACCACGGTCCCCAAGGTGCTAGTAATTACTCCTCCTTTAGCAAAGTGTTTGTCAGAAAGAGAAGTTGAACTTGGGATCCTTCTGCCCATTTGTTACTCAGCCACATCTAAAGGGGCAAAGCATTTTTTTAACTGACCTCTGCTGCTCATTGTTTTGTGTTGAACCCGTCACTGGGAGCATCCTTTCCCCAGCAACTGCTCCTTTACTCCCAGAAGAAGACACCATGGTTGTGCTTCAGTGTGCCCACATTAGGTCCCAAGTTGATTTAGAAAAATAAACAGGATTTTGAACGCTAAGCAAGTCCTCTGATTCACATAGGAAGCTGAATTGCAAATCACCATTTCTCAGATTTTTTTCATTTTGAGGAAATGACACAAGGAGGTTACATTTTAATTTTACTCAGTCAGAATGTTAACAAGAACAAAGTGACTACCTTGGACCCCACAGTGAGAGAGAACACTGTATTAATGCACAAAATCTCCATTGCTAGATTGAGTAAATACAGCTTTGTGATGATTGTTTTTCTCAGTTCACCGAAGACTGGGTCAAAACTTGGCTAGAAGTTGACTCTGATCGCTGGTTCTGAATTTGAAAACCCTGTTCTTAGAAATCGACTAATCAAACTGGGACATCCTTAATGTTCTTCTTCCAAGTCTTTTATCCTCCACTCTTTTATCTGGATTCAGAACTATAATAACACTTCTACTCCTTCTGATGTTTAGCCATGTTCCCAGCACCTGTGGAGAATCATTTGTTCACAGATGGGTAGCTTTGTTGTGTCCTCTTATCAGAGTACGGTGCTAAAGAGAAAGTGTTCAGTAAGGTTATTTAATTTGTTTCTAATAATACACACCAGTGTGTTGACGAGAGGACTTCAGGTGTATTAGGTGTATGTGTGCTCATGTGTGTGCAGGCACGTAGCTGCATGCATGTGCATGTGTTCACACCTCTGTGTATTTGGAGTCATCAGTTACATAGGTCCATAAGGAAAAACGCACATTTCCACCGGATTAAAAGCGCTTTGTAAAGTACAGAAACGAACCTTTGGGGTCACGTTCCAGTTTCATCTCCATATCCTAACGAGGCGAGGAAGATTAAAATATCTACTGACGAGATGTGACTCTGCATTTCAATTATCTTGACAGCTTCTCATCTTTTTTTTTTTTTTGATGATTTAGTAATAGCAGAGTGTGGCAAAGTAGCTGAGTTTCTCCCACAAAATATCAGAATTGTTTTTCATTTTAATATACTTTCAAAGATCATAAAATGTTCCTAAGAGTGACATTTGAGCCTCAGTATTTATGACTTTCTGATTGCTCTAGCAGTTTAGAAAAAAAAAATCTAAAATGAGCCCTCAAGTAAAATTTAAGTGAAAAAGATTAAAATTCAGAGTTATGGACCTCTTTCATTTGAACAAATATTCATGTTTTCCTGCATGTTTTATGGGCCAACCCTAGTTTCTCAATATTTGACAGTTTTCGAAAAAGTGCTTCATTTCTCTCCCAAAATATATGAACTGTTTTATTTTAGTTTAGTTTTTGCAAACTACCCCGTTTTGCATCAGCATCATTTACCCTGCTCATCTTTTACACTATGAGCTGGCCACATTCACCATCTGCCCAGAAATGAATGGGGCACAAGTCGAAGCAAAAGAGTGAAGGAAAGTAGATACATGGCAAGCACCTTTTTTTATCCTTAAGATTTTCACACTGCAACGAAATCCACACAGCTGATGTGTAAATGTGTGCTTGAATTTATTTTCTCTTTAACCTTCTGTGACTCTGTGTTGCTTCCTCATTCATATGTATTGAGTCCTTTGACTAAATTATAACTGTATTTCTTAATCCAAAATACAGCTTTTTAATCAGTTTATGAATTTCATGACTGTTTTCCCCGTCATACGGTGTTTTAAAACAGGTATTTAGTGCAATGTGTTATTGACGTCTTGTTATTTGAGGAAGCGGGGAGTGGTGTGATGATGGCTTCCCATTAAGGAATGTGCGGTGAAATTTCATCATAGAATGTCTCACTACTGCTAAAAGGACCGTGGATGTGGGTAGAGAAAATGTGAATGCGGTTGACAGCCTCACAAAGCAAGTGAGAAAGAGCAAGAGCCTGCAGGGGCTTATTAAGGATGATAATTTTATTAAGGTTCATTAAAATGTCCTAAATTTTATCAACAACTTGAACCTATATTTTGTCCTTGAGGAGTCTAATTAATTAAACTCTTCAATAAGTTATCTGAATGTTCCCCATGCTTTATTTTAGATGATGGTATAATGTAAAATAGCAGACTCAAAGCTCCATCCTTGTGAGATGTAATTTGTAATAACAATAATAATAATAATAATAGTAATTTGCAAAAAGTTGTTATTTGAATTTGCTGAAACATATAGAAAAGATCCAAGTGGTTATACATTGAACCTTAGTAAAGAAATCAAAACAAGTAACTCAAAATTAGATAGTTAGGCGATCATAGTACCAATGCATCTGAAGACCCCACGTTTTTAGATTCGGCATCTAAGTACGTAATGTGGTCAAGAGAAGACACAACCAAGAAGAAGGTAGCATGGATGGCAGAGCCAGCATTAGGGCAGTCTGGAGAAGGTTTGAGATTTTTCTCTCTTCCCAAACAGGCATGGAAGCTTCTAAAAGGCAGATGATAAGATGATAAAAGGCATTTGATTTGCAAGGAAAATATTATTCCAAACAAAAGAAAGCAAAGAAGAAATAAAACTGGACTTGGTTAATTATGGAAAATTTAAGGATGGTCCAAACCTATATTTAGCTTTAACTGTTGTTCTTCAGGAGGAGAGACTTGAGTTTGAGCCTCCACTCCCCCCACTTCAACTCTTTACTTCGTGTGACTAATTATGTTTCCTGTATAGTTCCCGTTAAGGGAAAGATGATCATCCGTCTGCAGGCCTCGTTTTACACTACTGCTGCTGGTCATTCATGGATTCAAGAGCAAACCTCTTTCCTAAGCCTCCACTTGGTCTTGAAACCCACAGCAGGTGACACTGGAGACCAGCACAGAGTCTGGACTGATGGCTGACCCAGTTGATATTTAACACTGGTAACAAGGATTAGCAGAAGATAACGGTTAATGTTAAACATAATGTGTGTGCAGATGCTGTGATACATGACAGAAACCGTCACAGTTACTGCTTCTTTAAGCAGTGGAGACATAGCAGAGGAACAGGGCTCTTGACAACCATGTGTATGACTGAGTCCCCTCCTGCAGGAAGCAGAGCCTGCGTGAGCCCAGACTGTTCTGATGCCCAGTTACTCACTCGTGCCAGGCTGGTCCCAGAAGGAACTTTGTAAGGGACATACTTCCTGTAGATATGGCCGACTCTAGAGCATGGAACGTCAAACATTTCTCCTCCACACATCCAAACCTAAAGAGGAGAAAATAGAACAAAAGAGAAGGGTCAATTTCACCAGAAGGAATTACTAATATAATTTATGAGACAGTTACAAATTTTCTTTATTGCCAACCAACCTGTGCTACAGAGTGAGTTCCAGGAAAGCTTGGGCTGTTATAAAGAGAAACCCTGTCTTGAAAAAAAAAATTTTTTTTAAACTACGTGTGTGTGTGTGTGTGTGTGTGTGTGTGAACATGAGAATCTGTGGAGACCAGAAGATTATGTTGTATCCCCTGGAACTGGAGTTACAGGTAGTTGTAAACTGCTGGCTCTGGGTGCTGGAAACTGAACTTGGGTCCTCAGGAAGAGCGACACAGACTCATCTCTCCAGCCTCTTATAGTTCCTTTAATGTCTCAGTTGAATAATTTCTGTCACAGGTGGCTAACCAAGGAAAAATAAAAACTGAAAATATAGATTATGAATGCATAGAACAAAAAACTAGTTCCTTAAAACTATTTTTTTTAAAAAAATTATTTATGTGCATTGTTGTTTTTCCTGCATGTATATCTGTATCACGGTGTCGGGTATCCTGGAACTGGGATTACAGAAAGTTGTAAGCTCCTACGTGAGTGCTGGGAATTGAACCTGAGTCCTCTGGAAGAACAGTCAGTGCTCTTAACCACTGAACCGTCTCTCCAGCCCCTATCCCAAACTACTTTTTTAGATAGCATCCTGGAATTTTTTTTACCCAAGAGAATTTTCATCAAAATTATTAATATTGAGCCAGAACTTGATGCTTAGATATCTTCTTTGTATGGATACTTTCTTTTGATAATTTTTTCAAATCATTTAGAATATATCATTAGATTTAAAAATTGAAATTATAAAGGTGGAATTTTCAGGAGATTGAAGTCAATGATGAAACCTATCCGTGGTGCATGTTGAATCTAGATTCTGATACTTGGAGCAGGATTAATCTTAAAATTAGTGTTGCAAGTGGTTTTTTAAACATAAAGCAAAGAAAACCAGCCTACAAATCACAATCCCAGAGAACTTAGACAACAATGAGGACACTAAGAGCGACTTACATAGATCTAATCTACATGGGAAGTAGAAAAAGACAAGATCTCCTGAGTAAATTGGGAACATGGGGACCTTGGGAGAGGGTTGAAAGGGAGGGGAGAAGCAGGGAGGGGAGCAGAGAAAAATGTAAAGCCTAATAAAAATCAATAAAAAAATTAGTGTTGTGGTCTCATTTCCCTGAACTACCAGTCTTTTAGGAACATATGACTGGTGACTGATGTGAATTTTGTGCTGTGAAATCGAAATGCATGTACTTAGATTCTATACTTAAGTATAATAAAATGATTAACTGGATATATTGCATTTAACTGTGACAAGCCATGTGGACAGACACATAGTCACAGACTTACATAAGAGATTGTACACTATAAAATAATTTAACTATCGAAACATAAATCTAAGTTTCATAAAAATATACTTTTACCAATTTTCTCTGCAAGAAAAAAATTAAAGGGTTAGTGATAGTTTCATGGTTTATGGTATGTGCTAACCTGTCTGGACTATGGCGCCAAATATTTGTACATGTGGATGTTTCTGTGAAGACGGATTTTGTTTTTTTGCATTAAATTGAAGCTTAAAATCAGTGTGCCTTGAGCAAAAATATTACCCTTCATACTGTTGATAAGCCTCATCCAGTCAGCAGATGATGTTAAGAAAATGAAGACCACCTAACAAAAACCCCAATACCAGACAATAGAAACTTTCTTTTGAGTTATTGGTCCGGGCTATTTAAGAGATTCCTAAAACATACAGCCAAATGCTGTTTCCCTTGGTTATTTCCAGAAGTGGAAGGTTAGTTTCTATTACTAAAGACTCATGAACTTCAGAAACAGGGCCCTGAGCTGGAACTGAACTGAATTTCCCCTCCTTAGCTTTCACGGTACCAGAAGGTGCCACACAAGCTTGCAAAGGAGATACATAATCAACAGTCCTATTCAGACATGATGTCCACGAACACAGAAATGACCAGCATGGCACAACAATTCTATGGGGTCAGCAGCAGCACACATAGCTTGGTGGTAACCAATGGCACTCTAATTGGACTTAAGACACACTCAACAAAAGAGAGACCATGCTTAGTGCTGGAACCTAGCTATCTAATCAGTGCTAGTGAAATCATGGTTACTGGAGGAGAATATATAACCAATAATTTACTAAGCTACCACAGCACCTAACTACAATATATAAATGTGTGTCTCCATGCTCACATATAACTCTTATCTTCACCCCTCATCAAGAAAACTTCTCTTTGCAATAGACAGAGAGGCTATTACAGAAAATGACAACCAATTATAATGCAGAGTGTGGAGCCCAGTCTCAATGGATAGATCTACAAAACACTCCCACATCTAAGGCTCAGGGAACATTACAGATGAGGTGGTAGAAATATTGTTAAGAGCCAGAGGATCAGGGCTATTACTTTGAGATTATGTTTCCTAGTAACAACAGAAGCTATACTTCAATGTCTTATCAATATGACCTCCAAACATGAGCCGAACAAGGAGGACATCAACAAACACACGGAACTTCCTGGTGAAACCATCCCAGGAGGCCTCAGTCCTACACGAAGAACAGTAAGGAACTGAGTGAAGTTGAGAGTGGGAGAGGTGGCCCTTTCCTGGGGAGAGTATATTAACTGGTTGTTCAGTGCGGAACAGTCAGCTCTGAAAACACACATACAGGTAACATTATATAGATTTGCGTCTGTGTGTGCATATACACACAGATACATGCATGCAATCACAGTGAAAACAGAGGCCATGATTTTGAAGGAGAGTGGAGAAGGATAGATGGTGAGGGTTTGGAGGGAAGGGAGAAATGCTGTAATTAAAATACAATCTCAAAAATAAACAGAAAAGCTTAAAACCAACCAACCAAAAACCCCAACCCAACCCAATCCAACATAAAATAAATCCCAAGCCAAACACCTAATCCTGCCTTATAGAAAATAAAAAAAAAAGAAAATGAAGACTAATGAAGAAGAATTCTTCAAGTAGACTTTTATTGGCTCTGAACTAAACTATTTTCAGATCTTCAGGTTGCCAGCATTCCCTGAAGAGTTTGGCATTACCAAGTCATCTGAGCTAGAGCTTGAGTCTTTCTCTTCTCTTGGTTTCACGTCTCTAGTCCCTTGACTGATACACACCTGTAGCCTGTTTCAAAGTGTAACATCTGAGGAGATAGAAAGGAATGTTTAAATTTCCATGGAAACGCATATTTCCTTTCAAGTTTTCTTAATCAGAGGAATGACACCTTATCACGAAACTGGATGAACAACGAGGGTCTAGGAGAGGCCAAGGAGAGCCAGTGCAATTATGAAAATGGTGCCCAGCTTCTCTAATTGGGTTCAGACCACTCAGGGTATTGAATTCAACCTGATGGAACATTTAGGAATGAGTTGAACTGATACATCGGGAATATGTGTGGTGGTATAAGGCAAAGAAGGGCAGTGAAAGTTCTAAACTTTAGTTACAGTATCGAAAAAAATCTGAGGAGGTTATAGTGTAAAATTAAAACTAAAATGGTAAATATAATGTGCTGGTCTAAGGTATAAGAAAGAAAATGAAAACGATCAACAATGACAATGACAAAAACAATCAGCCTACCAAACCATCCAAAAAAAACCCCTTCTTGAGCAGAAGCCAAATATAGTGATATTTTATTTGTGTTTTAATAAATAAGGCTTGCCTGAATATCAGAGTACAAAGCTAGCCACACTAGTCAGCCATACAGGCCAGGCAGTGGTGGCACACATCTTTAATCCCAGAAGTCACACTAGTTAGCCAGAGGCCGGGTGGTGGTGGTGCACGCCTTTAATCCTAGCACTAGAGAGAAGTAATATGGGAGGAGACAGGAGCTCAGGGCTCAGTCTGCAGTCTGAGGTTTGGTGGAGAGCATCGCAGTCTGCAATCACACAAGAATAGAGGTAAGAACTCTCTAGTGGCTTGGCTGCTTTGCTTTTCTGATCTTCAACTTGAACCCCAATATCTGTCTTTTCGTTTTTATTACTTGTGCTTGATCTGACACCCAACATGGGGCATTTGTAGCACCAGAAGAATATGGAGACTCTCGGGCTCAAACTGGGCTCTTTGTGCATTTTTGAGACATTTTGCTGATTTCTGGGGAAATGACTTTTGAAGAGAATTACCCTGACGGAAAGGGAATTCCCCCAAGAAAGGATGGATGGAACAGAAACTATGTGACTAAGATCCAGAGGAGCTTTGTCATGTAGTTGAAGAACTGAAGAGCCAGAATAGATGTTTTTATAGAATGTCAAGGAAATATTACTAGGGTTGATAGTGCTGAGACAGGCTAGAAGCCAGCTGAGGAAAGAAATTCCTAACTATATGGATAAAGATGAAGTGGACTTCCTGCATCACTAGATACGCTGAAAACTGAAGAAGGTGAGATGTTGGGTATAAGCATATAAACTGCCTGACAGTTGACATAACTGATACTTAAAGCTAATATTGATGACAGAAATTATTGTGATTGCTTATTGAATCTTTCCAGTGGATTATTTCACATGGTGCTCACAACTCCAGGTCAGACTTTATCATTTTCTCAGTGGCTGGAAAATGGCAGTCTAGAGGTGTCTAAAGTTTGTTCTAAACTGTGCAACTAGGACTGGGGTTGGAGCTCAACTGGGAGTGTTTCCAACCACGCTTAAAGCAATGGGCTCCTTACTCAGCACTGTATAAAGCCAGTGTGCCGGTGCAGGTCTAAAATCCCAGCACTTAGCCGGGCGGTGGTGGTGCATGCCTTTAATCCCAGCACTCGGGAGGCAGAGGCAGGTGGATCTTTGTGAGTTCGAGACCAGCCTGGTCTACAAGAGCTAGTTCCAGGACAGGCTCCAAAACCACAGAGAAACCCTGTCTCGAAAAACCAAAAATAAATAAATAAATAAATAAATAAATAAATAAATAAATAAATAAATAAAATAAAATCCCAGCACTTAAGAGGTAGCAGTAGGAGGGTCAGAATTTCCCAGGAGTCATGTGACCCTATCTCAAAAAGGATATTTGAAATGTAGTAGGCTAGTATGGCACCCAGGTCCTTAATCAATATTCGATCTGCAGAGTGAGCAAACTCCTCAGACTTGAGAATTAATAATGTATCATTTTTAGGACATATGGTCTCTTTTGGAGCTATGCAACTTTGCTAATGAATAGGCATGGCTGTATTTCAATACAATTTTGTTTCTAAAAAGGGGCACAGGGCCATGGTTTGCTGCCCATCTTTCTCTAAAGCACAAAGCATTTCACACAGGGAAATTCAGTTAGTCTAAACCAGTGTATGTGGGAGATTATAATTTCCAAAACCAGACACCATAGGATATTTCACCCCATGTGGTCCTTTATTTGTGGCTGAGTATTCTCCCATTGAGATCCATTGAGGTGTAGATCTAGGCCATTCACGACACAGCCTTGGTAATTTCTGCTGTAGTCTCCTGGCTTAAGAATTTACAAGCTGACTCAAATTCAAGGAGAAAGGGCCTAGTACATTGCTCTGCAGCAATAGTGGCTAGAAATACATCCTCTCGAATACATGATAAAGGCAAACTGGCAACCATAATTTATGGATCATCTCTTGGTTTCATCTGATCACACTGGGAGAGTACTTGCTTCTTCCTAGGTACACCCAGGTTAAAATTCCTGTGTATTTAGGTGAGGATACATGAGTACTTCTTTCCTGGGATGTGAATGAAGGTGATATATATGTATCATTCCTGGAGCAAAGACATCTCGAGTGGACTGAGGAGAGGGCTCAGCTGGTAAATCACTTGCCACTCTAAACAAGGATGGGGGCTTGAATCCAAAGCTGCAGAACCCTTGTGAAACGGCCAGGCCACACCTCTAACCTCAGTGCAAGGGAGGTATAGATGAGAGAATCCCAGTAACTTTCTGGACAGCTAGTCTAGACAAATCAGTGAAATACTTTGTCTTCAAAAGAATGTGAAGTGCAATAGAGGAAGATAAGCAATGCTGACCTCTGGAATATATATATATATATATATATATATATATATATATATATTAACAAATGCACACCTCACCACACACATGTACATACATATAATAAGCATGTATACACATATGAATACACACAGACAAAGAAATTATGAGTAGATTTCCTCTCATATCTTCTTCAGAGGATAAAGAGGAAGATTCGGAACAATAGAAGTTTGTGGGGTTGTTACATGACAGGCTATGGGTTCCAGAAAACCTGGATGGAGATTCACATCGTCCTGCCAACCTGAACAAAAATCATGACAGTAGTGATAGAGATACCTTAGGGATATTAAGTGATCAGTATTTGAGCTTGGTTGCGGTAGTCCATCTCCTTATTATATTTCTTCTCAGACTCTTCAGACATGCTTAATGAAGTGTATTGGTTTCAAGTGTAATTATTTGAGAGGCTACTTCATTTATTATTTTTGCATTTTAAAAAAGGGAAAATTAAAAATAATTAGACAACAGATAAAGGAGCTGGATGAAGGGTTAATAATGTTAGCTAGTCTTGTGTACAGTCAAATGTCAGTTCTGATTAGTCAAAGCCAAGCAAGGGTCAAGAGAAAGATGTTTTCTTCCCATCAGACCACCTGCTGCCAGGAGACAGTCATTTTTTTGGCACAGGCTTTTGTTTTCCCATAATGTTCCCATTGGTTTGTAGAAGTAACCACTCTTTCTTGTAGTATGAAGTGATGGTAGCGAATGAGGTCAAACCACAAAAGTACAGTCTGGAGCAATGTCATACATTTTTTTGGCCTTAGTTTCTGTTTTGGTTCTGATGATCATGGCATTTAAAAGGTGATACAGTGAACTAAACGATGCTCACAGTGAGACTCTGACAGTGTAAGAGCTTCCACAACGGAAAGCTAAATCAACCATCAGAGTGTGTTGCTGCTCTGGACTGAGTGTTTACGTCTCTGGCCTCTAATTCATATGCTGCAGCCCCCACCTTCCTGTGTGGTGGTATTAAGAGGTGGGGCTGCTGGGAGATAATTCAAGGTGAAGGTGGCGTGGATGCGATTAGTGTCTCCACATAATGAAAGAACCCTAGTGAATTCTCCTATCCTCTTTTGTTATGCCAGGACCACATGAGACCTGGCAGATAGCCCTCATTGGAGCTCCAGCATGCCGGCACCCTAACTTCCAACGCCTGGACTCGGTAGACTGCCAGAAATGAATTATGTGCTTTAAAAGCCCCTTAGTCAAGGATACTTTGTTGTAGCTTCCCAAACAAACTAAAGCTCTTTCCTTTAAAGATATAAGCAATCCTAACACACATCTAAAATAAAAATACTTTTAAAAAATTAATGCTTCAATTTTTTTGTTGTTGTGTGTGACTGATCATCACAGACATATTAGCTTAAAACAAGCAGTATTTTTTTCTCATTTTTCTGTCTGGTTGTAAGTCCTTCTGAGTTCTGTGGGTCTCTCCACTGAGGTTTCACAAGCCTGAAGTCTAGGTGTCTGCTGGGCCAGGTTTTTACCTGGAGCCTCTGCAGCTGAATCTGCTTCCAAACTCATTTAAAATACTGGCGAGTCACCTGTAGGAGGAACACTCCCATTTTTCCTCCTGCCTATGGACCAGCCTCCTCTTTCAACTACCAGGAGCTGTTTGGGGTCTTGGCCCATGAACATTCCAGCTCAGCACTGGTGACCCTCACTAATCAGGCTGTGGCCAGTGTAGCTGAAGTGTTTAATAATGAACTGCCCTTGGCAAATATCGCTTGCCTTAGACTGTGAGATGTTATGCATTATATTGGCATGTACAGCATGTAATATTTCTATGACAAGTTAACATATGCAATTAAACAAGGCAGGAGAGTCAAGCGAATTAACATTCACGTCTTCTCTCTGTAAACTACTGGCAGCTCCTTAAAAATCTTCCTCTAAGAAGCTGGTCAGCTTTGCTATGCAGTAACGTCAAAATCAGGAAAGTTCTGTCCAGAGGTTTTTAAATGCTGAATTCAGTGTTAAGAAAGCAGTGGACTCTTGGGACTTAGTTTTCTGTATTATTATCACTATGGTTCTTTAAAGCCATCAGTATGATTGGCTAATGCCTTCTTTATAACCTGTCAATGTTTCCCCTTGCTTCCCAGGGTAACAACACAACTGTTTGTTCACGTGTCTCAGCGACGTCTTCCCTCTTCCCGGCCAGGGCCACTTTTAACTCTTCACAAATCTTTGCTGCCCAAAGAAATTCTGCTCTTTTCCCTTCTCTGCTGTCCCCACTGTTTGCCTAGTTCTTATATGTTTTCTAGGCTTCAGCTTACACGGCATAATCAAGCCCCTATATTTGGTTAAGACTTCTGTTTTATAGTCTCATTTGCCCTTCCTTTAAGCCATTATAATCTTCCTCTTTCCAAATTTTCTGTTCTCTGCAGTCAACAACATTCTAAAAACATTAAAATATTCAATGGAGAGAGAGAGGAAAAAAAATTTATATCGTTTAAGTGAATATACTGCTATAATTATTTTGTTATTTTGTGAATATCATACTATGCCTAACTTATAAACTAAATCTTATCATAGATACATCTGCATAGGGTCCCCTCGCTGGACTATAAGCTCATGGCAATTTATTTATTGTTTTATCTCTAGTTGCCTATGAAAGACACAATATATAATAGGTATTTGATAAACAGTTGTCAAGTGGTTGTATAGAATCTCTTTTAATTCCAATTCTATTTAAGTTTCTTCCTTGTCAGAGCTTTGTATTTCTTAGGGTTTCTATTGCTGTAAGACAACACCATGAGCAAAGCAGCCTTTGGAGGAAAGGGTTTATTTCATCTTACAACTCTTGAGGTTGTAGTCCATCACTGATGGGAGTCAGGACAGGAACTCAGAGAGAATAGAAACCTGGAGGCAGGAACTAAAGCAGAGATCACTGCATAGTGCTGCTTCACGGCTTGCTCTCCATGGCTTGCTCAACCTGTTTTCTTATACATCCTAGGGCTACCTCCCCAGGGGTGGCATCATCCACAGTGGGCAGGGACTTTTTACATCCATCATCAATCAAAGGAATACCCCACACATTGGTCACAGGCCAATCCATGGAGACATTTTCCTATTAAGAGTTCTCCTTTGCTGAGAGCCCAACCTGTGTCAAGATGACATAAAAAGTGGCCAGCATGGTGCCTGTAAGGCCTTTCCAGTTTATGCTTCACTCAGATAACCTTAGAAAATATTTTCTCCTTTTTACTGAAGCTCTGTGATCATCCTCTCTATTTAGAGTTATTATTGCTTCTTTTTCAAGGATATTTATTTATATATAGGTAGGGATTCATATAGACCAGCCTGGTCCCCAACTTACTATATAGCTGAGAATGATGTTCAGTATTTGACTCTCTTGCTCCTGCTCCCAAATGTTGGAATTACAGGTATCTATCTCTATTCCTGGTTTATTCAATGCTGACGATCAAACCCAGGGTCTCAGGTGTGTGCTAGGCGAGCCCTCTGAAAACAGAACTGTAACTCCAGCACACATTCATTTCTTGCTTGTTTTTGTATTGCAATTATGCCTCTTTCTGTAGAAGCTTCCATGTTTGGACAGTGTAGGGAGATGTTTAGGTGTTGGTATGGAAACATGACTTATAAGAGAAATGCAATTGCAGCATTTATCAAATTCTATTTGTTTTGAAAGATATGGTAATGCATGTTAGTAAAATAATATTTTTGATTTGCTCTTTGAAAATTTTATTTTACTTTTTTTTGTTTTTTCGAGACAGGGTTTCTCTGTAGCTTTGGTGCCTGTCCTGGAACTAGCTCTTGTAGACCAGGCTGGCCTCGAACTCACAGAGATCCGCCTGCCTCTGCCTCCTGAGTGCTGGGATTAAAGGCGTGTGCCAACACCGCCCGGCTCTTTGAAAATTTTGTACATGTATAAAGTGTGTTTTGGGGGCCTGGGCAACCTACTTGCTGCCTCTTCCCCAAAGAAAAGTGACTTTGCCTTTCTCAGCAACTGTTAACTGATTATTTATTTACTTATTCTCTCACTTATTTATTTGGCTTTTTAAAAATATTATTTATCCCTTCCTGGTCTGAAAAAAAAAGTCACTGTGTAGGCCAGGCTGGCCTCGAACTCACAGAGATCTGCCTGCCTCTGTTAGAACGAAAGGTGTGAGCCACCATGCCTAGCTTGAAATGTATTTTTAGAAGCCACTTCTTGGTGCTTGATGTGATGGCAGTCTACAATGATAAATCTGTAACACCCATATTTTGCATCTAATTCTTGGAGAAATGTTTTATATTTGCAAACTAATGCGTTGTCTCTCAACACCATAGCCATTTTAGAGAATTGTTATTTTACATGAATGAGCACAGAAAAATTCTTTTTAAAAAATCCATTTCAAATTGAATGGATAATGGAATGTTTGCCTTATTTTTAAAATTTTTTTTTCAATATCAGCCACAAACTGGAGTTTATACATGAAAACATTAACTGGAATGAAATCATACAATTATGCTAGTCCCGTGGAAGAGTCTTATTTCAGTAAGAAATTGTCAAGATGAAGGGATATTATCTCCGAGCATAATTCAAGAAACAGTGATGTAAACCTCTAGGCATTTGAGTCCAAATCTGGCCCTCTTTCTTCTTACCTGCTCCTCTTCTCTTGACCCTCCACTCAAGTTATTTTCTGTCTTTTATTTTTTTTTCCTACCACAAATCAGGTTTCCTCTGCCTTAGGGACTGTTCTGGATTTCTACCTGGAATTATTTCCTTTTAGAACTCATCTACCTAGAATACTATTTAGTTTCTTCCAGGTAGCTCCAAATTCGTCTACCCCCAACAACTTTAAGTGTTCTTGGCCCAGCTTTCTTTGTTTCTGTTGTCAAAGTGTTGACCACCTTCTAAGTCAGCGCACACCTTGCTCACATACTGTGTGCCTTTTCTGACTGTCTCTACAAAACACAAGAATTTTTCTGCCTTTCATAGAGTATGTATCGTAAACACCTAGAACAATATGCTTCATGTAATTAATGGGCTGTGTTTCTGAATGAATGAAAAGGTGAATGAAGTATGGGCTTATTAATATAAATTAAAGCTAAGCTCAGACAGCTGACTTACTTAATGCTAACCCAGTAAGTAGCAATTGTTTAAAAATAATAGTTCTGGGATGTCTGAAGACACATTTCAACATAAGCTATTTTAGTTTCTTTTTAGGTCCACATGATTGCAAAACAAATACAGTGTAAGTTAATAGAATAGAAAGGATGTATGCAAATACAGTGTAGGTTAATAGAATAGAAAGGATGTATAAATGAACAAATTTGTTATCTAGAAAACAACTTATTAATTTTAAGATATGACTTGGGAAGACCAGGATTGAAAACTACTTAAGATTAGTGACTTGATCATCTATATAGAAAGTAAAACGTGAACTGGCAAACAGAAAGGCTTTGGTAGATAGACAAAGAAAGGCTCATTTCTTTCAGGTTGTAAAAAAGCTACTTTGGTATGAGTTGTCTATAGAGGGCTTGAAGGACAGTAGTGGTTTTTTTTTATTCTCAGAAACCTGAAATTTAAAGTTATTCTTTGACATAGAAAACAGTAGACATCTTATTTTGGAAAAAAAAATTTAAAGATTTATCTTTTAAATTATTTATAGAATTTATAATTTTAAATTCCCCCATGTGTGGGTGCATGTGTGTGTCTATATGTGGGTATGTGCACATGCGTGCGGGTGTCCACAGAGGCCAGGGGTGTCCAATGCCTCAAGAGCTGTAGTCACAGGTTGTTGTGAGTCACCTAATGTGGGAATGGGGATGGAACTCAAGTCCTCTGGAAGACCAGTATGTGTTCTTAACTGCTGAGCCATTTCTCTAGCCCCCTTATTTGTTTTTTAAATTATTTGACTTATAGGTTTGTCTGTGAAAGGATATGGACATGTGAGTACAATTGCCAAAAGATACCAGAAGAGGGCGTGGGATTTTCTGGAGCTTAGTTACCGGCAGTCGTGAGTGGATCATCCTTACTCAGCTAGAGTCCTCTGTAGGGTCAACATCACTCTTAGTCATTGAGCCATCTTTCTGGACCCTATCACGACATTTTCTCACTACAAATTTCTGTTTGTTGATCATAATATAATAAAAATAGAAGAGGAAAATGTCATCAGTGAGGATACACTGATGTTCTTCTTAGGAGAAAAATTCATAGTTTCTTGACCTATCTGCTTAAGATTTCTCGGCTAACGTAAGAAGTACTCCACTGTAAAAGTCTATTATGATGCCCTACTCAGACTAACCTGCATGTATGCACAGCTAGATGCCCGTGAGGTATCTGTGTGGTAGGAGGAGGGTTGCTTGCAGAATCGTTGCTAGAGAAGCAACATTTATGTATAAGGTACATAAAATAGTTTTAGGTGTGGGGATGAAATTTAAAAATGGAGCTATACATTCATTGGTTTATTCAAAATAGTAAGTTATAGACGGGACAAAATGGATGCACACATCTTAAGAGTTACTTGAGTAAAATGCTGTTAGGAATGTAGTTTATCATCTCTCGTTTTCCATAGGTTACAAGATACATTGGTGGTAAAGCAAGTAAGTGTGTTTCCCCCCATATTTGCCATGTGATTCTGGGTTTTGTGTCTGTTATTTAAATTCTCTGGATCCACAATCTGCTAAAAAAATAAAAGTACTTTCAATGCCTTTAAAATTGGTTTTCTGTGTTAAATACAACTTTGTTCAGGGAAATATCCAAATGTGGTTTTCCTTTGCCCCTCAGCTGGACTGTCAATCATTCTATTGAAGGGGTGGGAGTACACCTCAGGTTGGGGGCAGAGAGGGAGTGGTAGGCGGATCTTTCTCCGATGTTTTACTCCATTGGAGCTATATCTCAGAATATTAAAGCTCCATGCTCCGAGGCGCCATGCCTGAAGGATGGGAGGAGTCTATGGGAGAGAGCAGGGCTGACAGAGAAGGACACCTGAGGGGCCTCAGAGAGAGCTTCTTGTGGCATATGTGGCCCTGAATGTCTAGGGACTCAAACATTTCCCCCGACCTTTTCAGTTTGTGTTTGTGGGATTTTTGCCCAACGGCCTCTGCTTTCTCAGTTGGATTCAGTTGACTTTTTGCCTTCTAAGTCAAGCAATTGAAAAGAAAAGCTTTTCCCTGAGGGCTTGGGTGTCCAGAGCCAAGAGGTTCACTTTAGAATAAGCCCTGTGGTCTAGGTTTGGTGATGAGTGCCTTTACTGAGTGAACCATCTCACCAGCCCCTCCTTTTTACATTTATTTATTTAATTATTGATATATATATTATATATATATAATATATATATATATATTCTGTGTTTATGTGTGTGCATACCATGGTCATGATATGTATGGAGAGATTAGAGGACAGTTTGTGGAAGTCAGTTCTCTCTTTCCTTCATGTAAGCCCCAGCAAACACCTTTACAGCCAAGAAATCTCATTGCCCATCTTTTTTATTTTATGATGTTTAACCACATGCAATATAAGTGTTTCATAAAGATAAAAAACTGTAATCACTTTTAATGGTTCATAATGATACATGCAAATTATTTTTTTAACTTGAGCCGACATTGCTGTAATATCATGATATGGTTTAGTTGGCCAGTAGTTAATTAAGCAGTTACCACCCTTTTCTGAGTCATTTTTATCTTCTAGAAACTTGGCGTTATTTAATAAGGCAGTTGGGAGGATTAAATGATACCTAGAGCATCATTTGATGACTATGTGACCGAATGATACTGAGATTGTATGAGGTGGTGTGGTTACATGATGACATCAGGAGAAGGTCAGGACACAGGGCCACATGAGGTGGTGTGGATACATGCATGATAGTATCAATGAGAAGGACAGAACACAGGACACAGCACATGAGGTGGTGCAGATGCATGCATGATGGCATCAATGAGAAGTTCAGGACACAGGACCACATGAGGTGGTGTGGATACATGCATGATGGTATCAGTGAGAAGGTCAGGACACAGGACCACATGAGGTGGTATGGTTACATGACCACATCAGCGAGAAGGTCAGGACACAGAACCACAAGCAGAATCTGTGCACATGTATATTGTGTAGAGACAGGGACTGTCTTTACACTGGCAAAGTTTGGAGAGGAGGCGGGAAGTCTGGTTAAGTTACGACGGCTTGGTGTCATCCAGATCGCTGATTTGATGAAGAGAACATGATGTATACGCTAAAGCCGTGTGTGTGTGTGTGTGTGTGTGTGTGTGTGTGTGTGTGTGTGTGTGTATACACTCACGGATCATTGTAGCATTGCCGCTGGGAGCTGTGTGAAAGGATCTGGCAATAGTGTAAGGAGATTTTCTTTTCTTTTTCTATTTTTTATTAGCTTCCTATACAAGTGCTTCTTGAACTTGGCAGTGAGCTGTCTTGCGTTATATGGATTTGAATAGAAGAATTAGAGTGATCAGATTACATTACTTTTCTTTTTTTTTTCTTTCTAGTTATGGAAAAAGGCCAACAAAGAAATCTAAATATTTGGGGAAAAAAATCTCTTTTTTTTTAAAATTTTTTATTGAGAAAAAAAAAAAACGTTTCCCCCTCCTCCCCGCCTCCCATTTCCCTCCCCCTCCTAGACATTTTTCAAACTGACCTTACCACAGGTGCAAAAATTGCATATAAATTGTTAGATCATGCGCACTTTACAGCGATCTACAGAAGTCAAAATGAAATTAAACAGGGAATTAGGAAAAGGCTGTCAGACATAAAAGCGCTAACAACCAGAAGAATTCCATGCCTGCCGCAAGGCTTCTCTCTAATAGACATAAAACTTAGCTTGAAAATGCCATGGTACACCTGAGGTACCTTTCGTTGGGTAATTGAAATGAATCTCAGACTGGCTTTTGAGACATTAAGCAGCTGCTTCTGTTTATCTTTGGGTTTGGGAATGAGTATAGAGTCATTTTAATATTTTCTTTGGAAGATCAATTCTGGGCATGTCGAATTAAAATGGATATTTTTATGTCACCTAGTCTAAATATTGTTGAGAAAAAAAACCCCACAGGAACAACTCTAGATATCTTCTTGTGTGTCTTGAGGTATACGGGGGACAATAAAATGGCTTCTGTCACATTTTAGACACAAAATACAACTCGACTATGAAGTACTCGGTGGGCTCAGAAGTAAAGAGCAGTGTCTAATCTAGTTGTCCCATAAAAGCAATGAGAGGTGTATAAAATATCATAGAATCTTCTCTGCATAAAGAGGAGGTCTAATGAGCACATTTTATAAGGCTAAATTTATTTCTGCCACAACCGTTCATACAAAGCACCATCCTGGATAGCAGTTTATGGACTCTGTCTTGGGGAAGAAGGGTGTATTCCCAGAGGGGCCAATAAATTATTCTAGGACTTTGAACAACTTCGGGGGAATTCCTCTTTTCAAGGAACTATGGAGTAAAGTGTGAAAATACTTGTTAGTTAAAACTGTAGGCTTTTGCCAGCTGATGGGGAACGGAAGGCTTAAGAAGTGGGGAAAGGTGGGGAGCCCTGTGAGGACAGGGACCTAGGCAACCAGCCACCCCCTTTGTCATGCTTGTGTGCTATTATTTTAAAGCTTCCCCAATAAATCTGTCTTGTGTCACGTGGAACACATATTGCAGACAGCTCAGTAGTGACAGGGGGTGTCGGGGATTTGAAAGCTGGAGGAGTAAGAAGCCAAGGAAAGTGAGCCAGTGGGGGTTCTGGCCTGTGGAAGGACTTAAGAAGAATATTGGCTCTCTTTTCTCAAACTTTTCCTAGCAGACCAAAATCTCCACAGCAGCTTTCAGAGTTCAAGTCAGATGGAGACTCAGATCTGGAGTTTGTATTGAAAAATAAATATTGGGATCTGTATACACATGTGGTAATTCATCAGTGCAGATTTAGAGTGAATTTTTTTAAAGGCCTTCTGGTCAATGCATATAGAGGCTCTCCCTGTCAGCTGTTGGGCTGGCAGGGTACAAACAAGGAGAGGGCAGTGTGCAGTACAGACTCTTCCACCTCTCCCTCAGAGCAGATGCCAGCATACAAAAAGCATCTCACAATCAAATAATGATCTTCTCTATATTTGGGCTCCTGTTATAATACTAGTTGAATTACTTTTATCCTTTAAGCATTGTCAAAAATATTGTTTCATATTAGTAAAATAAATTGTCTCACTCTTTTAATTTTACATTCTTTTTAAAGGCCATACTTAAGATTATAATCTAGATAGACGAAAGAACAATTTTTATCATTGAGAAACAGATATTTAAAATTTCTAGGATAGTCAGTATAAAGCAACAACAACAATGACTGCCACCACCACTGCCGCCACCACTGCCCACAGTAAGAAACCACTGAGTGTAAACATGGTGGCCCAGCCTGGGCTACGCAGTGAGACCTACTCTTTAGAAAGCATCCCAAGGAGAGATTACATGAGCAAGAGCGTTCAAGATCACGAGGGGAAACCCACAGAGACAGCTGACCAGAGCTAGTGGGAGTTTATGGACTTGGGACTGAGAGCAGGGGAGACCTCATGGGACTGAAGTAGGCCCTCTGAATGTGGGGGACAGTTGTGTGATTGGTCTTTTTGTGGGGCCCCTGGCAGCGAGACCAGGATTTAGCCTCAGTGTATCAACTGGCTTTTTAGAAATCGTTCCCTATCATGGGACATCTTGTTCAGCCTTGATACAGTGGGGAGGGGCTTGGCATAGTCTCAATTTGATATACCAGGCTTTGTTGACTCCCAATGGGATGCCTTACCCTCTCTGAGGAGTGGATGGAGGGTTGGGGAGGAGGTTGGTGGAGGGGGTTGAGGGGAGGGAAGAAGAACTCTGGTTGGTATATAAAATGAATAAAAAATTAAAAAAGAAAGTCTCCCAAAATGCCAAGGCAACCACCACCCAAAACCCTCAAAAAAACCCTTGCATGACTTTGTGTTCATTAATGGTTTAGAAAAACACATTCTAAAAAAGCAGTGGTGGCTGACACATTATTTTTGGAGAAGCTAGCTTTCTGATGATTTTCTCACATATTCGTAGTCTTGGACAGTGTGGCATGAAGAATTCTTAGATGGTCTTCAAACTACTCCATGTGAGAGACCTTTGCATAATCTCCTCCCTTTGGATGTGTGTTGGAGTTTACACCTGTGTGATTTTTATGAAGAAAGTACAGGGGCTGTCAGAAGCCCTGAGTTAGTCAGGAAGGGAATTATCCTATTGAGGGGAGTCTGAGCCTCACAAATGAGCCATGACTTGGTTCTTCCTGAAAGAAGAGATTTGAAGATTTTGAAGGATGAGGGAAATTTCATTTATGGAAGCAGTTAGCTGGCATGTTGGGAGAGGCTACAGTGAGGCCACCTGACAATGACTAAGCGTGGCCTGAAGGAGCTGAGCGTGGCCTCGAGATCTTAGAGTGTTCTCAGTCTCAGAATCAATTAGATTCTATCAGTAGTAACCTGAGGGAACTTTCCAGATTTTCTCCCAATTTAGCCTCCAAATAAGGACAGAGTTGGTGGGAGGTTTGGCTGTCAGATCTCTAGCAGGAAATTCTGATAAAGTATAATTGCACTATTGATGAAAAATCATTCATCTTGCTTATATCGATTTTATTTGCATAGATCAGAGTCATCTTAGAGTTACTAACATTTTCTTAAAATTGCTTTTCTCTGTTATCACTTTTTGCATTTGTATTTTGTGTTTTCACGGTCAATTACCACACCCAATTATTTTATTCATTTCTGTCTTTACTTCTCCTATTAATTACTTACTTTTGTCTCTTGCACCATTAGTTTTATGTTTTTGAAACTATGAACTTCTTCTGTGCTTGTTCATCTCTGTCCTTGTTTTATTTTTAACTAGAGTTGGGTGTGAACTTTCTTATTCTAATTCTTTCTTTTTGTGGAGACATAAACACTTCAGAACCTTGGCTTTCGTCTGAAAGCTGCCGTAGCCCATGTCTGCTGTGTTCTGAGGTATGACATTTTAATTTCAGTGTTTTTCCTAGGACTGATATAATTTTGCTATTAATTTTGAAATTTGTTTTTAATCTAATTTTCTTCCCTTTTCTCTACCTCACTCCTCGCATGCCTAGATGCTTGCAGAATATCCAGTTCTTTGTTTCTTCTAATGCCCTTCATTTCAGCACCAGTGGGTTTTATTTTTCTGTCTATTATATTGTAGTTACTTTTGTTTCCTTTTCTGTTGTTATTTTGATATCTTGCTTTAAGTTCTTAAGTGTCAGCATTTCATCATTATTGACAAAGTCAGCTGCTTCACGAACCTTTTTGAAACATTACAATTTAGAGCAAATCATTTTTCTTCCCTTGGTTTGTTCTTCCCTCCCCCTCCCCCCCCTTTTCCTCCCCTTCCTCCTCTTCCTCTTTTGTATAGCATTTTATATACTATCTTCTTTTTAGATAAATTTTATACTTATTATTTTTGAGACATGGTTTCATTACATAACCCTGGCTGACTTTGAACTCACAGACATCTGCCTGGCTTTGCCTCCCAGGTGTTGGCATTAAAGGCATGTGCCACGGTACTTGGTTATTTATTTATCTTTAAATTGGGATCTCACAACACTGCTCAGACTAGTCTAGAGCTCACAGTTATTAATTCTTCCATCTAAGCCTCCTGAATACTGGCCCTGGCTAGGGTTTTGTTTTGTTTTTGTTTTTGTTTTTTGTTTGTTTTTGTTACAAGCTAGAGTCAAATGGGAAGAGGTCCTTCAACTGAGAAAATGCCTCCACCAGGTTCCCTGTGAGTTAGGCTGTGGGGCATTTTCTTGATTGCTGATCCATAGAGGAGAGCTCAGCTCACATTGACAGCCCTGAGTCACGAGTGGTATAAGGAGACAAATTGAACAAGCCAGGAGGAGCAAGTCAGTGAGCAGTATTCCTCTGTGGTCTCTGCTTCAGTTCCTGCCTCCAGGTTCCTGCCCCGGTTTCCCTCAGTGAGGGACTGTTATCTGGAAGTGTGAGGTGAAACAAACTCATTCCTCTCCAAGTTGCCTTTGGTCGTGGTGTTTTATCACAGTGATGGAAAGCAACTGAGAAGCAGGTATGACAGGTACATGCCACATGTTGTTAGGTAGAACGTGAGCCCCAGAGTACGGGAAGAATGCTGTGAGATGCTGTTTTCATTTAAAAAACTGATTGTTCTGCCCTTATTAACTTATTAATAGTCTTATTAATTATACTTAATCTTCATTTATAGCCATTAAGTTTTAAAACGATAAAAATTTTACATTACATTAAATCATTGGAAGAATGGTCAAATCCCATATTTAACAAATATCATATGGGAAGACCTGTAGCTTTTCTTAAAAAAACTTTTTCAGCTAAGAGAAAATAGGATATTCATTTTATGAACAAACCCAATTTTGAATCCTTGTTTGATATTAACTAGATAATGACTTGTCTTAACAATTATGAGGTAGAGAATGTTCTTTTCTTTTGTTAAGTCTTGCACTAGTGTTCAAGGGGATAAGGAATTAAATCCAGTGACCTCCAAGTGCCAACTCATTACTTATTCCTGTTAAGGGACCAAATAGTAGTTATTCTCACCACAGGAAGAAAAGAATGGTTAAAAGTTTTGGGGCCCAGGTTGTTGAATAGAGAGATTTCATAAGCTGGGGAGGGAAATAGACTAAAGGGATATTGATGTATATTGTCTTTAAAACCCTCAGATGTGTCTTCATCACTGTTTGTGATAGAATGTACCCGAAGTATTTATATGCATTTATTTATTTATTTTCATGAAAATCTCAGGAACATTTTCTCTCTCTACTATGCTGAAGTAGAAACTACAATTTTACAAAACCCACAGGCCTACTTAAGGGTTGATTCTCTATTGCCCCTTTAAGAAAGACTACAGGACAGTGAACCGGGAAGAGAGAAGCAGCAACTACAAAACAGAAGAGGGACTAAGTGTGGCGAGGCCAGGGGAGCAAGCACCCCTAAGATGGGAGCATCACTGGAGGATGATACTTAAACATGCGGACTACCTTCTGCGCCACAGCACTCGCCTGCCTTTGTCTCCCCATCACGTCCAGTGGCAACTACACCTTGAGTACCTGGAACCTTGCCTAGTGGGAATAAGGCACTCACCAATAGCTGGTCAACAGACTGACTAAATGCTGCCTTCTCTCCCTGGCAACTGGCTGACCTAGCATGATTTAAAAGACAGCCAACAGCCGAAGAGTCTTAGCTTCACAGGGGTCCAGGTACATGTGGAAGATGTGGATGCTGAGTGTGAAGTAGGCAGCTCACTTCCTTTCTCAGAGAACCCCTAAAGTTACACTGCCCTGATATGAAATCTACTCATCTGCCGGAGTCACAGTTTTAGAAAAGTTAGGAAAAGGTATTTAGGGAGATGTCTGACCCAAAACTCAGTTCTTCATATGGAACAATATTTTCTGGAATATTTTCATTTGCCAATTGTCCGAAACGTCTGTGAAGTAATTTTTTTTTTTTGAAGAACAAGCATGCAGCGTAGGAATCTGATAATGACCACTGGCAAAAATGTTTTAAATGCTAATGTTTAAGTTGCAACTTAGAGCGATTTCTCTGTTAAGGCCACAAGCAAGCTCCACCCATCCACCCTTGCTTCACAGATCCAAAGCACTCATCAGTTGGATCTTACAGTACTGGGTACTGAAGATTAGCCACAGTTTATAGGATGTGTTCAAAAAATCAGATGTTTGATAGTTTCTTTATTATTGTGACTCTTAGAGCTAATTTTATGTAGTGCCTTTGACTGATTCCTTTTGCCCAGATTCTTGCTTCAATGCATACTCTACCCAAGAGCCTGATCAAGTTTACCTACTTCATAAATACTAACAGGGAGGGACAGCAACCCCAAGGTCAGTACACAGGATCAAGAAGAACAAAGACACCTGCCTGAAACGACGCCCTGCTAAGACGTAACTGTCATGAGAGAATCTGTCATTCCAACCAAACAAACTGGGCAACTCCGTCCTGAATTCCCAATGTGGTTGCCATGGTTTTTAGACAAAGACCACAAGGCTGCATTCCAATTATACCCTATTCAATGACAGATAACTGAAAAATAGAAAACGGGGCAATAAAATCCTGGGTCACCCAGAAGAGATGTGACGGGTACAAGTGACATGGCAGTGAGATGCAAGTTTATGCTTGCTTGAAAAGGTACCTTTGTGATTTGGAACGCAACAGTGTCATCCACAGAGTCTTCAGTTTCTCAATAGCAATTTTACTTGTCAGCCAGCCCATTACCCAAGGACATCTCTTATTAGAAATTCTCTCGACATTTTAAACTTTAAGCATTCAGCTCTTAAGAGAGTATCGGAAAAATGTCTTGAACTAAAAAAATAAATGTACTCTTTCAGGTCTGGTAAAAATAATAGATCAATATAATGTTTTTATAAATACGGTGATCAAATATAGTGTTCTATCTTAAAATGCTTTATTTATGTATTTACTGCAGGCCAGCTGGACTGCAGCGACTAAGTAATGATCTTGTTTTCTCCTCCTATCTCACCATAGGAGTTCTGGGATCGCCCATGTACACCACTGCATCCAGCTCTTTGACATGCCTTCGAGGTCATCAGCGGCATCTACGGGAGAACTCCTAGGCCACAACGCTGACAGTGAAGTTAAGGATGTGGGTGGATAAGGATCGGATGCAGAGACGAAACACCATGAGCAAGGTAACTTATGTAGGAAAGCATTTAATTTGGGGCTCACCGTTCAGGAGAGTCACAGTGTGGAGCACGGCATCAGTTAGGCAGATGGGCCTCTGGAATTGTAACTGCAAGTTTATATTTACTCCACAAGCACAAGGCAGAGAGCCAACTGGGAAGGGTGTGAGTTGACACACCTTCTCCAGCAAAACCAGATACCCCACAGCCCCCTGAGAGACTAGCTAACAAGGAGGCCCCAAGGAGGCGGCATTTCTCTTGGAACGGGAGATAGAAGAGATCTCCTGGGTAGAGTAGGGATGGACACATGAAGGATCAGGCTGTGGAGTGGATGGAGAGTACTGAAAGAGATGTACTGGTATGAGAAGTATTTTGGGTATTAGAAGTTTGGTGCAAGAGAAACTCCCAGGAATCTACAAGGATGACACCAGCTAAGAATCCTAGCAATCGTGGTTATAGAGCCTGAACTAGCCTCCTGTAATCAGATTGGTGACTACCCCAGTTGTCATCAGAGAGCCTTCATTTAGTAACTGATGGAGACAGATGCAGAAACCCATAGCCAAGCACTGTACTGAGAGTAGGGAATTCTGTGGAAGAAATAGAGGAAGGATTGTGTGAGTCGGGGCTGGGGGGTTAAGGATATTATAAGAGAACCCACAGAAACAACTAACTTGGGCTCATAGGAACCTCCAGAGTGTGGGCCGACAGCTAGGGAACCTGTATGGGACAGACCTAGGCCCTCTACATATATGTGACAGTTGTGTAGCTTG
>JABTXL010006712.1:30943784-30965854 GCA_025134845.1 Neodon shergylaensis
TCCTAATACTGGATGCCTTGTCTAGGTTTAATACAAAAGGAGGAGGTCAGTCCTGTTTCTACTTGATATGCCAGGCTTTGTTGACATCCATGGGAGGCCTGCTCCTTTCTGAACAGAAACAAAGGGGGAGTGGGTGGGAGATGGAAGGGAGATAGGTGGGAAGGAATGGGAGGAGAGGAGGGAGAAGAAATTGTGGTAGGGATGTAAAATAAATAAATAAATTGAAAAAGAAAAACCCAACCAACAACCAAGCCACCTACCAACCAAACAAAACCCAAAAATAACAACAGCAACAACAACAACAATAACAACAAAAAACAACGAAAAACCAAAAACCAACCAACCAAACAACCAACCAACCAACCAAACAAACAACCAAACAAAAATTCCAAGGCTGGATTGCTCAGTCCTTTCCAATTAGTCCACCATCTGGGGACCAAGTATTCAAATTAGAGCCAATCCCATTTAAATCGCCCCAAGTATTGTCATTTTCTTTGTTTTTCTTTTCCTTCCTTCTTTCCTTCCTTCCTTCCTTCCTTCCTTCCTTCCTTCCTTCCTTCCTTCCTTCCTTCCTTTCTTTCTTTCTTTCTTTCTTTCTTTCTTTCTTTCTTTCGTGGCAGTCTTATCAATGAAGCTGACCTGTTGATCCCTAAGTGGTCACGTACTGGCTTTGTGGGAGCCTAGGCAGTTTGGATGCTCACCTTACTAGACCTGGATGGAGGTGGGTGGTCCTTGGACTTCCCACAGGGCAGGGAACCCTGATTGCTCTTTGGGCTGACGAGGGAGGGGGACTTGATTGGGGGAGGGGGAGGGAACTGGGAGGCGGTGGCAGGGAAGAGACAGAAATCTTTAATAAATAAAAAAAAGATGAAAAAATAATTATTTAATCTCTACCAAATCATAGCTTCCTGAAAGCATAGTCTCTATTTAATCTTTAAAACATAAAGAAACCCCTCGTCTGCCATGTAGTGGCATTGGTGAGGGAAAGATACCCTCCCCACTCTGCCTCTTGCTACCTCCAGCAGGTAGGAGAACAGGCTCTGGAGTTACAAGAGTGAGAGAATTAGCCCTGCCCCTCACCAGCATTAGCACACAGGAGAGCAGGCCCTGCAGCCCTGGGTAACACAGTAGAGCTGACCCTGTTGTTAGGGATGCTGGTGAGCGAGCCCTAAGGGCTTGAGAGCAGAAGAGATACCCGGCACCCCACAGTCCTGTACAGCAATAGGAAAAGCAGGCTCTGCATCTTGCCTGGACAAAAGAGTAGAACTGGCCCTGGTGGTATATGTGAGTGACTTGGATCTGAGGACCTAATGGCGGGAGAACTGGCCCTGTTCCTTGCTTCAGGTTGTATTGGGTGAGCTAGCCAAGGCAATGCTGGAGAGCTTACCAGGGTAGTCATAACAAGGGAAAGCTGGCAGGCTGACCAACCCAGCTACCACCCAGGCCCAGAACCAGGGCTATGAGTTGGCCCACTCCAACATCCACCGAATCTATGAACTGTTGGAGCATGTGAAGGGGACGAACCTACAGATCCCAAACAGCAGGATCTCCATGACACAGGACAACAGCATGATATCCAAGAAGGGTGCCAGTGAGAGCCATTATCAGTGGTAGAGCAGAAGCTGGCCTAGAACCAGACCTATGACTCCTGGGTATAGACACTTGCAAGTAGAGAGGAATGGTCTAAAGGGACAGGTGTGACTCAACGGGCCACACTACAGCGTCTGTGACAAGAGCCTTTTTTGTTTTTTTTTTTTTTTTCTTTTAAATTTGGTTTTGTTTTAGGGGGAGGTTACAAGGACAGAGGGCATATATGAGTGACAGGGAGATGCATGGGATCGGAATGCATGATGTGAAAACCACAAAGAATCAATAAAAGCTAAAACAAAACAAACAAGCAAACAAGCAAAACCCCCAAACATAAACAAGTAAACAAAAAAACCTAAAGAAAGCTAATTGAAGAAAATCTGCACACATCAGTTTCTTCATCTAGGCAATGGAATAACATGACCCCTCCTAAGATTACTGTTTAGAATCAGCTAATACAAAATATTCAGTCCAGCATTTGGCTTGTAGCACTAAAAATGTAGCCATGCTGCTGTGGAATTATTGGTTCTGCACTAATTGTTCTACCACAACAGAGATGCACAGTGACTGCCCAAAAATACTGGCAAATCCAAAGGCTTGAAACAGCGCAAACAATAATCTTAGATGCAAAATTATATGTTTGGATGGGTAAAAATGCACCAACTTAGTAAATGGTATTTAAAGGTGAGAGGGAAAATTCTAGCTGTCCCAAAGCCGACAATGGCGTCTCTGCTTCTTTTGAGAATATTTGTTCTGTGACTCTTTGAGGAAAAGCATAATGTTCTATTAATACTTAGTGTTATAATCTCATTAAAATCACTCTTAAATCTGAATATTGTAGCTGGATTCTTATGTTCGTCTTTCTTTAGATTCAGGGTATATTTCTTTTTGCAAGGAGCACTTGTTGGACTTTGTTTTTTAATATATTTTTATATATATTATATATATTTTATTATGTATATTTATATTTTTTATCTCTGTCCTTCTTCTATCTCAACTATCCACTCTCTCAGGTTCTCCTCCCCCCTCCACTTCTCCCCTCATCTTCCCTTTCCGCCCTCCCTACTCCCCCCACCTCCGTGCTCTAAATTTTGTCAGGCGATCTGTCTATTTTTCCTTCCCAGGTGGATCTATGTATGTTTTTCTTAGGGTTCACCTTGTTCCTTAGCTTCTCTAGGGTTGGGAACTAACTACTGGACTTTGTAATGGAAGTAATCACCAAGGCTGGCTTAGGTTGCAGATCTCCATACGGCAGTGTCCACCTTTACTTCTATACAAGCAAGGGTTAAGACAAAGGCTGGGCAGGCAGATTACTGTAGATTTGAGGTTATATAGTTTCAGTCTGGGTTATATAGTTTCAGGCTGACTAGGCTCAAGACCCTGTCTCAAAATAAAATAAAATTAAATTTAACAATGCTCTTCAGTTTGTCATTGATATTTTAAAATTAAATTCGTTTTCAGTTCCTGGAATTTTGAGATAACTGGTTGAGAACAAAATCTGAGTTATTCCCTCTTGTTTGAACATGAAAAGCAAAATGTTGATTTCTCTCCCTCTTCCTCAGCTTTACTCTTATTTCCATTACACTGCAAGCACTCCAGGATAAATGCCTTTGCCAGGGGAGCAGCAGAGGTAGGTAGGAAGAGCTGCTCACCTATAAACAGGAGTTGAATGGTTTCTTTTTGCACTTAGCATGGCCGTGACTCACTATAACATTGGGAGGAAGTTGCTTCTCTTCCGTAAGTTCCCTTGGGAGGAGTAGCTCCAACTAGCAATACAGATCGCAAAGCCAAATGATGCACTCTCTCAGAACTGTCTGTGAATATGGAGTTAGGACAGCCAGGCTGGCTGTCTTACCTTAAAAGAGATTTCATACTGCTCGCCTCCCCAGATCTCTAAGCCTGGGTCGTAGCCACCCAGTTCCCAAAACCACTTCCGATCCACTGCGAAGAGACCTCCAGCCATAACAGGAGACCTGGGAGACACAAGACAAACAATATTTAAGGGATTATGAACACCGAAGACAGTAGTATTTTGTTTTGAAATTGATAATCTGATTTAATGGTCAAGGTGTGTTCTTTTTCAGCATGGTTATCTCTAAGCAAATGTAGAATTTCTACTGCATTTCCTATTGAAGTGGAGGTGGGGAAAGAATCTGTGTGAATATTAAACTTTGCAATCCAGGTTTTCACACAGCAAAGGTCCTTCAGAATCACACTTGGCCACCTGCTTTTCATCATAGAGAAATATATTAATATCAGTGACTGATACATTGGGAAATATTACTCAGTCTTATGGCTTTTTCTTAAGTCGAGAGAGATCTTTTACCATTGGACAGAATGATAGTAAAAATGTAGTCTCTCACATGCATTTATTCACTGGGCATCTGTCTACTTACAGTAATGTCCTATTTAGAGACAATGAAAAAGAATATAGGATAAAATAAGATTTTAAAACAGAATGTTGATTACATGTGCGTATCTATGTATGGGTATATAAACTTGAGTGCTGGAGCTTCGGAGTGTCCAGAAGAGGGGTCAGAGCCCATGGTACTGGAATTACAGGTGGTACTGAGCCTGTTGACAGGACTCTGGGAATTGAACTCTCGTCCTCTGGAAGAGTAATAAGGGCTCTGAACTGTTGACCCTTCTCTCTAGCCCAAGGAAAACATTTCTGAGGGTGTAGGCTTTTATATGATTGGCAAGATCAAAGATCTGGAAAAGTGGTTTATCTATTCTCCCCAGGAAAGTGTTGGGGGGGGGGGGGACAGAATCTCATGCAACATTTGTGTTCTCTTAGAAATAGCATTTTTACAATCAGGTGTCATTAATCCATTCTGTTCCTTCCCTTCTTTCTGCACACAGCATTTCAAAGTGGACTTATCATTGCAGCTGGAGCAAATCAAGACTGTATCATTTACTGGGTGCAAATTCCCAGTGACCACACCGCTATAGCTGTGACCTTTGCTGGCTTATATGTCCCTAGCAGTTTCGAATTTTAGAGCTATTGGGAAAAATGATTCTGAATTAATTATTTAATTGTGAATAGTTTTGTTGCGAGCACAAAAATCTTGCTCAAAAATGATCTTATCAAGAATTTGAATAGTATATTTTAGGTTAATCCATTTATAAATTAACTCAAATGGAGCCATCAATTATTAAGAGTATTGAAATTTATGAGGGTAATTCTATATTTATTTGTTCTTGGTGTTCTATCAGTTTTCTTATGCCACGTTTTTGTAGCCTTGTTAATAGTGCAGAAATATTTAGACGTTTTGTGCTTTTGATGAATTGCCTCATTATACCTAGGAAATGGCTTTTATTATTTCTGGTGATGTTATTTGCTCTATCATCTATTCTGTGTCATTATTATAATCATTCTGGTTTCCTTGTGTTCTCCAACTCTAGTATTTATAACCTTTTCTGTCTTTTAACCTTCTAACCATTTGTGTATTCATGCATAACGTAGGTTTCTGAGTTGTTGATGTAGCTTCATAGGTTGGGTGGAGATGTCGCACGCGTGAAGCCTGGGGCTGGATTCTCAGTGCTATCTGCAGTCACAGCACTTGGGAGGTGGAGGCAGAAGGATCAGTTCATGGTCTTCCTCAGCTATGTAATGAGTTTAGGTCAGCCTGGTCTCCATGAGACCCCCTCCTTTCTGTTTCCTTGAAAGAGTGAGTTTCTTACAAGTGGCACATATAAGCACCTTGCTTTTCAATTGGGTCATTTAGATGTTTAAAAAACCATGATTGATGTTACATTTAAACCTATTATCTCCCATTTTTCAGTTTGTATCAAGTGTGTTTCTATGTCTTTCATTTGTCTTCTTTTGATGAACTGAAGCCTTTGAAAGCGGCTTTCTCCTTCTTTCTCCAGTTGCTCTACTGCTATACATTTCTCTATGTGCTGTGACACCCCACATTATAGTGCTCGTATTCTGAAGGAATTATACTTTGAAGATGTTTCAATAGGAAAATTCCATCATGAACAATATACACATACATAAACAACACATGAAATACATACACCTAAACAAACAACACAGAAATAATGTTACGAGCACCGCTTTTGTTTTCTGTTGGGTTTAAATAGTCCCAGAGAAAAGTCTGTAGGCCCGAGACTGTGAATTGAACTTCAGACCCAAAGTTGTTGATTCTGGGCAATGTTGCACCAAAGCCAAAAGAACTAAGGTAGGGACCTCCTGCTTTATTGAACAGTAAAGAGTTCTGTGTGCCATACCGTCTTCTTCCTCGGAAAACAAGCAGGAGCACTAAACTATTTTCTGCATGTTCTTCTGCTCTGTTTTTATTTGAAGTAAAAACTGGTCTCTCAGAACTCCCTGTTAGTCCCATTCCGCATAGTTTCTCACCAGCCTGTCTGCTTCCAGCCTGATTTCTTCCGAGCCTCCTTTCTGTTTTGTTTCCCTGGGAACGTGAACACACTGTAGGGATGGCTTGTGGCTGTGTGTCCGCGTGGCACGTGACTGCTGCTTATAAGCACTGTTCACAGTGTTACAAGTCAGTCCCTGGGCTTTGCAACTAAAAACATGTGTTGTCCCTGGGATGCCGTCTAAAATTAAGTGGCCAGGAAGATTCCTTATTTTCAGGCCATAGAAATATGTGACCAATCTGCTTACTTAATGGAAGTCAATTTTCTATTCCCTACTAACTTTACTGAGGTACGTGATAAATATGCTTTCCTTTTTACATATGGCTAGATAGCTTCCTGTTTCTACAGCATTTTTTTAATGCTCCAAATTTGGTTCGCTTTTAAATTATTGAGGCCATCATGTAAATGTTTCCTGGGACCATTCTTTCCTTGGCAGCAGTGACAAACTCTGTGTCTCGCTTGTAGATGCACGTTTGACAGCACGCGGCTGGCTGTCCCTTCTAAACTAGGATATATTCCGAATGCCATGTCTCTCTAAGAAGGTGTCAAACTATCTATCTATCATTCTCTGTTTCATGGATTGATTCTTTACTTTATATATTCAGAAAAAATGGTGATGTTTTAGTTGAAACATGCTTTCTCTGGGGTCCTCTTTTACCTTAGTTCTCAAATTTTCAGGCATGTAGAACATGATTTCAGATTTCAGCACATGCCACATAACCTTCTGGGTTGGAGCAAGGAAAGCGTACAAGATACTAAGAAATATATGCAGGAGAAAAATGTTTTGAAACATGCTAAGGTTTAGAATTTAGGCGCAGTAATGTGCAGGAAATATCCGTTTGGCCCCTCAGGGAATGAACTGGCTCTCGGCTCTCTTTCATTTCAGTGGATACAGTGACATCTCTGGACACGTGAGCTGCAGTATGAATTTGATCAGAACTGAAGTGACACAGCTTCCCTCAGGACTCAGTCAAGCCAAGTCAGTCAACAGAAAGGCAGCCCACATGGTTTTCAGACACACAAACAGATATTTTTAGTTAGCCCATGACTCAGAACTCATGCAATTAAGAAAGCCATTATTATTTCAACAAGAATTCAGTTGTGGACCAAATGATATTTAAAATGCAAAAAGGACTTTTAAGTGATAAATCATGTCTTAAATTAAGATTTGAGAAGACTATTTAAAACTATGTTGAGTAATTTAACTTTGGACAGTGAAATAAAATAGTAAAAGGAGGACAGAAGAATATTGTGACCCTGATAGTATGCAAGGAGGTGATCACTCCAGGGGCAAAGAGGGAAATAAGTCTGAGCTGAGAGAGAGAGAAAGAGAGAGAGAGAGAGAGAGAGAGAGAGAGAGAGAGAGAGAGAGTCTTTAGAAAGCCAAGATGTAGAAACAGAGGAAAAACATAATGATGATCACCGAAATCTGTGGTTCACTGAACAGTTTCAATGGCTGCATCAAGGGGAAACAGCCTGGATAGTGAGGTAATGGGAAGAACAGTGTAAGTGATGGAGTTTAAGTTTAGCATCATGATACTTCTTTCTTCTACCGCTAGGAGATGCCCAGATGGCCATTTACATCATACATATAACACACACACACACACTTTTTCTTTCTTTATACCTCTTCTGTTTTCCAGACTTTTCTTTTCTTTTCTTTTCTTTTCTTTTCTTTTCTTTTCTTTTCTTTTCTTTTCTCTTCTTTTCTTTTTTTCTTTTTTCCCTGAGAGGTATTAGTCATTTGGATTGTATCCTAGGAATGGTGGATTCTTTGATTTCTCAAGCAAAGGATGGACTTCAGAAGGGATCCCATTAACAAGATGAACATCCCAGGGTTCTCGCATCTTGTATTTGATAGAACCTGATGGTAGATGGTAGCAATAACAGCCCCACTGAATCCTGGCTTCCTTATCCATGCTTTGTATGGTGCATTCTCATTCTGACTTGCCTGGCCAGGTATCTTGGCTTTCCAGTATTAACAAATGTGTTGCAAGACGCATACTCCCTGGGGACAGTTCCTTTTTACTAGTTATGGACCCTATGACGAAACTTGAACCACACTGTCAGAGGCAAATGGCCCTGCTGACAATCAGCACCAGTGGCCACAAATGTGAGATTTTCGAGACTACTTTTGTTTGTCCAGTTCTACCCAAGGCAGAAGATGACCAGTGTCACATGAATGCCCACAGGCACACACTGATCATTCCTCCTACTTGGATTAATACTGACGGTTTGATCTCCCAGTAGCTGAACTTCTTATGACTGGACAGATGAATTAATTGCTAACAAAGTAGGACTCAATCATGGTACTTAAGAGAAACCAACATGAAAATTGAATTATGTCTAATTTATGACCCATGAAATTGTGGACCAAAAACAGTGACTTGAAGCCACTGGTTTCTGGGATGAGTTGTCCTGCATGCACAGAAAGTACATGGGAGAACTTACTTAGAGATTCAAGCTCTTAAGGAATGTATTAGCATTTGTATTATGCAACCAGTGAGTGATGATACGCATTGTTAAAGATAGCACTTTAATTAGCTGATTCATTTCTAAAGTATAAATGATAGTCTTATTTTATTTTCTGTATGTATTTGCTGTGTCTATGCCTGTGTGTACATGCACTCAGTGGTGCATGTGCGGAGGTCATTGGACTATTTGGGGAAATTGGTTTTCTCTTTCCACCATGTTGGTTCTGAAGATTGAACTTCAATTTTCAAGTTTGGTGGCAAAGATTTTTATTCACTGAGCCATCTCACTGGGCCAGGATTATTTTTAAAGTTGTCTCTACTCATATCCTGGGGTATGTTGCCATGCAGAACTGAAATGCAGAGCTACTTAAGACAAAAACTGAAGGCTTTTCTTCTAAAGAGGGGGAGGGGTCCTGCCTTCCCAGATTTACAAATGCAAACAATGTGTTAGATGCATTAGTAGGAATGGAGGGCCAACTGGTCATCTAAAACACTTGGGAGAGTTAAAACATTTGGCTCTTTGAATAAAATAATGAAGAAAACTAAATCATAAATCATGGTGCATATTTTCACTCTGGTGTATCATGATTTATTCTTTTGTTCTTATCACACACACACAAATACATGCTTTGGTATGATTTTACAACCTTTATACAATTCCATATGCTTTTTGCTACCTACTTCATATTTAAAATAGTAGAAGCTCCTGTGAGCATGTATAAAGTATTGATAGAAAAAAATCACGTGCAATTTATATAGTGAATTAGATCAACGAACACAGTTTGATGGCCTTGGCTTGATGTTGCTCTCAAGCTGTTGTTTCTGAAGTGCTTAGAAGCTCCTGCCTCCATGTCTTTGGTTGTGTGGCCTTTGATGAAATGGAAAACTCCTTAAATCAAAAGGCTATACTCACAGCATCTTAGTGGGCACAGGATGAGAATAGAGAAATGTACTAAATACTTTCTTAGTTTTATTCTTCTAGGTAGACAAGGTGCTATGTCCCTCAGCTACCTTTTTTGCAGTTTAAGCTGATGTGTGTGTGCATGCGTGCATGTGTGTGTGTGTGTGTGTGTGTGTGTGTGTGTGTAAGCCAAAGCCCTACTCAGCAGGGGACTATTTCCCCATTCTTACAGTGAATGGAAAGATGGACACACCTGTGTGGATACAGCTGGTGCTTCCTGCTAAGCCCACTCTTTAATGGGTGTGTGCTGGCAATATGCTGGGTCCACCCTAAGATGGCAGTTACTCTTGGTGTTCCCCATGAAACCTCTTCAAGAGCGCATGGGAACATACAAATTTCAAATGAGGTATTTTCTTAAGTCACTCTCTGTCCCTTTCAGCATGCTAACATGATGCCTTAGTTTTCAAATTTCCATCCTATCCATTTCTTGACGAGCAATCTCTGGGATTTAGATTTTTAGAATAAATTAGTTAGTTTTGTTGCTGGGGAGCCAATATAGGCCTTTGCCCAAGATATGCAAGTATGCAAGTACTCTACTGTAGAAACTATACCTCAGTTCTGAATTTAAAAAATACATAAAGTTATAGAACCTTTTCAATTACCCCCAAATTTCTAGTGGACTTTTTTTTTAAATTCTAATATTTAATTGACCACAGATTTTGCTCATGGCCTCTTATTACATACAATGACAAAATGACTACAGGGTGATTGCTTTATGAATTCTTCACGTGGCTTTAATGGTACAAACCTGGGAGGTCATGCTACAGTAATCGTGAGATCACAGCAGTCTGTGGGTTTATAGCCTAAAAACAGGCTCATTCTCCTGACCACCTGGTTTCCTTAGAGTGACCTGGGATGCTGGCTGTGTGAGCAGGAATGGGTCTGGGTATCTTTATTTCTAGAAGAGGAAGTTACTTCATTATTGAGTCTGCTTCCCCCTCCCCTTTTCCCTAGACTGCTCTGCTATCGGTGGGGATTCTGTGGCGGCAGCCCCCGAGTTCCCCTTCTGAGCATGGGTGCCCTGGGTACAGTCATGCAGCGCCCTGAAGCCTGCTGCGTGCTGAGCTCCAAAGCCAGTGCTCATTTGGTTTCTGAAATTGCGATCGTTCTCCACGGGGGCTGAGTTTTGGTCCTCTAGTCTAGACACGGGCTGATGCCAATTCATCTTGAGCATTTCTCTTGCCTTTTTGCTCATCTCTTAGTTCCTCTGTTTTCCCTACTTCTTTCATTGGAAAAGCATCTGCCAACACTATACTTACTGACCTACTTACTGACCTATCAAGAGGCCTGGATGTTGTCAGCAGACCCCAGTTCACTTCTTGAACGCTGGCCGCACTCAGCAAAGGTCTCCTGTTTCCCTTACACGATGCACGGTCAGGATTGCACTGTTGTCAAGGCAGGAAAGGAATGTGCAAGGTTCTACTGTCTCCACCTCACTTGTCTTTAGCTTGATGCTCATCTCCTCCTGAAGCCCATATTTGATGTGGAGGGCTCCCTCAGGTCATTGCAGCACGGGGGAATGACAAAGCGCCGTGCAGCTTCTGTACTGAGTCTCTTTCTAATCTGCCAGGGTCCGGCACTTCCTTACCCGCTCCCTCCACCATTGAGGGGCCCTTCCTCCATTGTGTTCTGGTTGCCCGGTCTTCGCACTCCCACCAACACTGACATCAAAAGGAGCACAGTAATGGTGTGAAATGGCAGAGCAAATTACTTATTTCCGCGGTAATTGGAGACTTTTCAGAAGCTAAAAATCCCCGTGCAGAATGTGGGAGCCTTTCTTCTTGAATACAAATATCACTCTCCATTCACGGGATAAATGCTAGTTATTAAAATCTAAGCATGGGTGAACGACAGGAAAGCTTGTTTTATGCTTCATTTATTTAATAAACATCTGACAGTTTCTTCTTATGAAAACGTTGCCCCTTTATCTTAGCGAGCAGTCCAAAACATGCTTTTTCTCTCTGGTGCTGATTGCGACTTGAAAGAAATTTTTGCTTCATTTGATGGCATTTTGTATCAAGCTGGAATTGACTAAATGTGGCTTATATTCCTAATACCTCTTATCGACTCTTCAGTGTTCAGTACATTCAAGTGATATATCTGCGTAATGGCCTTAATTCCTTAAGAACAAACCAGAAGGCTAGGTGTGGTAGTTCATGCTTCTTTTCAGCACTCAAGAAACTGAGTCAGGGGGACTGAGATTTTGAGGACCAGCTACATATGGGGACTCTGTCTCGATAGCAACAACTACAACAACAGAAAAAGGAAAACCAAATGAAACACAAAGAAAACGAAATGTAGAAAGGGGTTGTCAGGCACAAAGCCTATGAATTTGTTTAGTTTTTGTTTTGAGACAGGGTTTCTCTGTGTAGCCCTGACTGGAACTCACTCTGTAAACCAGGCTGGCCTCGAACTCACAGAGATCCGCTTGCTTCTGTCTCTTGAGTGCTGGGATTAAAGGCATAAAGCCAGCATTTTTTTTTTATTTCAGGGAGCTGGAAAAGCCGGTGAACTTTAAAGCTCCTGGATAGAAGCCTCATCATGTTGCCTCCCCCCTCCCCCCTGGGTCAAGTCTGTCTGAAAAGGTTTTAACTCAGTAGGGCAGAAAAGGAAGAGAGCACGGTTGCCTTACTCTGTTTCTACCTCTGCTCTCTCCCCGATTTTATGGAGCTGTGAAACACATGTTCCCAGATGCCTAACCCCTCTTCCCATTGAGAGGTGAGAGGTAGTGTCTGTGCCTCCATCTTTCAGTCGGTGGGATTCCCGTTGCTGGGTTCCACAGGTATGTGGAGGAATTGAGATGCCACGTGGTTTATGAAGGACCACAGAGCTTCTTCCTCCGCTTGTTGGGACTTTGATGTTGGTGTCCTCAGCTGTCACGAGAACCTCAGCCTACAGGGGAGCCCACAGGCTCAGAGGAAGTAAAAGATGCCCAGGGTCTTTGCTGCAAGTTAGAGGGCTGCTTCCATTTACTTGGGATTTAAAGTTCTTATTTTGTGGAAAATCCTTCCTTGTATATAAGTATAGCCACACAAAATTCTGCATAAAGATAAGTGGGAATTGTAGATGCTTAGGTAGTAAATGAAAATAAAGAAGGAAAAAAAAACATGACTGATCCTAAAGAGTTGAGGTTTTTATTATAGCTATAAGGGAGAAAACAGGCAGAATAATAGACATCTGGAAGAGTCCAGAGTGGACATGACCAGCAGACTGGACTGGGCCATGGAAAGGAGGGAGGAGAGAGGGGAGAACCAGGAGCCAGGAGCGCAGGAAGCAAAGAGACCAAAAGGCCAAATGGGAAAAAGGGTCAAATGATCAAAATGGCTGGATTATATATAGGGAAGAGCCACAGGAGAAGGGCAGCCCAGTCTCTGGGATGGAGAAGTTTCAAGTAGGAGATGGGTCATATCAGCCAGACATACTCTGTAGGGACTGAGGGATGCTCGGAGAAGCTGGTGGCCAGCGTCAACTTTAATATGGTAGTTGGTACCCGGTTAGCTATTTGTCCCGGGTTTATGACTAGCAGGCAAGTCAAGCTAAGGTCTATGAATCCCAGAAAATGTGTGATCAAGGGTCACTGGCAAACCTTTTTTGTTGTTCTTTCTTTATTTATGTTTTTGAGACAAGGTCATGCTATGTAGCCTACATGAATGCTGATTGGGGAAACAGCATATTCAACTTCTGCTTTTGATTGATGTTCACTGTAACTTGGCTGGGTTTAGGATCGCCCAGGAGATATACCGGAGTGTGTGGGGGGGTGTTACCGATCCTGAACATGGGCAGCATCTCATGGATTGAGGTCCTGGATCAAATAAACAGGAAAAAGGGAGAAAGCAAGAGACGGCACCCCATTTCTGTCTATTTGCTGACTGTGAGCACAGTGTGGCCGGTTGCATCGTGCTTTTCCCTCCAACAACTGCGGCTGCGCTTGCCGTTCCCCCTTTCCCGTTATGATAGCGCACCCTTAAGCTGCTATCCCACCTCACCCTCCCTTTCTCAAGCTACTTGTGTCCATATTCCGTGAGAGCAGCGAGACGTGTAACTAACACAGACACGGCACATTGGTGACTGTCCAGAGGGAAGACTTGAAGGACACAATAGAGGAGGGTCAGTTAGGAGACGCTGACCATCTGGGTGAGAGGCTAGGAAGCCGCAGGCTAGTGCCGCGGGAATAAAGATGGATGGGAGAAAACCCACGAGGTAAACTAGGCAGACATAGCAATTGATGCGGGGCAAGGAGGTGGAATGGGCCTGTGAGTGGATATGTTATCCAATTAGAGAGAGCATGTGGACTCAGCGGAAACAGAGAAGGTCAAGCCGACATCACAGCATACGGAGGATCTTAGCACAACGGCGTGAGGCTTCCGGTTTGGCTTCTTCACAGTTCCAGAAAGCAACCCAAGAAAATGAGCTCTGAAAAGGATTTTTGCCATTTCCTGGAGAAATCGCTTTGGCTGAGCAGCATGCTGTTCTATCCTGCACGCTATTTTACCTGGTTGGAAATTTGGGCACTTTTCTCCATTTAAGGCTTCTCTATACTGTAGCCAATCTTGAATTTTCCAGAGAGGCTTTTACATTAAGATTTCATCACACCAACTTAGAAATCATTTAAGATGAAAACTGTGGAAAATGACTGAGACGAGCAGAAAGTTCCAGGAATGAACTTGCGCTAATTGTTGCTAATCTGAGGCGAGGGATCTGAGAGGAGGGGAGCCTGCCACAGCTTCCCACATTCTGTGGTCTGAGACAGTGTTACCACCCATAGTCCTGCCTTTTCTTTTCTTTCCTTTCCTTTCCTTTCCTTTCCTTTTCTTTCTTTCTTTTCTTTCTTTCTTTCTTTCTTTCTTTCTTTCTTTCTTTCTTTCTTTCTTTCTTTCTTTTTCCTCTTCCTCTTCCTCTTCCTCTTCCTCTTCCTCTCCTTCTCCTTCTTCTCCTTCTTCCTTCCTTCCTTCCTTTCTTATTTATTTATTTTTTTTTATTTTTTTTCTGCCTTTTCTTTTAACACACAATTGCTTCCTATTTCTGTCCTACAGATTGGCATGGAGAATATATGTAATCGGAACACAACCCTAGCCACTATTCTACAAAACAAGCAAACAAACAAGCAAACAAAAACAAAGCTTCCATGTCATAAAGAACCTCAAATGCTCTCTCTTTCTCTATGTTTCTCTTGCTTACAAAATGCTGACTTCAACTGAACATGTAGACTCCTAGTACTGCACTGACCCAGTGTGGCATATGGCCCTGGACTTGACTCCCAGCACCACCAAATAGGTGGAATGGGCCTCTGAGGAGCTACGTTATCCAGTAAAAGAACATGCAGACCCAGCAGAAAGAGGGAAGGTGGGAAAAATTAAAGGCTCTGGACTTTAATAGTTGTCCTAAGAAACCACAGAGAAACAATCGCATCCTTTGCTTTGGTAGGTGATTTGGGGTCTGACTTAGATAAGTTTTATATGGACAATTCTAGACTCCTCCCATTTGCTTTACAAGATGTGAAAGTGTGTCTGTGAAGTCTGGACATAAATGTCCGAAGCCTTTGACGCCACCTTCCCTGATAACATGCAGAACAAGAACGAGGGAGGACAGACCCAGTGTAGTCCCCAGCAGTGAGCCTCTCTGCCGGGTGTCTTTTCTCCTCAGGAAGACTGAGATGTCTGAGGGCTGGCAAACCTGTTCCTGTCACTTATCAAGTGATTAATCCATGAGAAGCTGCTGAATGACAGAAAGCTGGGTAAAGTCCGACAAGGCTCATCATCGCCTGACCAACGCACAGAAGCTGAGGATGTGAGGACAGATTGCAAAAGCCAGCCGTAGGTCCAGGCCTGGTACCCGAAGGGAAGACGGATTCTGGCAGAATTCCGTGAAGACTGTAATCAGTAATGCTCACTGTCAACTTACCTCAGGACCACCTATAGGAGTGACACATCCTATAGGAGGCCTTGCAAGGCCATTTTTAGGAACAGTTTACTGGGAAGGGAAGAATAAACCCAAGTGTGTGTGGGCACTATTCCAGAAATAAAAAGGGAAAAGGAGAAAGCCCACGGAGTGCCAGCATCTCCCTTCTCTACTTCCTGGCCGCCCTGACACGAACTGCCTTGCTTTCCCTGCTTCTCAGCATGATGGACGGAGCTTTTGGAAGCTGGAGATGAGCCCATCACTCATTCAGTTGTTTCTGCCAGGCATTTTGTTCAGAGAAATGATGAGAAATGACTAATACAGAGGTAAGGATTTTTTTCCTCTTCAAAACATGCTTGGAAACCATTTGTAAGGCTATCCAAACCCAACGGCAACATAGAAATGTATTAGTGGACCTAAAGAACCCTATACATGCTGAGGAAGGAGGTGTTGTAAAATGCTTTTTGAGTATTTTCTTATTCCGGTTACATTGTTCTAAGTCATAGATGAGGCAGTTCTGAACTCCAAACCAGGTTCACGATCCTTCACTAGTCCACCAGATACTTTTGTCCCAGGCTGACTGATCACCTTCCAACCAGCAAAGATCTGCTTTGCTGAAGAGCTGTCACCATCCGGTGACCTTTTCTCTTATGACTACCATTTCTGAGAAACAAACTTTTCATTCTGTATCAAATCTGTAAAACCATTCTTCATAAAGGGACCAGAGAGTAAATGTGCACAGGCCCCAGGCCAGAGTCAAAGAATATTACCTGACATAGTCTAGTGCTGTAAAATACCAGGGAAATAGCTTTTGGAGGAGTGGCAGATAGAAAAAAAAACCAGTACTAGTACGTTTCAGACTTACCTGTAACCAAAAGAGGCACAATTGCAGCAAAAGCGAGCAAAGGGGGAATTGATGGAAACTCTAAAGAGCTTGTTTTGACTGCTGAATTTTTAAAAACTTTCTTTTTGTTTATTCTTTGTGGCTTTCACATTGTGCATCTTGGTCCCATTCATTTCCTGTCCCTTCTTATCTTCCTTCTGCCCTTGCAACCCCTTCCCCCAAATAAAATTTAATTAAAGAAGAAGAAAAAAAGGAAAGAAAATAAGAAAGAAAAAAAGGGAAACATATTGTCATGGAAACTGTCATGTGACACGGTGAGTCATGCAGTGAACTCTTTTATCTATCTATCTTTTCTTGCAAGTGTTCATTGCAAAGAGTCATTGGTCTGGTTTGAGGTTTCTAGTTTCTGCTACACTGTCAATGCTGGGCCCTCACTGGGACTCCTCCTGGTTATATGGCTGTTGTTCTGTATTGTGGAGATACTGCAGCTTTAGGTCTGCAGGACTGTCTCCTTCACATGCTCCAAAATATCGTAGATGGGGTGGATGTTGTGGTGGACCAACTCATAACCCTAGTTCTGTGTCTGGGTAGTTGCAAGATTGGTCAGCCCACCAGTTCTCCCTGGTCTTTACCACCAGGGTGAGTTCTCTGATTGCTGAATTTTTTACTGCTATGGTTTTCAAAGCATATACGCACATATACACACAGACACAAACAGACCCACATACATACACACTCAGACACACACACATACACACACACACCTTGTTTAGCACATTGTTAATTAGCATTCTAAGAATGAGACGGAACTATAGTTTGTCCGGAGAGGTGTATTGGGCTCCTTGTTTTAGACATATGATGATGATGACGACAGAAAGGTCATGTAGACCTGTGTATTTCAGAGCAAATGGCATGCTGTGTAGAGTGAAGGGAGAGGAGAGGAAAATAAGGAAAGAACAGAAGATAACAATTCAGTCTGCTTTGGGAGTGGCTGCTTATTTCATCTCCCTGGACGAGTCTTCGTATGGAATATACTAACTAGGTTCTGCATGGACTGGCTCCTCCACGTCTAAGGTTGAGGGTTAAGTCAGTTTCATTCCAACCAAAGTAGAGCAATAAAATGGGATTGGAGGGGATGCTGTGTCCAGAGAGAAATGGAAGTGCGGTTATCAGAAGGTGGTAGAGAGCTATCCGCTAGCACATAAATGACCATGCTGGTGTAAGGTCATCACACAAGACCTCTATAACTCAGACTTCATGGGGAAGAAGTGCACATGGTGCTGGAATGTATAGTAAGCAAGGAGCACACAGCAACTATTTAGAGTAAAGCCTTGGGAACAGTGACAGTCTTCTGTGGCATACCGTTTTCCCATCTGTCCATTGGAATTGGCCATGATGGCACCCGACGTTAAGATGTTAGTTCATGGGCAGCGTGCTTGGTGTAACTGAGCTCACCGTGGATGCTGGCTGTTGTTCCTACAGCTAACAGTCTGTGGAGATGGGAGAGGAGGTCAGATTTCCTAGAGCCAGCGAAGTAGCCTGTGTGAAATGAGCTTTGCCCACGTGATTTCAAAAGCTGCATTTCGAAAATCTTCAACTTTGAATTTCTTTTGAAGGGAAGTTATTCCCATAGACAGTCTTTATTAATGCTAAGGGCGTACAAGTGATGTAATTAATGCTTTAGTAATTAATGTTCACTAGTAATTGTGCTGGAATTAGGAAGTTGTGCTTCCTTCCTCTCAAATAAACTATAGTTCCGTCTCATTCTTAGAATGCTAATTAACAATGTGCTAAACAAGTGTGTGTGTGTGTGTATGTGTGTGTGTCTGAGTGTGTATGTATGTGGGTCTGTTTGTGTCTGTGTGCATATATGTGTGTATATGTTTATGTCTGTGTGTCTGTGTGCATAGGTGTATGCCTATGGCATGTATATATATGCATCTGTGTGTATGTGTGTGTTTTTGTGTGTGTCTGTGTACATATATACATATATACATATATACATATATATATATCTGTGTGTTTGTATGTCTGTGTATGTATGTGTGTGTCTGTGTGTGTGTGGTGAGCAGTGTGCTAAGTTCTGGCGGCTTATTCCAGTTCCTTTTATTCTCTCCTCCACAGCCCCAGGTGTTTGCTTTTTTCTTGATGCTTTCACACTGTGGAATGGCTAAGATCTTTGATGTGGGGTGATTAGATCCTATGGTAGCTCTTTGTAGTTCAGTATGATGCTGCCATACATAAGTGGGGTTGCACTTCACACACTTAAGGGGTGTATTAAATATTGAGCCTTACATGCTTCTGAGAACTTCATTTTTTTAAATTTATTTATTTATTAAAGATTTCTGTCTCTTCCCCCCCACCGCCTCCGATTCCCCCCCTCCCCCAATCAAGTCCCCCTCCCTCATCAGTCCAAAGAGCAATCAGGGTTTCCTGCCCTGTGGGAAGTCCAAGGACTTCCCACCTCCATCCAGGTCTAGTAAGGAACTTCAATCATTTTTGCAAACCATTCTTATTTCTTTCTGTCTCCATTCTGTTCTGCTTCATATGCTGAGAAAATGCCAAATTCACAGCACATTGCAAGGAGTGGTAGAAATGAAAAGATAACTATGGCATTGTTTTTCCTCAAGGAATTTACAATATGGTATCAGATTTGGAATTTGCATGGCAAATATTGGAAATTCTAATGTCAGCTCTCCAGTGATGTTCAAAGTGGTACTAAAGTGCCCATGTCCACAGGATCTCAGTTTGGACTTCCTGGTGGTCTCTCCAGATCCCTTCTTCCTGCTGCAATTCATTCCTCATACCCTGCTGGGACTCTAGGAATCTTCTGCAGTTGATCCTTCTCTGCTAAAGGAGAGTTGTTTTTAATACTACCAACCTGCTGGAGAAACCTGAGTATTTTCAGCCCCTTCCCTGAGTTGCCTATAGGCATCACAGGTGACTGACACAGGAATAGGAAAGATAAGCCCTTTTGACATGGAACATAATGTGTACAAAGGGATTCCTGCTTCAGATCCCTCTTGTGCAATCCATGTCTTTCTCTGCACTACACTTTTCCTAAGTCTCCTCCCTTCCCTGTAGTGGGTCTTCCCTGGAGTACAAATCTTCAAGCAAAATATACCCACATTTATGGCTCCATCTCTGCATTCAGAGAACGATACCTAAGTCAGTTTTTTTTTGTTACTTACTTTGGGCAATTACATTAAGAGATAGTGGCGTTCATCACGGTCAACTTGTCTGCTTAACAATTTGCATTTTAAACTTACTGGACAGGCAGAAAATCTTTCCACTTGATTCTCTCCTCCTCTAACTGGAGGAGATATTCTACTTCTTCAAGACAACTGTGCATCTTCCAGCCTAGAACATATCTTGATCCATTCAAGAATTCAGTGACTGCTGTTTGAACTCTAGACTGGCTGGTGAGGTATACAAGGGACATTTACAAATTGGGATGTTGTCCTGTACATCTATCGACTTGGCAGGTTACGGTGTGCTGAGCAGTAATGATCACAACAATTTTACATGGAAGAATCATGTTCTCTATTTATTTGTTCGGTGCCCTCTGAGCTAGAATTTAAAAGTAAATTAGAAAAATGTACTCAACATTTTAGATTAGTGTAATAACCCACAAGTGTTCAAGCCTTCTGTATATAATTTTGCCAGATACTTTAGCCCAAAAGATGATATATAAAACTTCTCATGTAGAAACTGGATTGTGTGAGGGCCTAGAAAGAGGTACCTCAGGCAGAGGTTTTAGAGGCTGGCTCTAAAGCAGAACAGCAGGTCTCAGCAGGTTCCTCTCTTATATTCTGCCAGTAAAATAGAAGAATACACTTATATTTCTATTCTCTTTAATGGTTCTGGGAATTTATTCATTTATTTTTTATTTTTTTTAGATTTATTTATTTATTATATATACAACATTCCTTTCATGTATGCCAGCAGGCCAGAAGAGGGCACCAGATTTCATTATAGATGGCTGTGAGCCACCATGTGGTTGCTGAGAATTGAACTCAAGACCTCTGGAGGAACAGTCAGTGCTCTTAACCTCTGAGCCATCTCTCCAGCCCCTGGTTCTTGGAATTTAAAGAGCTTCCACGAGCCTGTTGACACACTGTTCTGAGGAAGGATGCACCCCAAAACTAAGTTCTATCTGCATCAAAAGGCAGAAAATTAACATTTTGACTGCTTAAATTTGTTCTCCTTAGGTGATTTTTGTTTCTTATATTCATAGACTTTTATCTCCACAAATATTATATTTTTTCTTTCTAGTTCACACAGACATAGAGGAGATAAAATGTAAACAGGTTTTCCAAGTTCTTGACTCAGTTGAAGGTTGGGTCTCTGGTGAAGCCGGTTGGAATTGGCTGTAAGAGCCTAGGATTGTTGTATCATGTTGCTTGGGGCTTTCTTGGATTTGAATCATTTACCTATTTATACATCCCTTCAGGCATTGTGAATTGCAGTCACTAGGTCACCACCCAACTGTAAACATTCAAATTTGTCTATAAATAGAATGGAACCCCTCCTTAGGTTGTTCTTGTCCCTGCTGTGTTCTGATAATTCAAAGAGTGGCTGAGAGGATGCGCTCTGGTCCTTGAAATATGATGCTTGCAAGCATACATTTGGGAGAAAAAATCCATGGTATGTGTACATGAGAATTCTATCCCTCTACACACACACACACACACACACACACACACACACACACGCATGCACACACACATGCACACACAAATACACGCATACACACACGCATGCACACACACACATGCACACATGAACACACATTTTCTTGCATCTATTGATGTCAGATGCTAGCTGTCCTTAACCATTTGCTTCCAGTGTTATCATCCTGACTTTGTTCTAGTTGTATAGCTCAGACAAGCGTGTTCTGAGGCTACTCCCCTCCCTGGGTGCTCATGATGTCTGCTGCTCTTTGGAGCCGGAAAGGAGAAAGCCATTCATTTTGCTGAGTGTCATGGGCCACAGGTATATCTGCCTGAGCTACAAAGATAAGGTGATGGGTCCTGATAGGATCCAGGGGAATTAAAGCTTTGGTGTTCGCTGTAGTCTCAAAGGAGATGAGACACTGATTTGACACCATGCACTTTGCTCTCCTCTGCCCCGACACATTGCTCTAGTGTTGTGGATTGAGATTTAAATTAGTGAATCAAAAAATCTGCAGGGAATTTTTCCCTTTAGTGCTCATTTTTTAGGAAGGTCATTTCTGTTAGATCCCAGACCAGACTTCTGCTCAGGCCACATATCTATGTGCTGCAGCCCTGTTCCCTTTCCAGACTCACAGATCCTGGAAGCCAACCCATCGAGAGCACTGTTTACGAATCTCAAGTCAGCAGACTTCCAGGTGCCTGGGTTTCTCACTTGGGGAACAGAGTGTGCAGGCATAAGCACACCAAAAGGTGGTCACATATTATCTTCTGCATCCCTTTCCCCTGCTGCTTACCGTAGAATCTTACTGTAAAACCTTCCCTTTCCTCAGAGACCCATAAGAGGGGACCGCACTCCAGCCTCACTGGCCTGATTTCCCTTCAGTGCCCCTGCTATGCTGCTGTCTGTCGATCTGCCTATAGTGTTGATAACTTTTTTTAAAAAATAAATACCTAACCCTTAGCAATCTGTCTCAGTGAGTCTGTGGGTTTCTTAATGCATTCAGTCATCCTAACTTCTGTGCTCCAAAATCCATGGAGTCCAGGCATTTGACAAACACTTAGCATGTGCTGAGCTGTTTTGGGAAGGGCACAATCTGTACTAGAGGTGGTCAGATTAATCTGGAATAATTACAATATTTGTCCTAGTTCGTGCCCTTTGCCCAGAAAGCCTCCCTCCCTCTACTCTATATCTTCTTTTTCCTTCCTTCCTTCCTTCCTTCCTTCCTTCCTTCCTTCCTTCCTTC
>JABTXL010006712.1:30965864-31024666 GCA_025134845.1 Neodon shergylaensis
CCTCCCTCCCTCCCTCCCTCCCTCCCTCCCTCCCTCCCTCCCTCCCTTCCTTCCTTCCTTCCTTCCTTCCTTCCTTTCTCTCTTTGCCCTCCCTCCCTCCCTTCCTTCTTTCCTTCCTTCTTTTTGTGTTCATTTTGAGACAGAGTCTTGCTATGTAGCCATGGCTGCCTTGTTGGTTTGGTACAGAATATGTAGATCAGACTGGGCTCCAACTTCCAGTGATCTTTCTGCCTCCGCTTTCCAAGTGCTGGGTGTGTAGGTATGTGTCACCATGCCTGCTCTAGAAAAGTTTGGAATAGCACCTTCTTTCACTTTTGGAGTGATTTGGTTTCCTTATATAAATGAATGTTGATTTTACTGCTTTCGGAAGATTTTAGAAAATATTTTTTTTTTTTTTTTTTACAGATAGCTGTTACTGTTGACCTTTCAGGCAAGGATGAATGAACCCTGTTACATAGTTACATAAAGCTTGAAATACAGCTTTTACCTCCTTGGCTATCTCTTTGAGGACAAGATCTGCAGCTGCAGTAATGAATACATTTTTGTTTGACACATTAAATATATAGTACAGGCTCACAATCCGTATGGGAATGTGGGTTAAGAAAAGTGTCCCAGGGAAGAGATGGACCTTAGAACCTTGAAGAGCAAGCAGGAGTTGGCTAGCATAAGAAGGATCCAAGGCAAGGTACTGAAGATGTGGTAGCATTTTTACAGCAGGAGAAGAAAGAACTTTCATTGCCTTACAGTTGACTTGGCAGAGTCCGAGGATGAGGGTTGCAGTTAGCGATAAAGCTGAGGGGCATGAAGGACAAACTCTAGGTCTCAGTGTAATTCTGAGGAGTGTGGGTTTTGTCAAATTATAACAATTACTAACACTGATCAAATGCCTTGATACATGCCTGGCATTTGACTTAGTTGTTTGCATGTCTTATCTCAACTTAATCTTACAGTTTCCCTTTGAGTTACATATAATTTTTATCTCTATTTATATCTATATTTATCCAGAGTTGAAATGAGCTGAGTTTTCTCAGAAAGTCGTACATATATGAACAAAGAGAGTATGCACCAAAGCCTATTACAGCCTGATTCTGTCTCCCCACTATTTTTGCTCACCTTCATACACATAAAGTCACACTCATGGACACCAGGACAATTGGAGTTCCCTTTTGGAGTTCTTGGTCTCATTAATGAATGAGATTAGGAATGGACTTAAAAGGAGATGTGAGGACAGTTTTAGGAGGGTTTGGAAAACAGAAACAAACAAATAAGCAACAACAACAACTCCTGAGCAGGCAAAGAGAATGGAGGAGAGAAGGAAAAAGGCCATGCCGTGTGAGTTACCAGCATAGAGGTCCACTCTGTGGCAGCAGGAAGCCACATTGTGGGCAGAGGGATTTGAGAGAGAGAGAGAGAGAGAGAGAGAGAGAGAGAAAGAGAGAGAGAGAGAAAGTCCAAAGTATCAGGAGCAAGCATACTTGGGTTCTTTTGTGGAATATTATTTTAAGATGTGTTACATTTACTTATGCCGTGGAACATTTGTTTTAATGATGCAAAGATATGTTGCATTCTTTTATATTGCATTTAGTTAAGTCTGTGAAGGTGCGTCACTTTGCCTCTCTAAAACCCCTGAGTGGTCTAAATAAACAGCCAATAATAGCCAGCCAGGAGAAGGAATAGGTGGGGTTGGCAGGCAGAGAGAATATATGGGAGGAGAGATCTTGGAGAAGATGAAGGAGCAAGAAAAGAAGGGGCCAGCCACTCAGCCACACAGTCAGGCATGGAATAAGAAGAAAGAAAAGACATAAAGAAACCAAGAAAGGTAAAAGCCCAGAGGCAAAAGATAGCTAGAAATAAACCAAGTTAAGGCCAAGTATTCATAAGAAATAGTAAGTCTCCATGTATATTATTTTATTTGGGAGTTCAGTGATAGGCCACCAAAGAGCAAAAGAGTAAAAAACAAACAACACTGTTTTGCCCAATACCTAAAAGTAACAGGAAAAAGACAAAGAAAAGGTTACACCTTTCTCAAACACTGCTGAACCTCATGGCTGCTCTCCTTGTAGGGACTGTGTTCGGGATGAGAATTCTGTCCTATTGAAGGAGTAACTATTCCACCCACTTCTTCAACATGGCTTAGGTGAACCTGCCTTCCTAAAGGGTGTTTCCTTAGCTGAGTCACTGAATGTTAGGTCTTCACCCATCCCAAGTATTCTTTTCTCTTGACCAAGAGTTTTCCTTTAATGCAGTGGTTGTCGGCCTGTGGATTGCAACCCTTTCACAGGCGTTGTCTAAGACTGTTGGAAAACACAGACATTTACATTACAGTCTATAGCAGTAGCAAAATTACAGTTATGAAGTAGCAAAGAAAATAATTTAACGGTGGGGGGTCACTACAATGTGAGGAACTATATCAAAGGGATGCGGCATTAGAAAGGCTGAGAGTCACTGCGTTTAATGGGTTTTAGTGGTGCTCCAACATGGCTACTTGAGTCAATGAGTATTTGATGATAACCTTAGTGTTGGAGAAGAGCCACTTGTTGGTTCCTGGCCACTTAGCCCTGAAATAATCACACAGAAACTGTATTATTTAAATCACTGCTTGGCCCATTAGCTCTAGCTTCTTATTGGCTAACTCTTACATATTTAACCCATTTCTCTTAATCTGTATATCACAACGAGGTTGTGGCCTACTGGTAAAGTTTCAGCATGTTTATCTCCAGTGGTGGCTCCATGGCATCCCTCTGACTCCACCCTTCTTTCTCCCAGCATTCAGCCTAGCTTTCCCTGCCTACCTGAGTTCTGTCTTGATGCAGGTCCAAAGCAGTTTCTTATTCATTAATGGTAATCACAGCATACAGAGGGGACTCCCCCATCACCTTAAAATGGGAAGATGATCTGATTTATAGGGTAGAGAGGCTAGGAAGCCAGAGGACTGGTAGTGGAGGTATGGAGTAGTAGACCAGGAGCTAATGTCCTATGTGGGAAGTGAGGAGGCTGTCTCAGACATCCAAGTGAGGGCTGAAGCATCTTAATCAAGCCAGGGACAGTGACGGAAGGGGAAGGGAATGAATGCAAGGGACTTTAAGCACGTGGACTGAACTGAAAATCAGGGAAGAAGATGAGTTTAAATTGACTGTCGAACACCTAACTGGATTTATCAACCAAATAATGAATGGTTCAGGAGGAACACAGCATACGACCTAGGTTATTAGCCTAGATAGAGTCATAAACTTCTAGTCATCAGAGTCTGAGGGAATGGCCCAGAACTGCTAGAGTAGGGGGTGGGAAGAGAATCCAGGACATGAGGGTACCAGAGGCTCATGGAAGAGTCTGAAGAGAGGAAGGAGAGGCATGGGGATAAAGTCATGTCCTGGAAACCAAGGGATGAGGAAGAGTCAGGAGGAGGTGAGGATGAGAGGGAACCAAAGGTACAAAGAAACCAACATAACTAACCCCTGAAAAGGTGGTCTATACTCATAAAACTTGGCTAATACACGTCAAAACAACACAAAACAGCCAATAAATAGATTATTCAAGTATATTTGAAAAGCTGTGAAGCTAAATTGCTAAAGTCATCATCGTGTAAGTTGTTCTTTAGCTCACTAACAAGTAGGGTGATAATGTCTGACCCCCAACAAATACCTTATAAACCGAGGACTCCTATTGGATCCAAGACTTTGCCATGGGAGAGAGAAAGACCTTGACCCAAAGTTCTGCTAACATCATCCAAAGAAGATGTTACTTTGGACTCTCTTGTGTGAAGCTGAATGTCACTGAGAATGTGACCCTGTGCATCTGTGTGGGGGTGTTTGGAGCACACAGCGTTTATCTTTGTGTCACAGCCCCAGTTCAGCTGGGTCAAATAGCGCAGTGCTAACATTTTTTTTTATGGCATAGGCCATCAGACATAGATGAAGAAAAATTGAAGTTATTGTGCCCTAGTGCACCGGTCCTTTCTCTGCGACAGCATTTTCATCCCTGTCCTTGATGTAGAGATTTGAAACTCTCAGATCTAATGAATTTTCTTCTGTCTGGAAATGGTCCCTTGGTAGGACATGGCAAATTTGAGAAAATATTGCAAAGGTTGTAGAAGGTTAATCGTTTCTCAACTTTCCTTTTCTTTCCACTAGGAAGATAACAAAACCCAAATCATTTTAAGCAAAGGGATGCAATAACGCAGGTGTAATTCAGCAGGGCCAATCTGTGGGCATGCCTCCACAGTTGATTCGCTTTTCTCTCAGTTTGGCCATGCCTATCTTTATATCTGCCATCCTCCCAAACTATTACAAATATTTTTGGAAGGGGCATATGCATAAACAGAGTCAGAAAGGAAACAGAACACCAAACAATATAGGAAGAAGAAAATTAAATTTCCATAAATCCAAATTAATGTATATGAATTGCACTAATATCACCTGTAGGTTTAACCATAACAGATGAAAATTTGCTTTAAGAAAATGAAAATATTATCTTTCAACATCTTCTCATACTGTCTTATGTTGCATTTCATAGTAAATGGGTGGTAAATTTTACAGACGAGGAAAATAAAATGGAGGCATATTTTTTTTCCATGAAAAGAAAACACTGTAATAGAACCCGAGCAGACACAAGCAAGGTATTTATGCCATCTTTTAAATGCATACACTTGCATACATGCACTCATATGCATACACACAGAGACACATACACACAGACATACACACAAATGTGTGCCCATGCATGCACACATACACACTGAGTCAAACAGTTCCTCTATACAATAAAGCATGTCAAAAATTCCAGATACAGGACATTTAGGCAAACTCTATAAACTAAACAGGAATTTAAGCCTCGCTAGATTCTCTTCACATCTTCCCTGAGCCGATGCTCTTCAGTGGAGTCTAGACTCTTTCCTCTGCTGGATGGAATTCTAAAATCTGAGTGGCTATGTCTTATCAGTCATCCTGAAGAACACAGTCTCCATTTCGTGTCACAGATGACAGAGGTAACCATGTTCCTCTTCTGTACACTGCACGTGGTGTATTGGAATACGGATGATATCCCTCAACGTTGTCAGTACTGCAGATGGAAGGAGAGACGCAAACACGGAAAGACCAGATGGCAATTCTGTGTCCAATTAAGCTCAGCACTAAAAGCAAAATCAGTCAAAATTATCAGGGAAATATTATCTCCAAGTTGATGAGTCACTATTGCTAAGCACCAGTGTAAAGAATGTCTCACAGAACACAAATGGCTGAGAGTAGTAGCAGTGGCTCAAACTTCAGAAATCGATCCTCCTGTGTTTTTGCTTTGTTTTTCAGTGTGTGGGGGGTAGGATGGATGGGGGAAATGGGTGGGGTGGGCTGGGGGCGGTGGGTGAGTGGGGTAGGTGGTGGTGGGGTGGGGAATCTATACTAGGGCCTTGACTACGCTGGATGGATGCTCACTCTACTACGGACTACACCTCCCAACCTTGAGATTTATTTTGTGAGTGGGATCTGTTATGGACTGAATACAAGATGATACCCATAGACTCAGCATGTCTGATCACTAGTCCCTAGCTGGTGGTACTGTTCTGAAAGGTTCTGAACTTTAGGGATCGTAGGACGCCCTTCATCACTGGAGGAAGCAGAGGAAGCAGGTGACTTGGGGTGAGTCTTGAGGTTTTATAGCCCCGCTCTATTGCCTGCTCTGCTTCCTGATTGCAGAAGCAAGGTGACTATTTGTGTCACATGCCAGCTGTCAGACCATCCCTGCTATATGGGCTGTATTTCCTTGAATTGTAAACTTCAACTAACCTTTCCTCCTTTAAGGTATTTGATCACGTCAGTGATTTAACAAATGAACAAGCAAACAAACAACTGATACAGGCTCTCACTGTGGAGCCCAGGGTTGGAAAACTTTGCTGCTTTGCTCAGGCTGTCCTTGAACTCATGTTTCTTTGGTTTCAGGTTCTTGAGTTTTGGGATTATGGATGTCTGCCGCTATTCTTGGCTTACTTTGTTTTTGGCTACTAGATTTTAATAAATTTTTAGGCATCAACTGTTTATTTTTTTTCTTGTGACTTACTTAAGCAAGTCTTTCCCTCCTTCTGTTATAAACAGCATGTTAAGGTAGAATTTCTTTTCCATACTTTTATTAGTTTCCAGATACTTCTGAGTAGATGGTCAGGTTATGAAAACAGACACCGTGAAATGTTTCCAAATGACATTAAGTTTTGGAAACAAAGAGAACAGGGCTTTATTCTTTTTAAAATAAGATGATAGGAAAATTCAGTCTCAAGAAGCATGCCTTTTGTTTGTGAGATAAAGATAAAAAATTCCAATGATAAATCTACCCTACATGTGTTTCATCATGATGTATTTAGAAGCAACTAGATGTTAGTGTTTGTTATTATTCTTTTGCCAGAGTTTCTTAAGACTAGCAAGCTGTTTAATTCTATTGCTCTTGAACAAAACAAAAATGCCATTCTGCTTTGATCAGTTTATTACACTCTGACCATGAACGTTTGAGGAATTAACAGCTCAAGAAGAAAGCAAATCCCAGAGCAGTTTCTTTCTTCTTTTAAACGTTTTTCTTTGTCTTTCCCATTATGCCCCTTGATCCCATTCATTTCCCATCCCTTTGTATGTGCCCTCTGTCCCTGTATCCCTCAATAAAATAAAAATAAAATTTAAGAGAAAAAAAAAGATCATTCTCCTTGTGGAAACTGTAGTGTGACACAGAGAATCACACGGGAAACCCCTTTATCCATCTATCTTTACTTGCAAATGTTCATTGCACAGAGCCTTTGGTCTGGTTCAAGGCCTCTGGTTTCCCACCACTATTGATGCTGGGCCCACCTCCTCTTGAATATCCAGTTGTTGCCTTGTGTCATAGGGATTCTGAAGCTTTGGGTATGCAGGATGAGCCCCTTCATATGCTCCAGTAGATCATAGATAGGGTTTATGGTGGGGTGGGCCAACTTATAACCCTGGCTCTGGGAAGGAGTTGGCCTGAAGAGGCCTAGCCCATTTTTGGAATCTATGTCATTGTTCGCTGTGTTACTCAAAGTTGGGGGAAAATAAAGTCAGTGATACTCGGTGAAGAACCACTCAGTTATACTGTTCAGAATGTTTTAGGCTGGGAAAAGGTCTTGCTATGTAGCTCTGACTCTCCTGTGTGGACCGCTCGGTCCTCCTGCCTCGCCTCTCTGAGTGCTAGTATTACAGTTTGGATCCCTGAGCCAGCCAGACCTTCCATTTTACTACAGCATTCCCCTTCATTTCCCAAAAGCTGCTGTAAGGGTCAGCCATCCTGAGTCTCTGTAGTCGAAACTTGTTTGATGATGTGTAAGGTAATTTGAATCTTTCAAGTGCTTCAATTAAAACCATTTCCACAGTTTTTAAAGAATAAAATTTAATAAAATCTGTAAGTCTTTCATTTCTTCTGCCAAGGTATGGCTTTGAAGTAGCTTTCAAAAGGTATTTGCATGGGTTTGTCTCCGTCTGTCTTAGTTACTGTTCTGCTTCTGTGAAGAGATACCAAGACCACAGCAGCTCTTAGGAAGAAAAGCAGTTGATTGCGGGTTTGCTTAGAGTTTCATTGTCATTCTGGTGGGGAGCGTGGTGGCAAGTAGGCAGACATGGTGCTGGAGAAATAGTTAAGAGTTCGATTTCTGAATCCGCAGGAAGCAAGAAGAGAAAGACACCTGGACTGCCTTGGGCTTTTGAAACCCCAAAGCCCACCCTCAGTGACATGTTTCCTTCAAGGCCACACCTCCTAATCCCTCTTGACTAGCACCATTTCCTGATGACCAAGGTTTCAAATATTGAGCTATGGGAGGCGCTCTTATCAAACTAAGACATCTTCTCGTGCTGTTTCCTGGTTTTTAATAAGCATTGCATATCCCAAAAGGAAACATTTGCATGTGTTATGTTTGGCCTCTCTTGTCTTTTACAAGTCTTGTTTTCCTTGTAAGGCTTTCACTGTTTGCATTTCTTTCTTTTCTTTCCTACAAGGCAGATTGGTTTGTCATGTCCCTGTTGATGGAGGTGGGTCTTGTATCTTATCTGTTGCTTTCATTGGTTAACTAATAAAGAAACTGCCTTGGCCCTCATAGGACAGAAAATTAGGTAGGCGGAGTAAACAGAACAGGATTCTGGGAGAAAGAAGCTGAGTCAGGGAGTCGCCATGGTTCTCCCACTCCAGACAGATGCAAGTTAAGATCTTTCCTGGTAAGCGCACCTCGTGGTGCTACATAGATTATTAGAAATGGGTTAAGAGGCTGAAACTAATGGGCCAGGCAGTGTTTAAAAGAATACAGTTTCCGTGTAATTATTTCGGGGCATAAGCTAGCCATGTGGGCAGCCTGGTGCTGGGGACGCAGCCCAGCCGCTCCTACTACAACACCCTGTAATGGATGGTTACTCAGTTTTGTTTTTTTGGGCATCTGTTTTAGATAGCAACAGTATCGCCCTGCTAGACTTACCGTTCCTTCATTTAGTGCAGAGGTGAGTCTAATGGTAAATCAATATGTTCTTGATTCCTATTAGAGATGCAGACAAGATCCTCAGTGTTTCCCTGTACTGAGGGCCCTTGCACCTGCCATAGTATAAGCAAGGGCCAGGATATGACCTGTTTTCACAGGACTTGGTGTCTTAATTAAGACTAAGGATAGTCAGTTTTCTTTTATGCTTTTTTTTATGACATAGATTACATCAAGAAAAACATCTGATCCTTTTCCTTCACAAAGCCTTCTAGAGATTCCCGTTGCTGTCAGCATTTTGGAGTCTTCCGATTGCCTGTCAGAACTCTGCTGTTAAACTTTTGTCTCCATTTCTAATGTTTACAACAAAAGATTACTACTTGATAGGATCATGGGCCCAGTTTTTATACTTTTATTAACATTATTGTCTTTCCTGACAGTCTGTAGATCACATTTTATTACCTTCTGTTGACGACTCTATTTTTTTATTCATTGAACTTTGTAAATTTTTCTCAAGACACTAAAATTACTTTGATTTTATGGAGACTAACTAGCTTGTTAATTTTGACTCTCTTTTGTGGGTACAGAGTTTTTCCAGTGGCTATGTTTGCTGAGCTTTGCTACAGCTTTTTATTGTGTTATTTAGGACAAGGAGCATGTGCTGACGGATGCTCATGCCTTGTTCACCGGGAAGCAAAGAGTGGCCAGAACAATGAGCCACATTATAACACTCAAAGGCCTGTCCTACTGACCTATAACCTACCAACTAGTTTCTTCTATCTTATTAAGGTCCCACATATTTCCAAAACTTCTACATACTTCCCGAAATATTGTAACCTGACAAGGAACAAGCAATAAAAATGAAAGCCTATGGGGTTTATTTCAGATTCAGTATACGATTCCATTCCGGATCCCTAAAGACCCATAGCCATCTCATAATGCAAAAATATATTCAGTGCTATTTCAAGAGTCCCCATAGTTTCACAAGTTCTAATGCTGTTCAGAAATTCAGTCTTTTTCTGAGACTCAAGAGAAACACCTATCTGTAAGTCCTTATAAAATAAAAAAGCGATATACTTCTAATATACAATGCTACAATGTAAACATTACCATTCCCAGAGGGAGGATCAGAAAATAGTGAGGAAAGATTGAACCACAGTAAGATCAAAACCTAGCAGGGTGAGCAATAAATTCTGTAGCTTCAGGTCTGGCATCTGGTACATAGAGCATCACAATGTGAACTCCAAAAGTTTAGGTGATCCCCACGCCATGGTCTCACCTCCTCCGGCACATGTAGCCTCACCTGTTGCTTTCCTGGGTAGCTATCCCACGTTCCTGGCCCTTTCAATGTATGGTTGGTCTCTCAGTCGTCATCATCATATCCCCACACTTGGACAAAGAGCCTGCTCAGGAACTCCCTGGGGAAAATCTGACCTTCTGCTCCATTCCCTAGACCCTCAGCCTTTCATTTCTGCTTTATAACTCACTGATTGTCCAGAATGATCCCACAGATATTCCTGGAAGACGTGTCAGACCGCGTCATTTTTCTGCTCAACTCCTCCAGTAGTTTCCCAATGTACAGGAGATTCACAGTCCTTAGAATATCCCACATGCCTTTTCTGTCCTGGCTCCCTGCTCATTCTCAGACTTAAATATCTGCTAATGCTTCTGAGCTCTCATTCTGCTGCAGCCAAAGTGGTTTATTTTCTGCGTTATTTCTGAAAAGCCCAAACATGTTCTAGAAAAATGTCTTCTTTAGATGTTCTCCACTCCCCATCTGTTGCATGTCCTATTCTATTACTATAGCCTCTGCTCCCATGGTGTTACTTGAGACAGGATTTCCTGCATATTAAAAATTGTTCCCCTAATTCTTCCATCTATATTATCTGTCCCCTTACCTTGACCCAAATTCTCTCATACTGCTTATATTTCTGAAAGGCTATACTTACTTTTCTGGATTCTTTCTTTCTAGAATATGAACATGGAATTTTCTAGAATATGAACTACACATTTTGTTGATTCTTGTATCTCCAGCTCTAAACAAAACATCAAAGTCAGCATGCATAGCACTTGGATGTTGAGAACAGTTTTTTTTTTTTCAATTGAGAATGAGTTGGCCCATCAATTTTTTTTTCTTGACAGGGTTTCTCTGTTGCTTTGGAGCCAGTCCTGGAACTGGCTCTGTAGACCAGGCTGGTCTCGAACTCACAGAGATCCGCCTGCCTCTGCCTCCTGAGTGCTGGGATTAAAGGCATGCGCCACCATCACCCGGCCGGCCCATCAATTTTTAAAACATCATTAATCTGGTAGAACAGTTGAAGAATAAATTTTGAGAAATTATATGTAAACCATATATTTACTCTCAAGAAGTCCAACTAAAAAGATGCTTTGCAAGAAGTTAGATGCTATTCCTAGCTTAGAACATACAAGGGTCCTAGATACCAAGTCAACTTAATGAAAAAAAAAACCCTATAAATGTATACTTACGATGAGCAGTGGTGGCGCACGCCTTTAATCTCAGCACTTGGGACGCAGAGGCAGGCAGATCTCTGTGAGTTGGAGGCCAGTTTCATCTACAGAGTGAGTTCTAGGACAGCTAGGGACTGTACAGAGAGATCCTGTTTTAAATCAAACAAAAACTACACTCACATTAAAACCAAAAGAGCAGCCTGTAGAGCAAGCCAGTATTACAGGTTAGCAGAGGGCACTGTTCAGTTGCATGTAGCCAATTCCTCCAAAGGATATAAGGAACCATGGAAAGAGTCATTTTTCCCTCAACATTAAGATTTGTCTTTTAAAGTACTATTATGCTTTTATTTCAAAATAAGCTCATTAATAGTATTTAAACTCAAAGAAATATTTTAACCCCATTCTTTAAAGAAGCATTGGATTTTAATGCCCTTCTGTTCTTTCCTTCGGGCAAATCCTTTCAAATTTTTCTGCCTAGTACACACACACACCCATAACACACTCCAACTCGTACCCACTTGTACACACATGCAAACACATGTTTATTTCTGTATTATCGATCTAACTGCTCCTTCCCAGGATTAGTCCTCTGTGCCCCACAGTGACCCTGACAACCTTACACTTTGATAACTGAAAGCGACCATGGCTGACAATGCTGCCTATGTCCAGGCAAAAGGCTAGGACGAAACCAGCATTATTCCTCTGAGCAAACCATCAGCAACCTTCTTAGAGACGGGCCTCCTCTCCTCTCCTTTGCATGTTCACTGCCCTAATCCATGCTGCGGGGGCAAGGGAATCAAGGGTAATTATAATGTTTCATTTGCTCCCTGCCTACAGGGATTAGCATGGAAGTCCAATGCAATTACATGGTGACAGCAGCGAAGTCGGAAGCCAGGGGAGCTGCCTGGCTGTCTCTGCGACATAAAGCAGGTCATCCAGTTACTGCCGGACAGCGGTTTCCAGAAAATCCTGTAATTAGGTTGTGAAATGGTGGCAAATAGGATGAACTGAAGAGGCAGATGTGTGACTCAAAGTAATTTGGTTTCCCCGAAAATGTGCCGCAACCCACATCCTTCCTATTTATTAAAGCCCTATCATATACCACGTTACACTATTATGGAGGGTAATGGGGAGTCAGGCACTTAACTATAATGAAATTAGATTCCCCCTTGCCTGCACCAAAGGCACAGTGACATTTTCTTGCAAAAGCTGTGAAAGTGGTTTCCCAAAAATAGGCTTAAAAAAAAAACCCACAACACTGGAATCTACTTCACCATAAAGAACAGAAGAGTTAAAAGCTGATGAGGCTCGACACTTTATTGTTCCCCTGTCCTGCCTGCTTTTAATTTGATGTTGTTGCAAAGCTGAGCAGGTAGGAGTGGAAACCATAGTCAATGAACCTTTCTGTTTCGAGAGATGGAGATGCTTCTGTGGCTAGTAAATGATTAACACCAACAAGCAATAATGGGCTGCCCCAGGATGCTGGTCCTGACGGCTCATAGCTTCCTGAATCTGCAACACCTTTTCTTATTGCCATTTGAAACATGGGTATGAGAAAGGAACAAAATAGAGAAAAGATCAGAAACAAACCCTCTTATAATGAGACATTATAAACTGATTAAAAAATTTGTAAGGAAGCTCAAATGGTATTCTAATAAATTCTAGTTTATTTTCTAACTCTGACTTGTGCAGTGCTTTGAAGCCGAGCCTGATTTCACATGTGAGTTGGTCTCATCCCTCTGCATAGATATGGTGTCAGGACTCATCAAGATGCCCGAAGAACAATGGTACCATCATTTATTTGAGACTAAGTAGGAAGGACCAATGAGGTTGATTAGAAATGACGATAACAATGCAATTGATGAAGCAGTCTTCAATGATGAAGCAAAGATGTTGTTTTGTTCTAGAAACCACATCTGTCAGAGGGAGGTGTCTCCTGTCCTTGTCACCCTCTGAGCACAGAGCTTCCTGCTGGGCCACTGGGAAGGATATGCTAGCCTGGACCCAGCCAGCCAGAGTCAAAGACCAAGAACAAGATGACTCATCAGGGTTGCACCACTAGCAGATGGAAGTTAGCTAGCTGCAAACCAGTCAAAGCTCTGGAAGGAAGACAGCATCATCTGGAGGCTTCATCATGCACGCTGGAAAGCACAGCAGGCCCTTGGGAAGCAAAGCTGCATGAAAGCGGAATATTCAGCTCTGAGAATTTCAGAGATACTTGTAGAGTCATGAATGTGATTGTATAGAAAGTGTTTTCTTGTTAAAGGATAATCTATGATTTCCGTTCTACTGGGATGACTTGAAATCAGATGGAAGAAGTGAGAAACCAGGGATGCTGCTGTTTTATGACTTGGGTTGACTCTAGATGGAGCAGGTGAATGGCTACTGCTTATCAAACTGCAGTCCTCTTGGCTACTTTCATTCTGTGTGCAGATAGAAGACAGATGATGGGACGATTGTGTTCCTAATGCTACCTTGTCAGTCACTTGCTTGGAATTCAAAATATATTCTCCATGTAATAATTGTGGTATTTTTGGATTTAACATTCAAGTAACACTATTATATTCCAAAGGTTCAAATTCGTCTGAAGTTTTCAGCTTTTCGGATTTGTGTAAAACACGTTTTTTTGTGGTGAACAGTGATTATTCACAACATACATAAATGTTTTGTTTATTTACTTATAAAATGCATATTTATTTACTTCCTGTAATGATGGAGGAAGGTCATTGGTTAAAAAATAAAGAAACTGCTTGGCCCTCATAGGTTAGAACATAAGTGGGTGGAGTAAACAGAACAGAATGCTGGGAGGAAGAGGAAGTGAGCTCAGACTTGATAGCTCTCCTCTCTGGGGCAGACGCGATGAAGCTCCGACCCAGGATGGACGTAGGCTAGAATCTTCCTGGTAAGCGCACCTTGGGGTGCTAAACACATTATTAGAAATGGGCTAGTCCAGGTGCGAGAGTTAGTCGAGAAGCGGCTAGATATAATGGTCCAAGCAGTGTTTAAAAGAATACAATTTGTGTGTTGTTATTTCGGGGTTAAGTTAGCCGAGCGGCCAGGAGCCGGGCTGTGGGAAGAGGCCTGCAGCTCCTACTACACTGTAAGACTGGGATTTATGGCCTCACGAATGCTAGGGAAGTGCTTTACCACTTGGATAAGCATTAGCCCAACAACTGCTATTTTGCATATATGTAAAATGTATGTACATGTTAGTATGCATTTCTGCATGTATGCACTGTGTGGAGGCCAAGTGTTGATATCAAATTTCTTTCCCTGATTGCTTTCTGTCTGTGGGTTTTTAATTCTTTCTGTATTTACATATTAATTAATTAAAGTTAACAGACTACTCTGTATTCTTTGACAGTTTCATACACTGTAGCTATGCTACCTGCACTACACATACACAAGACTGTGTATTCCATCATAGAAGGAGGAAGAGATAATTTCACAAGTGATACATGAATATGCTGGCTTTACACAAACTAAGAAAATAAACCTTTTGCTGATTTGATAGCAAACTTGCTTTCTCAAGTAATTAAAAAATAGTCCAGAAGTTCACATCAGTCAGTCCAGGCCTCTGCTAGTGAGGTTTTGCAAGCTACAAATAATAAGAGGCAACAAAGGGGTATTGAAAACAAAAGCTAGTCATAATTACCAGATCTGTTCTGACTCCCTGTGATTTTAAAGGCAGAAGGTCTTATTAATAACACTCCCATTTAAGGCCCGCAGCAGGCAGGGCGTTATTCTGTAAATCCTGCAAACTGATCTCCTCTTACCAGAAACCAGCGTCTTCTAAGTGTGGCTGAGAAGCCATCTGCATGGATGCTGTGTCCAGGAGTTTCTCTGTCAGTGACTGGATCAACTCAGAAGGCCCAGCAAACCGGAGTTTTATAAGCATTTGATTGTTATGTGCATATGGAGAAGGAGAACCTTATTTTTGTTTCATCTTTGCTTCAAATATTACTTTTTGTGACTGGAAGTGTTCGTTAGTTTTTTTTTTCTTTTCCATTTCTCATTTATGTAAAACTTGTAACTCTTCCCGGAGGTTAATCAGTCTCTAGTGAATCTAATTATCATCTAGAAATAGAGACCTTGCATAATTGACCCGTGGCAGCTGGAGCGAGAACACCGCCGCATTTAGCATCTTTTAATTTAAGTGGTGTTTGGTAAATCAACTTCTCTTTTAAAAGCATGTTAATTTTAATACGCGGACATTTACACAGTCGCCGTTTTGCCTACCAAATGTAAGAGGACTTCTGCTAGATATTTTTTTAAGGATTCAGGTATAGGAAGAGGTGGATAATAACTAAAGACTCTATGGAGTTTAACTGTTAGTCAACCCAGCCCAGGCAGAGGCCGTCAGTTGACGTTTGGCGGGTGGTCTGAGACGAGGACTCGTTGTTCCCCTCTCCAGCATGAGGAATAACCGAGTGTCTCTGAGCTTCCAAGGTTTCTCTGTGTGATGTGGAGGCCATAGCAGATGCCACACAGCTTTACGAACGTCCGAGGGTCAAGTCAGCCAGCAAATGAATCCAGAAGATTGGTTATAGCAATTCCCATTTAAGCCCTCATTTTTCCAAGGCTTCCCACCACAGAGACCATGGCTCTGTCCAAAGCTCATCCTGACGGGGCTTCGGGTGCCCGGGATGAGCCAAGGCCTGTAGTTTCACAACCAAAGTTATCTTTTTCTTTTTTTGTATGTGTCTTTTGGATTTTAGGTTGCCAACCAGAATTGCCTCATGAAAGTTACTTCAAGGACAGTTGCCGTTTCTTCTGTGTGGTATTCTGTATGTTTTTCTTACATTGGAGGTTTTGAAAAAGGACGGCCTTGTCATTGTGATTTCTTTGTTTTAACTCTCCGAAGAAATCCAGACGACGGTCATTTTCACAGTACCGCATCATGGCAGAGAGTGCCGGCTGAGTAAATCCGACTTTCAGGAGGAGAGGAAAGGAAAGTAAACCATTTATGGCTCTCAGATGTCTGGCCTTTCCTCTCTTCCAACACGGGGAGCTGTCAGCTGTCATGTCAAAGAGCAGAGTAAACAGACAATACGGCAATGCTTTCCAGGGCTTGCACACGTTCATTAAGTGTTGATCATGTGAGGTCTTACAGCAGCCATGACCCAAGCCACTCTCAAATATCAAAACATCGCGTTGGAATTCTGCAGTTCTTGAAAAGGGTACGATTGGGAAGAGAGGGAGCGAGGAAGGGAAGAAAGCAGAGGTGAACTAGGAGAGATGTTTTGACCTATCGTCAAGAACTTCCATTTGTAATGATATTTTTTTCCTCCCTGGACCATAATCTTCTCTTGGAGGCACTAAGGTAATAAAGTGGAAATGAAGTGCCCTTGAGGGGGTGGGGGTGGAGAGAGGCGGGGTCAGATCTATGGCGGACCTCTGACAAGGCTCTCCGTCATTTCTATCTGAACCCATTCCCAGAGGCTGAGCTTGCCTTTCACTGCTGGGAACAATTGTCAGGCTGCAAATAATCGAGACAAAGAGTAAGTGCATTTCTCAAGTTGGGGAGCTGGTCTTGCAGAAACCGTTATTCTTCGTCCATTTGTTCCTGTTACCTGATTGCCGGCATTGTACGCTGCATGTCCGAGAGTGCTTTCCTGTCACAGCTTCCTTAGGTTTCACTCAAACATTCGGGGGAATTACTTTTTGGTTGGGGGGGATTTATAACCCTTCGTTTCTCAAAGTGACAAATTCATGTAACTCCACTACCATGAAAGAACGCTATAAGGGAAAATTCGCACCAGCTTTGTTGTTCCTCTCTCTCCAGCCTACATCCTCAGACATAGAAATGGCTGATGCTTGCTGAATGGGCCATTAGCCATGGGCCAAACACCTCAACGGTTTCTTCAAACTTAGTTTATCTACGGTATCATGTATGTACAAGTTATGAACTGACGTTTCTGAGAAATGGTACCAAGGCCTTGAAAGTGTCATCAAACATATAATGGCTGATTCATAGCATCAAGGTCTGACCTAAGGAAGGAGTCTCTACTCCAGTAACTCCGAGGGAGGCCTGAAAAGAACACATAGAGGATGATTTGGTTCAAGTCGTCCAAGTCCATGAAAGGACATCCCAGACCATGTCCCTGGGTACATTTCCTTGTTTTTGGATGTCTGAAGGTTAAGTACAATGTTAGACTTTGTCGTGGTTCAAATCTGAAATGTCTTCCACTTGTTCTTAATCTGAATGCTCAATCCCCATCTTGAGAGCCTAGGCTGAGGGCTAAAGAGATTTTAGGAAGTATGATGTAGCTGGCAGAAGGAGATTATTAGTTGGGGGGAGGTTGGATTTTATTCCCAACTTCACTGAATTCCAATTTAGCTCTATTTCCTATTCTGCCACTATGGGAAGTACCACTGCCTTACACAACTGCTTCCGCGAACCAAGCTGCTGTCTCTGGGATGCTTTTTCTCTCAGCATAGGCTGAAATCTCTCCAAGACACTAGTAAACAAATAAACAAACACTTCCCTCCTTTGAGTTGTTTCTTTCAGGTTCATAAGGGTTCTATGACTTAGCCAATTACAGAGAACTAATAAATAGCAGAGACAGTTTCACTCAAATCCAGTCCCGCCCCCATGCCTCCAACGTAAAATATTTCAAAATCAAATTATTTAGATTCATCTAAGCTACGCTTAATCTATAAACAGCACTAAATCCAAATGGGTTAAAGGAGTTACCATATTTAAGATTTTGGCCTATTTTCTTATTTAGTCAGTGGAATAATAAAGTCTGGTGTAACTCCTAGGGAATTAGGCCAACAGTGACTTTATGAAGGACTTAAAAGAAAGCAGACATATGATAGGTAGGGCCTTGGAGTGAAGAGGAGCTTTGAAAGTATGTACTTTGGGTGTCTTGGCAAATGCCTGTGATTTGGTGGTTTGGTGATTTGGTGATTCACTGGCAGGATGTTTGGTGATTCAGAGGTGGGATGTTTATCCAACATGTCGAAGTCTCAGTATTGAAAAACCAGAGATGCTTTCAGGTAGGTTCTGCTGAAAGCAGATTTTATAACTTTGATAGCAGGCTTTTGGGAAGTGTGTTAGGAACCAGCACATATGGAAGTAGGCGCAAACTAGTTACATTATTTTAGAACACACATGGTTATGAGTCATCTGCCATTCACTCTGGGCTTCTGCACAATGGAACAGCATTTGTGTTTTAGTTCATCATTGTCTCCTAAGTGCTAAACTATTACTTAGTGAATGATATCTGCTCAAGAATTCTGCTAGAAGAATTAACAAGCTTAGGGATGGACAATGAGTAGGGTGAGGAACATAAAGGGAGATTCTGAGAAAATAGTAATTACAGATTAAACATGATACAGATCTGAGTGTCCTCACTGGAGAACTGCTGTGTGTCATAAAGCAACAAGGAGTGGAGAAAGATAAAGGCTCCAGTTATTTGAGCCTGAAGAGACAGACACAAGGGCACATGCCTTAACCTCAGTGTCTAGAGAGGCTGATGTGGGAGGGACATGAGTTCAAGGACTAACTTTGGCTACATATTGAGACCCTGTCTCAGAAAAAAAAATAAGTTTGAGAAAAGAACTTAAAAATCAATTTAATTGATGGATTTCAAACTGAGCTGGCAGTAGACTTCAAACACAGTGATTGTCCATATGATGACTAACTAGGAATTAAGAAGTATTTTGAATTATTTATAGTAATTTTAGCCATCCAAAGTCTTAGAATAAGTTGTAGCACTAATAGAAATTCTTCTACATCTCTAGAAGTAGAACCCTAAAGACAAATAAACAATATTATTGATACTTTTAAATCCATTTTACACATTTTAAGGCATTCTAATTCACATCTTGACAATGCGCTTATTTTTAGCATCAAGAATATTAAGACATTTAAAAGTATTTTAAAGTTTTTTACTTTGCTTCTAGAGCTTAAATTAGGCTCATACCTAACATGGTAAGAAAACTGGTTCTTAGAAGCTTGCCATAATGTATATGTATATGTGTATGGCTATGTGTGTGTATGTGTGTGTATATGTACATGTGTGTATGTATATGTATATATATTGTTGTTCTCTAAAATCTTTTTGAAAAATTGCAAATTTTCACAGCCAATCTTTTCTTTTCAGGTTTAACCTGAAAGATTTTGGGCTAAATGTCAAGAAATCATTCTTTCTGTTTCAAAAAAGAAAAGACAAAATAATTTTTCTTTTATTAATATTTTTTGGGCTTTTTGATGTTTAGACTTAACTCTCTGTCTCAAAAAATTTTAACATTTTAAAACAAGTAGTTCCTTTTCAAGATAAGAAAAGTGTGCTAGAATTTTTATTTAGCTCATCTGTGAGGACTGAAGATATACCAATTCCATATTTTAGAAAGACTTTTAATAATGACAGAACTTATCAAACTGTGGCATTTAAAAATTGGGCTAAAATAGATTTTCAGAAAAATTCAAGCTATACCTCAGACTTTAAATTCTCCTTTTCTCTCTCTCATGGTCCATTAACTTCCTATTTCTTTGTTGGTACCCACACCTGTATGTGTGCAACACATATGTCACAGTCTTCATATCTCTCTGCTTCCACGGCTCCAGTGGTTCACAGTTTAGTTAAGACTCTCGAGAGTGTAGAAACATTTTATTCATTAGTTAGATTTCTGGCAGAAAGCCATCCTCGTGACAATCACGTGCTACCAGCATAGTATCTGAGGTTCTGTGCTGTCTTCAGACTGACATAATGTTAGCACTGCCTGAGAATTAGACTAGCAACTCTGAATAGCCTCTGCTTCTTGAATGTTTGCATTGTCTGTGAATGGCAGGTGTGATCACCCCGAGCCTCCCATGCCTCAGTTGTGCATAGATTGGATCACAGTTCAGGCCTTGAATCTCCTCTTAAGTGGTGTGCACTAGAGATGTTTGCCCCTGTCTTTTATGACCCTTTTTATTGATGCAAAATATAAACTTGTGTCTGTCGTGTTTCCTTTATAACGAACAGCTTGCAATGGCTACCTCTAAATTACAAAGCCATTTGGCCCTGTTATAGCGGGGATAATAAACACACTCTAAATTGATTAAGTTTTCCTCTATTTATTGACAGATTCTTCAGCTGGGTAATCTGTTTCAGGCTTGTCTACACTTTCACTGATTTATCCCCTTGATGATGGGATAACCTGATTGCTTGTAGACGTCTTTCCCACACATTTAATGACCACATCTTATTATACTTTTGGTAAAGGTATTTTTTTGAAGGGCAAACAGTCTCCCTATGGAATAAGGTGACTGTCCATCTTATTTGTATACAGGAGAAGAAATCATTGCAATTAGGGAGGAGTGAGAAATGGGAAAAGGCAAGCCATTTCTGATCTATCAAGTATAACATTTGCATTTGAACCTTCTGCTTCATAGCTAAGGAAACTACACTTTAAAATTTGTTTCTCTTAATGCATTGCACTCCTTGGGTGCAAATGAGTCTGACCCATCTTGTTCAAACGGAAGGAATTTGTTAGAAGAGTGTTAGATGTCTCAAAGAGTTGTCCATATGTAGCAGACAGTGGCAAAATAAAAGAACCCCTTCTTTGCTCCATCACCCAGGACAGTCATACAAGGCAGCTGACCACAGTGCATCCATGTGACCAGAGCTCAGTGCTGCTGGGCTCAGCTCCCTGGACATTTCTTACATATTGCTGGGCTGTTGACTCTGTCCTTGTGGGTACTTAACATTGCTATTGCCACTGTGAATAATCTTTGTCTGTGTGTTCACGATCTGTTCTTTTAAGGGTGAAACTTCCAGATTACTGTCAAACAGATCTCAAGTACAATGTAGGAGGTTGGAGGAGGTGTGAGCCAGGCCTTGAATCCCACTTATCTGCTCCCATAGACCCCCACTTCATTCTCTCCACACCCCAAATGTTTTGATTGTTTCCATGTTGGGCAAACAATGGCACATGCCCCCTAGGCTGAGTTCCCATTTTGCATGTGTTCCTTTGTATAGCTGACATGGTATGGTAATAATTGTCAGATGCCTGAGCTATACACTTTGTGCTCAATACTAGTGTCGTCATGGGTCCTTAAAGTCCACCCCAAACTACAATAGCAAGAAGAGTGTTGATAAAGATGCCAGTTTTAGAGGGTGAATGTACTAACTTTCTTGTAATTATGAATTAGTAAGCCCCATCTGTTTAAGACTGATTATTCCATCAGGGAATTATTATTTCCTGGTTTGTATTTCTCTGGCCGTAACTAATCCGACATTTTTCCACTTGAAATTACCTTTATCATAGACAGGAGTATTAGAGAAGGAAGAATAGTTATGGCTGGGCTGCAGCTCAGCTGACAGAAGCTGTGTAGCACACATGGTTTCCGGCCCCAGCGCTGCATAGATCAGGCGTGGTGGAGAAGGTGTGATCTCAGCACTGGGGAGGTGGAGCCAGGAGGACCAGAAGTTCCAGGATATCTTTGCCTGTGTGTTGACTTAGAAGCCAATTTAGGTGATAGAGGAGAACCTGACTTAAGAAAACAAAACAAAAAGTGAAAGAAAAACCACAAAACAAAAGTGAAACAAAACAAAATGAAAACCCTAGAATGGAGTAGGAAGAGAAACTAAACTTCATGTTAGCTGTACCTGTTTTATTGGCATCAGATTAAAAACATTGGTTCTGAGATGAAAATGAAGACTTTTCTCTAATTTTCTTTTTAATACTTAAGTGATTTCCTACCAAACCAACATTTATAAAGTGAGCTTTCTACTTAAGGAAGCTAGGTTTGAGGTTATCCTATTTTTGTTTTTCCATCTTTAGACCGTTTTGTTTCTTCATTGGCTTTTTCTTTCTTTTCTGATTTTTCCACTTTGGTATTTTTGAATGAAGTCATGCAATAATATGAAAATAACTATAAATCACTAAAGTTGAAAATTTCTTATTGGAAAAGTGTCAGTTGGCAATCTGCCATACTTTTTTGAAGATGATGATTTCAGCCTCATAGGAAAACAAAGCTTAAAAAATCTGATTCTGGACCACACATTCTGGACCACACTCGAGGTTTAAAAAATGTCTTTCTCAAACCCCTCCCTTCAAAGTTTAGGGATCTATGTAGAAGAGGTACCAGAAAGGTTGTCAGAGTCAGAGGTGGGGGGTGACTCTGGAAACAGTGTCTTCCAGACAGACTAGGGCTGACACACACATGAAATCACAGAGACCGTGACGGCATACACAGGAACCGCATAGGCTCAAACAAGACAAAATCCCTGCACTGAGAAGGGGAAGGGGACACAGTCCCATCCCTAACCAAACGTCTATTTCCAACTGATACCTTCAGGGACAGAGAGAATCAGCATGATCCAATGGAGTGTCACTGGGTATATCAACCACACTCCAGAGAGAGGCTTATGCCCAGGAGTAGTTGGCCAACATAAAAGGGACTGCATCTGTGTGTGTGTGAGTGTGTGTATGTTTGCACGTGCCTTTTTGTCTTGTTTTAATAGTCTTTATCTTAATTAATCAATTAATTAATTTTTGAGAGAGGAACATGAAATAGGTTGGTTAGGAGGGTGTGGAGGCCTGGAAGGAGTTGGGGAGGGGAAGGAATGGGGTAAATATATTGTTTGAAAATTTTATATAAAAATAATTAACTATAAAAACTGAAATAATTAATTCTTTTCATTTGAATGTGAAATGTCCCTCATCAGCTTTCCAGATGGTGGCATGAGTTGAGAAGGTTGTGGCACCTTTAGGAGGCCAGGCTTCTCTGAAAAAAGTGGATCTCTGAGGCTACCCTTACACTTGCCATTAACTGTGGGCGCAATGCGAGCAGGGGTTTCCTGCTTCTGCTGCCACGCCCTGCCCGCCATGATGGACTGCAAACCTTCTGAAACCGTGAGCCACGGGAAATCCTCCTTCCCTTAAGATGCATCTTGTCAGGCATTTTATCATCACAGAGAGAAAGGCAGCTAGTACAATCTTCACAAGGAGCTATTGGAGAAACCAGAGTTAGGGAGACAGGGACCTCCAACCTACAAACGCTGTAGTTCTGCGTAAAGTTCCTGTGTTGTGGCTGTTGTGATCATTTGCATATGGCTTTTGGTGAATAGATTTTTTTTAAAAAAGCTGATACAGTAGGTTGAAGGCTTTTTTTCCCTTCCTGTGTTTTGATGATTGGTAAAGTCTTTTTCACAGGGGTAACTTTCCCTAAGTAAAGTAATCAAGGCACATGATTTGATAATTGATGCACAGGGAAGCGCTTTAATGAATTATTGAAGCACTTGGCTCAGGTGTGTGTCTCCCAGGGACAGAATACAGAATTACAGTTCAGCAATTAGACCATCAGTGTTCCTTACCCAGTTGACCATAATTAAAATAATTTTATTCTTGGTTTGATACTGGGAATTAAAACGCAAACCTCAGTTACCTGGTAAAAGATTTCCAAGGCTAATGGCGTGAGGCATGAGGGTTTGAAAGTGCCAGCCTGTGTTCTTCTAAATATAGAATTCCTCAATCATTCATGTCCTGATTAAAGTTGTATTTGACTAATTGGTAATGGCTTTTCAATTAGGTAAAAGCATATTTTATTTAGAAATTACATTTATTTACATTGATTTTTCTCCTCTTCAGGATGTCTGGGTCGCTATCTAATTTGATCTAGCTGCCACAACTCACAGGAAGCTTTGCAAGAGTAATTGACAGTTATTCCCAAGGTGCAGGATGATAAAACAAACCGTGCTTTGAACAAATGCATCGCATAAAGTATTATTTTTGAAGAGTGTGTAGAAAACTTTCTGTTTCACACCAAGGCACCCATAGAGGTATCGAAAGGGGAAAAGAGACTCCATAGCCTGTCACGTCATGTTGCCTGGCTGGGGTGGTCACCAGAAGTAGCAAAACTTATCAGAGTAATATTCATTTCAGTTGCTGTTCTCCAGAGCTGAGGACTAGTGTGCCAGTGATGGCTGATATATTCCTGCTGTCTACTGGGCTCAGGACAGAGCTTCTCCCCTGTCTTTTGAGAGGCTGCAGAGGAGACAAATCTGTCTCCATCATTGTCTCTACCAGTCAATAGATGATCTCAACACTTCGGAGGAAATGGAGGCCACATATATCAAGGCTTCACCTTCTCGTGGGCATGGCTTCGTCATCTCCATTGCCGAGTATAACTCAGTGCGTTCTATCAGTGTAGCTGACCCAATGCTGTCTCTAGGTCTACCCAACAAAAGGGGAAATTTTGTAGACATCTCACAGACTATGGTTCTAGAACCACATGGACTCATAGACACAGGTCTACACAGGAGCGCCAGCCATCATGAATCTTGCCTACTTCACTACTAATGTATCTCTTCATCTAATCTTATTCGCTGTCCCCAGCCATAATCTTGCCTTCCAACACTTAAATTACATTTACTACTTAACCAATAAAGTGCATTCATTTTCTATCTACTCCTACTATTCTGGCCAACACATTTCATCAATAGAACTATGTTCCTAAAACAGAAATTGAATATTATACTCTGCTGCTCAAGACTTTCTATGGTTTTATTTAGAGAACAGGACCTACAGTTTAAAATTTTGATTTTAACATACCGGTTATGGCCTCCACATTGTATTTCTGATTTTAACGCCAACTGTAATAGCCCATGGAGTGAAGATTCTATTCAAATATGGTCATGCACTTTTGTCCTGATCCTATCTCCATGGCCCTCCTCCTGTTATTCCGTGTCTGAAACGGACTCACCACTCTCTCCTATTTTTAAAAGTCTCTAGTGTGCCAGTGTCTAAATCAAGTGACAACCATCAGCGGACGGAATTTTCTGTCATCAGATTGCATGATGTACTTCTACCATAAATCATTTTGTGTTTGTCAGGTCATCTGTCCCCACTCTTTGGTGACATCCTGAACAGCTTCCAGATCTTGTCTGTGGATGAATTTGAGAAAAAAACAAACAAAAAAAAAAAAAAACAACCCTTTCCCCTTAAGGAATTAGAAAAACCTCAGTTTGTCATAGTCACAACTTTAATTTTCTCCCAGTTGAAAGTTTCATCCTCTGTCCCTCCCTCTCCCTCTCTACACAGTTCTCATTGTGATTCTGGAACACACCGAGGAAAAGGCGGAGAGCAACTTCTTGTCTCTTCACCCCGCCCCCACTCTGCTTCAGTGGTTTTAAGGGTCCCAGAAGGCGTTAGAGGAAACAGGACAATACATTTTTACCTAGCTGGTGCTCTTTGCAGCTCTCTGGCTTACTGGGTTGTACTGTCATAGGACATGCCCAGACCTGCCTTCCTGTCAGACTCTGATGACATGACTGATGCATTTTTCTGCCTGAATGACCCCTTGGTGCCAGTGCTCCCAACTCCAGCTTGACAGCACCGCTTTTCCTTTTCTTTCTTTGGCAGGCAGATCACTTAGATGCAGCTGCAAACTTGGATCTCAAGTGTCCTTCCTGCTGCCCCATGGGAGGTCTTGCTGCCCTTGTCCCATCAGATGGGAAAAGTGGTCAAACCTTGGCTTCCCTCCTGACTTGCCATTCTCTCTCTCTTTTGAAAGACTTATTTTATTTTCATTTATATGGATGTGTGTGTGTGTGTTGCGCTGTGCTGTGTGTGTGTGTTCATGGTTGCCCGTGGGAGCTTAGAGAAGACATTGGTTTCCCTGCAGCTGGAGTTCCTGGTGGTTGTGAGCTATACCTCACCCTTATCCAGCATGGGTTCTTGGAACAAATTTTGCGTTCTTCTGATGAGTAGCAAGCACTCTTAACCCCTGAGCCATTCTCAAGCCCTTGGGTTACCCATTCTCATCTCACTGTCACGGACAACTTAATCCATGCTCCACGGTTTAAACAACTCCAAGTAGGATCCAGCCACCTCTCCAAGTTGTGTCTTCTACATGGGCCATGGGACTCTTAGCATGAGCAACACCCTAGCTTTAATTCTCACTACTGCAAAATAAAAGCAAAGTCAGATAAAAGTGGAAAACAAAAACATATAGTTCAGAACAACACTACTCTTTTTCAAGTTGTAATACAGTGGGCTTTAACTAGGCAGAGAGGTTCTCTTGGGTCTCTTCCCCTAAATCAGAGGCTGGGAAACAGGCTGTTCTCTCAGCATATGTAGCAGCTGCTATTCTAGTAGCAGCTGCTATTCTAGGGAAGGATTAGGGTCAATATGTTCCCCCCGCCCCAGGAAAGACTGATGACCTTAAGTCATTCTGTCAATTATTAACAGGTATACAGCAAGGCCACTTCCTATTACTAATCCTGATGGGGTTCAAGTGCAGGGAGTGGGATCTTATAAGGGGAGAGTTTGCTGGTAAGGCTCCCTACTGCTGTGATGGAGGAACAGAGTCAGACCTCATCTTCTCCAAGGGCGTTATCCTGTCCCCAGAGCTCTGCAGGGCTGATGAGAAAAGTGCCCTCTCGCTTCTCTTTCCTCCTGTGGGACTTCCTGGTACCCACTGATAGCCGTATCTCCAGGATGACAATGCTTACAATTTCTGCCTTAAATTGCGATTTTTCCTGCCAACTGCTCACACAAGGTTTCTAGAATTATTGAGAAGAGATATTGGACATTTTAATTTAAAAATTGGATTTACTGAAAGTGTGTGCAAACTGGAATCCATATATCCAGCTCAGAGCTTGGTCTTGTGTCCAGATACTGTGGACATTTAATACTGTACTGGCCCAAAGTTACACAAATGCATCATATGCATGTGGGTGCATGCGGGTGCATGTGCACACGTGCAAACACACACACACAGACACACACCCTCTGTGGGGTTCTGCAGGGCTGTCAGTCACAGTCCCTTTCTTGGGTAGACTAATTGGGGCATGGATGGCCTTGATCAAGTTTGGGACAAGGTCAAATGTTTCTTCTGAGGCATTTTATGGGTGCTCAGGGCAAAGCGGTATCTGTTCTCTCCGAAGATGGAATTGTTCTATTTCTCCGTGAACACATAGCTGTCTGGCATGGGACAATGCTAGTGGCCACAATTCTCTCCTGCTCAGGAGAAATGCACAGTCTGGGCTTGAACCCCAACAGGAGCAGGGGGAACAGAGAAGGAAGTAGTCCAATAGGTGTGTAAGCACCAGGTCCAGCTGTTCCAAAGGTGAGTCTCTTTTCCTTTCTTCTATTGGCAGCGCATCCAGTCCCATTTCTCTCCAGGCCCTCCAATCCTGTGTGTGATTTACACACTAGCAGGCACCAGCTTCCGAGGGACTTGGCCCAGGTGAGTTCTACTCTGCAAACGGGAAGTCTAAAGGGAAAGAATTTTGAGCCCACACGGTCATGCTACTTTGTATCACAGGAAAAGAACAGGGCTGATTTAGTTCGCCACAGCAAAGGGTATCGGATTAGGGTTGGGTCTGGCAGAAGAAGTACCAAGTACTCAACTTTCCTGTAAGTGCCCCCACCCATGAGGAGGAATTAATTAGTTCTATTTCCAAATGTTAGCACTAAAATGAATGGCAACGGGTGGTACAACAGTCCCTCTGTCCCCCTTTAAAATCCTAGTACTACAGAGGACAAACATTGAAAACCTGTCTTCGGTGTTGGCTCCCTGCAGTTCTGGAGGTCTGTGGTGATTGTGACAGGTAGGAAGGTTTGGGAGACTCTTCCAACGGCAGGCTGTGCACTGGTCTTTGTACCCTCATGCAGGAGACTCATTTCAAGTGCTCTGGTACCATCTCTTCACTGAGGTGCTCACTTCTCACGGGAGCACCATCCTATGATTTAGTTATCTCCAAAGATTCCACTTCCAAATGCCATCACCTTGGAGATTTGGGTTTCAGCCTCCATACTTTGGAGGAGGGTACTCAGTGTGTATCAAAGGCCTGGAACCTAGTTCTCTTTTCTCTTATTCACTGCCCTGGAAGCTACTTACCAACTCCTCTTTCTTTCCCTTCTTCTCATCCCCTGTCCCTTTCTCCCTCCTTCTCTTCTCTTCTCTTCTCTTCTCTTCTCTTCTCTTCTCTTCTCGTCTCGTCTCGTCTCGTCTCGTCTCGTCTCTCCTCTCCTCTCCTCTCCTCTCCTCTCCTCTCCTCTCCTCTCCTCTCCCCTCCCCTCCCCTCCCCTCTCTTCTCTTTTTCTTCTCTTTCTCTTCCCTCCCCTCCCCTCCCCTCCCCTCCCCTCCCCTCCCCTCTCTTCTCTTCTCTTCTCTTCTCTTCTCTTCTCTTCTCTTCTCTTCTCTTCTCTTCTCTCTTTCTAGTGCTATCAGGCTGTAGTCAAACTCTTAGCTCTCTGAGGCCGGTCCATTTTTTCTCTGCATTTGCCCTTGTTCCAGTTCTTTTTGGCAGATCAATCTGAAGCTTTTATTTTTTCTTCAACATCCACTTCAGTAAAGCATGTGGCATTGTGTCATTAGACAGATTGAGCTGAAGTAAGGCTTTGTGTCGTCCTGTGTCTGAGTTCAGATTCTAGATCAGGACACATTACCACAGCGGCCCCCTCCCCGCTCCTGCCAGAATGCACTTCAGGTGTCCATTATTTCAACAGGAGCAAACCCAGAAGTCTGTGTTCTGAGGATTCTGTCGTTGCTATTGCTACTGTTCTTCATATCCAGGTCGTGAACTAGCAACTGCTTCGTGATATGTTATATCTTTCCATTGTCCCCATGTCTTTTACAGTGGACAGCCACGCTGCAGTCCTTCAAATGGGCTCCGAGAAGAGCTGAGGACTTTTGCCAGTACTTCACCTGTGCTAATGCCACAAAGAGGCTTTGTTCTTCTTCCCTCAGCTCAAGGTATTCTGGAACTCATCTTGTTCCCCGTCGGGGTTTGTGATGCGCATTAACTGTAGGGATCAAACCTCATTGGAGAAAAGTATTATGACCTTTTGTTAACATTTTCTTTGGAGTGATTCACCTCTGATTCCAGCAGGTGGCGGTATAACACAAACAAAGGCTCGAGCAAACTGCTGCTTTGACTATTTTAGCATCCTTTCAGCTTCACGGCAACAGCCATCCCATTCTGAGCGAGATATCTACAATAATTCTAAATTGAAAATAGTCCTTCTAAAGATTTAATCTACAGGGTACGAACTTGTGCTATCTCAATAAGGAGGTTTGACTCCGGTGAGAGTAAGAATTCCTTTACCCCTGGCGTGCGTTTTAAGGGCAAAACAAAAGTCAGCCTTTAGGAAAAATTCCTTTCAGACATTTTGGCCATCTCAGAACTTTAATATTAGTTAATCTTAGTTACTATATTTCACTGACTGTAGTAAGCGAATTAAGATGAAATTATCTGGGCGATAATGTAGATCTAGTTGAGATTCTGATTTTCCTGTGAATTGACTTGGTATGTTTATGTTGTGTGTGAACATTCTAAAAATTCCCACTTATGGGAATGCTATCTTCATGGAGTTATGTCACCTAGGCAGAATTATAGATTTTTTTTTTCTGGATCTTGAACTCTTGGCAGAGTTAGATTTCTCAAATGTAGCCCCTTAAACGGCTTAATTTTCCATAGCTTCCAGGGAAATCTTGAACTACAACTGGAAGGAAGGATGCATCAGATCAGGACAAATGACATGAACGAGGAGGAGCAAGGAAGCAGTTGGCAGGAAATGCTACCATTAAAATCGTCGCTACCAAGGGCCAAAGTAGGAAGCACACGGGCAAGTTAGAGACCTGCTACTCCAAGACAGTTTCCTTAGTTTATTCTCTGAAAAGTCACCTAGTGGTATACTGCTCAGATAAAATTAAAAATTAAACTTATGACTTGTGCATAAAAAAAGATGTTTGCACTTCTTCGAGGTATTTTCTCATTCTAGAGGCAAAAAGAATCTTGCCTTGCGTGGTTCCTCACCTGGATTTATTTTCTAATCAATATTTTTACTTCTTTATTCTTCATGCTGGTTAAAAATGGACAACAGGGCAGGTGGGTGGGCACGGTGGTGCATGCCTGAACCGCAGCATCGGAGAAGTATATACAGGAGGGCCCGGAGTTCATGGTCAACCTTGGTTATACACATAGTTTGAGGCCAGCCTGGGCTACAGGAGACTTTAACTTAAATCAAAGTAAAAGGAAAAAATTAAGTCAGAAACAAACAAAATGAATCGAATGCCAGGAAATACTGACTCCTAATTCACTCTCTAACTTAACGAGTGTTTATTAAGTGGCTATTGTGAGTGCCACTGTGTGAGGCCATGGGGCTCACTCAGGAGCAGGAACTCATATTGTGAGTGCCACTGTGTGAGGCCATGGGGCTCACTCAGGAGCAGGAACTCATGGTCTCTACTTCTTTGGGTCTCACTCTGGTTTTCTTCCTTATTCCGTCTGCTTCAGCCTCTAAGGTTGTGTTTGTGTGGATGGTGACTTGTATTCCATCTGTTTCTCTTCTCTTACTACTTTTCTCATGCTCTCCCATGTCCATGCAGAGTAGAGAGGATGGGAAGAGACACGGAAACCAAAACCGTGTGTGTGTGCGCAAGATAAGGAACGCACCCAGCTGCGAGGAGGTAGGAGGTGTGAACAGACTCACTCCCCTCGGCAGCAGAAGAGCATGGCTTGGTTGATACCTGGTTTTTACACTTCATGATCCCAGCATTTGCGATTGACGAGCAATCCATTGTGTCCGTCTACCTAGTTGTGGTGCTTCTCTGACAGCCTTAGAAAAGGAATACAGGCGCTGGTCCATCCTCCTGCTGTGCATTCTGGGCCTCCTCCAGATGGCCAGCTTGGACTTTACTCCCACTCAGCCAATTACTCATGCCATCTATAGAGGGCCTTCTTTCCATAATCTATTTTAAATGTCTGCGAGGCGGATGTCTGTCCTAAATATTGGATATATATATATGTATATATATTATGTATAATCAGTATGTACCAATTAAAATATTATATATTAAAAACTTTGCATAGTGGATAATATAGTTTGCAAGAAATAATTTATTTATTTATTATTTGTGAGATTTTCCTTCTGTGTAATTCTTGTTGTGTTGGGCTTTTTCTCTTTAGACACTGGATGTGGGATTCTCCTCTGTATGCTATGAATATGCTTTATTACCATTGGTTATTAAAGAAACTGATTTGGTCAATGGCTTAGTAGAAGAGCAAAGCTAGGTGGGAAATGCAAACAGAGATATAGAGAGAAAGTAGGCGGAGTCAGTGACATGCTATGTAGCTGCTGAAGGAGAAAGTTAGCAGCCGCCAGCCAGAATCTTACCGGTAGACCACAGCCTCGTGGCGATACACCAATGAATAGAAATGGGTGAATTAAACATGTAAGAGTTAGCTAGTAATATGCCTAAGCTATTGACCAAACAGTGTTGTAATTGATACGGTTTCTGTGTCTTTATTCGGGTCTGGGCGGCCGGGAAACAAACAGGGCAGTCTCAGCCTACAAAAGACAGTCAAGCAGCTGTTGCATTAGAGATATGCAGGGCAGGTACCACCCAAAATAGGAATGGAGTTCAGGACTTGGCCTTCAAAATAGCATCCTTGAAAACAGTTTCATTTGTGAGAGAAATGGTTTGTTGAAGGAGAGAAAGGGTCCATTGCTTCTAATGAATCAGTTTTGGAGGGGTTTCACTTTGCTCTCATAAAGTTTAGGGAGTAAAGATATGGTGGGGAGACTAAAGCTTTAGACCAGTTTGAAGGTTTCACAATAGAGGCATTGTTCCCAATTCTGGCTGGAATCCATGATTAGGCTACACCTCTGAGTAACATGCTTTCTACAGCAGTTAACGTGTAAAAATGACAAGGACACCTAGTGTGCTGAGGTAGACTGGGCCCGAGATGAGGTCTCCAGGTGGCCCCATGTGGAATTGCCTGTGTGTGGAATTCCCACACACTTGAGTTGGAGAACAAGACACAGAACCAAACAGAGGGTAGAGATGATGTAGGTGAAGGCATTAAACTCCATGCCTTGTGGCCGAACTAACCAAAGCTAGGAATCAGTGTGATCATCTGACTGGGTCTCCCAGAGGAGAACTTAACAAGTACAGAGAACGTAGGTTGGGCACAGGGAGAGGAGAGGTGACCACGAGGGCCAAGAGGCTGGATAGAGACATGAAAATTGTGAGCGCTACATCAAGGGGTCCCGTGAGGACAAGAGTCTCCTGGAAAAGATCTGCTACATTCAATTTGAGTCCAGCTGAGGACAGCAGAGAAAGATAAAGCTCCGGGTGACCCCTCTGTGACTGCTCCTAGCATCAAGATGTAATACCGAGATGGGTGGGAAGGGGGGGAGATTTGAGCATGGCAATTTAGAAAAGAAAACACACCAACATAGAATTCAATCCTATATGACACCAAGTTTAGAGTTACAATGACCATGTATACAGCCCTCTGAAACTGTGGGTCCTGTATCTAAAAATTCCACCAGCCACCACAGATTAAAAATATTACAAGAAGTTGTTTCTGAACACGTACAGACTTTGTTCTTATGTCATCCTTTGAATTAAACAATATAATTATTAATTCCATAGCCGTTTTTGTGGTAGTAGGTGTTGTATGTAGCCTAAGATGACTTAAAGGATAGAGGAGAACGTGTGTGGATTGTATGTGAGCATCTATTATACATCAGGGACCTGAACATCTGCAGATTGTTGTGTGCAGATGTGTGGTGTGGGAAGCTGGACCTAATTTCTCCTGACACCAAGGGATGACTGTATTTTGGGGGTGGTGTTGCTTTTGCTTTTAAATGTAGGATGTTGCCGATATCTCGGTGAGTACCTCCAATTACCACGCACCGTGCCCCCGTGTCTGCGCTCTTTGCACTTTTACCCAGTTTGCGAGATTTGGGCAAGGGACTGGAGGTTGAGAACACACCCACAAACGTACAGACAGATCGACATGCACAGACCTTTTAACACTGATACAAAATCCCCAAGAATGCCCCCTTTATTGTGCTCAGGGGCAGATTATATAGAGTTAGCCACGCCGCAGCCAAACCCACCAGAAACCACTCTCCTGCCATCAGGAACTCCTGAAGGGCTGGTGCTCAGAGCAGCTGTAGGCACTCAGACCAGGGGAAAACAAGTTGTTTACAAGAAATTCAGGATCTGGGGTCTCACTGCTCCCAACAGATGTAGGGAGATTAGTTTAAATTCTTAAAACAAAACAAGATGAGACATATAACCCCTCATCTTAACCAGGCCTGGGAGTGCATATCTGTAATCTCGGCATTCATTTGGCTAAGGCAAGAGGATTACAGAAGAGAAAGAGAAACACAAGATTGAACATCACTCCCCTCCACAATAAGAACAATAATTTCATTCACAGTAACGTGTTTGATAGCTTTGTTATCATGAAGAATAATGGGGATTACCATTGTTGTGTGAACTACATGTATATTTGAACACTTTTATTTATTTGCTTAATATATATAGGTATCTTGTCTGCCTGTATGTCTGTGCACCGCATTTGTGATTGGTGCCTGAGGAGGCCAGAAGAAAGCCTCAGATTCCTTGTGATTGGAGTTACAGATGGTTGGGTGAGCTACCTATGGGTTTTGGGAATCGAACCCAAGTCCTCTAGAAGAGCAGTCAATGTTCACCTTAACTGCTTAGCCATCTTGCCAGTCCCCTGCTACATATTTTGAATGAGAATTATATAATACACTTTCTATAAATCATCAGATGGGAAATAGCTTCTTGGTGAGCTAGAAGGTCTCGGTCATGGGTGCTAAACTCCGAAGTTGTGGCATAAAGTGACATAGTTAGACAGAATATAGTCCAAAGGTAGTGTAGGGCTCACTACCAGGTAAGGGACTTCAGTTCAAGCAAAGTGATCTGCTCTCCTGTGGATGTTCCCTTCTTCCAGTGAGTAGGCCTAGGAGCTAAAGCCATGTGGTCTATGGAAGCTGAACACCCTTTGTAAGCAAATGGCACTGTGCCAGTTCCTAGGCTTAGGACTTTTTGCTACTTTTCTTTAGGGGAAGCAGGGGGTGTTTTCTTTTGGCTTAGAATTTATACTTTTAGGTCTGATCAGAAGGATCCAAAGGGTGGATGATTTTCTAGATAGAGTCGGATGTGTAGGTTTTGATTTCTACCACTGTGGGCCCTTGGGCTGTTGCTGTGCTGGCAGGACATGCCTAAGGAAAAGAACAGTGAGCCATCTGCCCAACTCCACCCCAGCCTTGCTGGAAGCAGCTGCAGAGCTGAAAGGAAAGATCCTATCTGTGAATCTGGCCCTTTAGGCTGCTACACAAGGATATTTATCAAAATAGGAGGATACAGCAAAGTTCAATAGTTTGCTGACTTGATTTATAAGATCTAGATATGTAAGCATGGGCACCTGGGTCTTCATTTGCACTCCTGCCCAGGGTCCTGGATGTTTCGAGCAAGCTTGCTGCTTGCCTTGGTAACAGTACCCTTGGGTTGTGTGGAGTCTGGTGATGGAGACAAAGGAAGCTGTATTTATGCCATTTGAATTATGACTCTCTTCTTAAGCCCACTGTATATACTAGCATTATTTTCCATAGGGCAGTTGCTCTTACCACAAACATTAAATTTAGTTACTGGAGCTGCGCTAAGCAGTGGGAAAAGACAACAAGCCTAAAAAAGTTCTCCCTAACCTTTTCTCTGGTGGAACGACATAAGGGCAGCCTACGGGGGTGTGGAGGGAAAGATGACCTGGTGGCACATTGGCATTCTGAAAGGCAGAACAATTCCCTCTTGCTACTCACAGCTTCCCGCCTCCTGTTCAGCTTCAGGTACGTAGTAGCTTCCAGGCCCACTTCTCTTTTAGTTCTTGATATAATTAATCTCTTATTATATGAATATTTTGACCTTCCTTTTCATTTTTCTTTCACAATTTTCTCTACCATGTGCCCCTTCCGGATTGCTGTGAGTAATTTCCTAACCAATTGTCCTAGCCTGGGAGATGCTGGCTTTCTGACTCTCTTGCCTTGGTTGACCTGAATTCGATTAGCAGGGCCAAGATTTGTCTTTCATTTCAGTTCCTACTGATGGGAGAAGGGATCAGCAAACAGGAGGAAGATGTGAGATGCCTCAAGGGCCAGCCTTGAATCAGAAAGTTACACCTGGAGAACCCATCTTCGTTCCATTTTTCAGCTAGCCTGATGCCTTCTTCCACTACTCCTAGGGTGGATCTTTCTTTCATTGACTCATGCTACGTCACCTTCCCCAGGCAACAGTCCACTTGGGTCAACTGTAATGGCGCTTCAAGAGACAAAGACACATGTTTCTTTTCCTCAGATCTTCTTCCATGTGCATCAATTCCAAGAAGCATTAGAATAAATAAAAAGAAATAAATTAAAATATAAAGAAGATACTCTTGAGTCTACCATTTGGTGTCATAGCCACTGTTTATGCCTTGAAGGAGGGGACAATGAATGGCCTTGGTCCCAGGGCTTCTTTGTTCATACAGCTCCTAGACCCAAATACATAACCAGCACAGCGAAGAGTATAAACCATGTACCCAGTCCCAGTAATCTAATACTACAACTCTCTCCTCAGTCATCTTTATTTTCACGAAGAGGTGGGTATCGCAACTTTAGCAATTCATTTTTAGTTTTGGCTCTGACTGCTAAAGATGAAGAGGGCATTGTCTTCTTTCTGAAGTTTTTATCCCCCATAGCCGTGAGTTTGCCCGTCTCTGAGGACAATCTCAGTGCTGCATGGGATCCTCAGTGAATGCTAGTCACTGCAAAAGATCCAACGTGGAAGCAGGGTCAGGCTTTGTATATTTCTTCCTTCAATTATTTACATGCATGTGCCTCCTTTGCAGAGTTTTTGAAGGGAGACTGGATGCAGAAACAGCAGCATTCCTGAGATAGTGGTATGAGGATCACGGGATGATCAAGGCCAGTTTGGTCTCCATGGGAATAGGCTGTCTCAAAACCAAACAAAAGAAGAACCAAGGCTTCGCTGGGGTACAGAGCCTGTCTGGCACGTGAAAAGCATAATAATAATATGTATTGTTAATAGTAACAATAATTTGAAATAGCTGATAAAGTTAGAATCTAGTCAGGTTCAGAGTCTTAGAACGTGTTGGTTAGATACGACAAAGCTAATTGATAACTGTATGACCTTAGTTAGCCCTAGCTTCTTCGTTAAAGATGCTATCACCTGGGGATTGGTTTAAAAAGGAACTTAATTGTCATTCATAACAGAAATAACTTTAAGAAGCCCTTCCGTCTTTTACATACAAGGTAATGGCCTCTGTTATCTCCTCTATTTTCTACCTCTTTGCTGTAACAATCTATACAAGTAGCCAGACTTGTGGGTGACTTCCTGTCAAAACTGTGCTCCAGCTAGCCACAGTAGTTTTCTTATTTGGTGTCCTTTTCTTAAAAAAGAAGTCACGTATTCAAAAATGGACAAACTTGTCTGACCACAGTAAAATAAATACTAATTAAGTATTTATTTTACCCACTTATTAAATGTCTATTGAGTGCCTGCTAAGTGCAGACACGAGGTGCTATCAATGTGTCATCGAATAAATTGAGTGGAAGAGAACCCTGCCCTTATGGAGCTTACATTCCAGCATCAATGCTAGCAATTATTAAAAAAAAAGAGAAAGAAAAAGACTGTTGAATTAAAAAGAGAAATAGCAACAGCAGATCTGGCTCAGATATCTTAACAATGAAGCCTTATGTGACAAAATAACCTCAAATAGACCTGGTTTGGCATCTGTATTGGTGTCTTCTGCAAGCAAACATAACATCTGATTGAATGGCAGACAGTGCTGTTAAAATTCTACCATGTTCGAGTTATGACACAGAGAGTAACTGTTGATATTGAATGCGGAGAACTAGCAAGGGGGCTGAGATAGTTTTGTGGTCTCACGGATACTTCCTTCCTAGCTAACTGCAGAAAAGAAGTTCATGAAGCCATAATGAAGAAGTACGAAGACAATATGATTATGCCATAGAACTCAGGACCTGTCAATCAGCCCTGACAAGGAACTACTGTGGACAAAGTCACATACCCAGTGGGGAACAGACATTACACATGGCTATCAGATATTAGACTAACAGACACAAATCTTGGAATTTAAAGCAAAGCAGGTGATGTCTGCAAGAAAATGGCAACAGACAACAAAAGTAATTCCCAAATCAGTTTGTGAGCTCTGAGGATTTCAGACATGGGGAGCCTGTTCTATCTCTGTTGATAAGTATTGGATGGTACTGGAGATACCAATGTTGGTTGACTCTGTTGAAGGAGTGTTTGATGCCATTGTTTGCATCTGGAATGCATGCTAAAAGCCCATGGGTTAAAGACTCGGTCTTCAGTTTCATGCTTTTAAGGCATGATCGATCTTTTGTTTGATGGAGCCTAGAAGAAAGAAGTTAAATCACTGGGGACATGCTCTTGAGGGGGCTATAAGAACCATACAGCCTCAGCTGCCTTCAGGAGAATAGGGTTCATCGATCAATATTCCTGTCAAGGTGCACTTGTGTGATCTTAAATCCAAAACAATGGAGTCAAATGAGGGTGAACTGAAAGCCATAGACGTCATGAGTCAGAATGAAACTTTCTTCCTCTTTAATTGGTGAACTCGGGTGTATTTGTCACAGCAATGGAAAGCTTAGTGGGATGTAGAATTCGGATCATCTCTTTACGTGGAGGAACTAGTGAACACTGAAGCCAAATGAGGAATGACAGAAGTCCAAGGTACCAGGATGTGGGACCCAAGGAAGATTCAGTTATAGTTAGAATAAAAGCCATGGTAAGGTTTGGGTAGGGATGGAAAAGATTTTCTGGAAGTCCACTGAGACAATAGTCCTGAAGGACTAGAACACAGGGTGAAAGAGAACTCTGACAAAGGAAGATTGATTAGACTCATCTTCTTTTTAAATAGTATAACAGACAAGCATCATTTATCCTTAACAAAATGACAACAGAAAAAAGGCTAAAAAATTCTAAAACCACATGGTTAGAAATCACAATGGGAATTTCAAAGTCAATGTTGTCCCAGGAATGCAGACATATTGGAAGACCAGAACAAGCTAAAGACAATCTGTGAACACCAGAAAAATAACTGTGGCAAGTGTTAATTTAGGGGCAGACTTTGGTAACATTAGTCTGTGTGCTAACGGAAGGGGTGAATTAGAGAGAGCACCCAATGCATGCCCAAATCACCACCCTTCTTGGGAGAGGGAGGAATACAAACATCATTTTTGGAGAACCGACCTGAGCAGGGAAGAGGGATCTTTACTACTCCCTCGTGAATAACAATTATCAGTTGTAATTCTCATGGAGAAGAGACCAGGGTATCAAAAAGGTCTCCTGAGCTGAAGGTTGGGAAGGGATCTCTCAAGAGGGGTAGGTAATTAACTCTTCTGATTTTGACTGGCTCTGTCAATGAGACAGTATTTTACTTTTCATTAAAGAAAAAAATCTTCAGTGTGTTCTCCATCTGGGCTTCTGAGAAAGATTGATTTTATTCAATATTTTGATTAGATTTTGGGCACTTGAGCCATATCTGGTCCTTTATTCTTACCCTCTGTGAATGAGGACACCGTTTAGAAGTGTGACAATACTTTTCTCTAAATATTTTGTCTTTTTGTGGTTGTCAAATATCGAACGAGGTCTTACAAACAGATCAGAAGCTGGTATGGTTGACATTTCCCTTCATTAGCAAGTAAATGAAAGATGACATTTGCAATCCATTGGCTGCAGCCTGGCCTCACGATACGGACACAGTATAGGGATGAGGCAATCTGTCTGTTCCTGCTGTTATTATTGTGAATCACTATCTAACACTAATTGACAAAACCACTTCCCTTAATGGATGTCTAAGCTTCTCTTCACAGGAGAGGAAAAAAAAATATATTGATTAACCCTAGGATTTAAAGTTTGAATGAATGAAAGAAGCCACTGATTGGTCTCCTGTGGGATTATTGATTAAGCCTGAGAGCTGAAGTCTGAATGAAGGAAGACAGTAATTGGACTCTTGGTTTTTGTTTCATGTTACGAGTGTTAGCCATGTAATATTTTTTGTTTTCCATTATCCTTATTTGTCAAAGTAGAAAAAGAGTTATAATCAGTTTACCTACATAAGGTAAATAATCTCTCTCTCTCTCTCTCTCTCTCTCTCTCTCTCTCTCTCTCTCTTTCACACACACACACACACACACACCTCTCCTAGTTAGCAAAACCTGTCAGCTTTACACTTTCCAGAATTACCTGAGGGAGTCTCAATTAGGAAACTGTCTGATCAGATTGGCTTGTGGGCAAGTCTATGGGGCAGCTTTTAAATTGATGATTGATTCTGGACTGGGACTGAAAAAGCATGGGATAAAAACGGACTCTCTGAATATGGCAGACAATGAGGGCTGCTGAGAAGCCAAGGACAATGGCACTGGGTTTTGATCCTACTTCATGTACTGGCTTTGTGGGAGCCTAGCCTGTTTGGATGTTTACCTTCCTAGACCTGGATGGAGGGGGGAGGACCTTGGACTACCCACAGGGCAGGGAACCCTGACTGCTCTTTGGACTGAAGAGGGAGGGGGAGGGGAGTGGCGCGTGGGGAGTTGGGGGGAGGGGAAGGGAAAAGGGAGGCGAGGAGGAGGCGTAAAGTTTTAATAAAATAAAATTGATGATTAATGTAGGAGGGCCCAGTGTACTGGGCAGTGCCAGCCATAGGTAGGTGGGTCTGGGCTATAGATAAGAGCTACTTGAAGAAGCCAGGTGTAGCAAACCAGAAACAGCTTTCCCCGTTGGTTCCTGCTTCTGACTTCCTCCAGTTATTGACTGTGACCTTCGAGGTTAAGATGAAGCAAACCCTTTCTTCCTAAAGTTGTTTTTGGCTAGCAACAGGAAAGCAAACTGAAACACACACACACTGACACCCACACACACAGAGACACACTCTGATACCCAGAGAACTCCCCGACACTCACAGACACCCCCCAGAGGTAAGAAAAAGTTTCTAAACCTTGATCCTACAGAATTTTGTGGTAGGAGGTTAAAGCCAAGGAAACAAATCCCAAGATAGTTAGATGTATCGATTTATTATTATTATTATTATTATTATTATTATTATTATTTTGATAAAAAGGGAACAAGATTGGCACACTATTACTTGCAGATCACAGAGTAATTTGTGTGATTTGCCTGAGCAGTATGATATAAAGCAAACTTTCTTCCTTTCTTAAACTCCAAGATTTAAGGAGGCTCGATGCGAACTGGACAGGTGACAGCAGTGTAGAGGCGAAAGAGGAGAAGGCCCCACAGCCACGTTTTCTATTCCATACAAAACGTAGAGTTCCACAAGTCTGAGTGGCCACTGGGAAGGGGCAATTTCATGCTTTGCTGATTTTGATTAATTTACAATAATTAATATTGGGCCAAAACTCACACAGAACGTTTGGAGTAGGAGAAATTACTTTCAAATTCTAAGTAAGTCCAAGTCGCTCCAACTCCAGGGTAGAGTGTTGAAATCAGCGTCCCATTTTGAAGTCACAAGAGTACTGAAGAAGGCTTATGTTTCATTCTGAGCACCAAGTAGCTGAGCCTCAATTGGTTGCTCTCTTCTTTTCAAGACTAAAGCGAGGCGTTCAGCCCACCAAGGAGAAGGAGACTCTTTGCTGTAGGCTGGCTAGCCTCATGGCCTTGTGAGGACAGGGCTGGGTGAATCCTTAGTCTCATTTGACCCCTACTCTGGACACAGCTGAAAATGTATTATCCACCTGTAAGCTGTAGTCCTGGAATGATCGTCTAACTAAATGTTCCAAATGAGTTTTAAAACAGGATCTGCTAATGCTCTTGGTGATGGCTAGAAAGGCCTTTGGCCCTGGAATATTCATTGAGAGGCACATTACTGTGCTTAGGGAGGTAGGTACTCTGCTAAAAATGTTGTTTTCAATGTTACTTCCACGTGATCCCTCTTTATATAAATACTGGAGTATTCATCTTCTCCAAGAAGAAAGCAAGGTTGAAATTCCTACGAAATAGAAGGCGTTGCTAATTCTGTTCTCATTCCGCTTTGCTGTATTTGCTTTATAATCCTCAGCTACCTCATCCAAAATATGCACGGGATGAATTGTTTTGTCATCTTGAAATAGGAGTAAATAATTTAGCAATTTATATAAATGTCCTAGGCCAGTTCCTGGAGGCAATAGATGTTATTTCCTCTCCTCCTCCATGGTAAAAAAAAAAAAAGAGAAGAGAGCAAAAATAGGAGTTACAACTTGAGACTCTAGAGGTAGCTGTTGAATTTAGTACTCAGGGCACTGAATATATGGTGTAGACTCTGGAGTCTTCATGGTTTTCTATGAGAGGCCGAATGATCACTAAGAGTTCTTTTAGCTTGATGAATTTATGATTTGTAGTCTTTTTCTGATTCTCTTTGTACTGGATTATTTTTTTATCAACTTGACACAACCTAGAGACATCTAAGAAGACAGAATCAGAGCAGAGAAAATGCCCCTATTACAGTGCAGTGACAGGTATGAAAGCCTGTGGGGACATTTTCTTCATTGATGATTGATGTAGAAAGGTCTGTACCGCTGTGGTAAGTGTCAACTCTGCACATGTGGTTCCGAGTTGTATAAGAAAGCAGGCCGAGCAAGTCATGAGGACGAAGCCCATAGGCAGCACCCCTCCATGGCCCCTGCTCCAATTCCTGCCTTGACTTCCCTCAGTGATACATTGTGACCTAACAGATGCATGAAGAAATAAACCAGTACTTCCCCAAGTTGCTTTTGGTCATAGTGTTTATCACAGCGATAGAAACCATGACGACCATACTCATCTAACTATAAATTGACCAAAATATTGTAGGTGTTACCCGGTACACTCTGTCCTTCGTATAATGTTTAATATCAATTATTTCACATCCTATTCATTTTGCAAACAGGGTCTCACTATGTAGCCAAGGCTAGTCTTCAACTCTCAGCCTCTGTATCTGCCTTCCAAGTGCTGGATTATAGGCCTGTGCTATGTAGCTCTCATATTTCAAAGAATGTCAACAAGTTTTATAGTCTCTTTTGAGGAACAGAGGTGGATGCTGTAAGGACATTTCTAGAAGGCATTCTACTTTTCTGTGGCGAGGGAAAACAACTTCCTTTGACAAAGGTGGTATTTAATCAGTTCAAGCATGGGCTTTACTTTCCATTTGTGGTCACAGAAACAGCCCATGAAGATTCTATTCACAGTTCTTTGACCCTCAGGGAATCTATCGTATTTGAAGTGCCAAACTTGTCATGCTTGGCAGCGAGTCACAGCAAGAGCTAGGCATTTCTAGGCCAGTCTATGAACCTGTATGAACAGACTTCCAGCTTCTGTTCCGGTGCACTAAGGCATAATAAACAATATTTGTAGTATATGGGTTTTTCCCTTGGTATGTATACACCCTTATACACAACTATACACATCTACGCACTTCTGTGCATGCCGCACGCGCGCGCGTGTGTGTGTGTGTAAGCAGGATTCTAGACATAGTAAGAGAAGAGAAAACATTAGCCTGGAAAAGAAGAGGCATGAGGGCTGCCTTCAGATACTGTTGATAGCTGCGGCTGAAAAAGGTTCAGACATCCTTTACATCTCAAATAGGATAATTTCGGATCAAGGAGACAGGATTTTCTCAGGCAAAGAAAAAGGTTTCAGTCAGTAAGTCCATTGGAATGGGTTGTCTTTCAAGGCAGTAAGTTTCCCTTCTTGATGAGTTCAAGCAGAGGCAGGACTCTATCTGGGGTTTTATCTAGTGCTTGCTTCAGCTGACAAGGAACTGGGGCAAGACTGTTTCTCCTGGTCCTTTCTAAACGCTTAGATGCCAGCGTAAGGCTGAAGAGGCAAGCGGGTGGCCAGACAGTAAATGAACAGCTTCCCCTTTGTCATTAAATGCTACAGCGGCATCTTACATTTTGTCACACAGAGGAAGATGACTTTCCTAAGGGCTCCGCATTCAAGATGACCCAGAAATGAGGAAACCCAAAAGCCACAGATAACAAGAACCCTCTAAAAGCATTCCATTCCATTACGTAAGTTCCCAGAAAGAGTCAAGATTGTGTGTTCCTTAATCAAAGACCAAGTGTTCCTGGGTTACATCCAGTCCGACCCAGCCCATTTCAGCCCTGTCCAGTTCAGTCCAATCCAATCAATTCAAATTATGACTGGCTTATAGTAACTGGAACCCTAAGCATTGCACTTTCTCTTATAGGAACAGCATTTTTTTGACACTTTTTTGAGATTTTTCTTTTCAAACCAAGGAAACATTTTCTTGGTGCTCAAGTGAAGCATGAAGAACCATCTCCTTCCTGTTGAGATTACTGAAGATCATGTTTCTCAGTTTAGGATGTTTGAGGATCTTGAGTTTTCTGAGTTTCGTAGCTTATTTTAAGAAATGCTATTTATGCCACACCCCAGGATCATGTATGTATTTGAACTGAAACTAAATGTTTGAGAAATCACCCATTCTTATATATTAGTATAGTGTTTTAAAATTCTAGTCCAGTGTAATCTATTTCTTTAATATTACTGATCATGTCCCATTCACTCTATGAGTTTTGCAAGTAGAAAAACACAGTACTGAAAACACAAATAATGGCTAACTAAAAGAGAAAACAAATTCTATCGCCTTAGAACTTTTGATAGACTTGCTGCAGGGAGATAAGGTTTGCATATGCGTGGTGTGGAAGGTCCTGTGGCTTGCAATGAATTTCCATATTCCCCTTAAGCCCCTTTCTGCCCACCTTTCTAGTTTCTGTGCCCATCCTCCCAGAGAAAGCTACACATTCCCGCAGCCCCTTGAAACATGAAAGACTCCAGAGATGCATGGATAGTCAGCATTCATGCCGTGTATCTTAGACCCTCACATCTACAGAAGCAAGCTTTAGCCTGAAGCGTTTCTGTTTATGAGCACATTCCGGTGACTGCTGCGATAATGGAACTGCTGATACGCTCTCTCCTCAGAGTGCTTGGGTAACCGCTCTTTTGTTATTAGGAAGGCAAATGCCGTTTTTAAGATCAAAGTGGACACCTCCTGGAACTTACATTTATTACAAAAGGCTAAAGTGTCTGCATTCCCAGGCATCAAAGGGACTTAACACAGAAAGACAGTAATATTCAATAGACCAGGGCAATTTCTGACAGGATAGCAAACCACCTAAGTGGTTGATAGGAATGAGCGGTAATCTCATTCTGAAACTTAGCAGTTCTGTCAGAGCCAGGGTTAAGCAGAGTGCTTGATATTGTGATGGCCACAGTCAGGGTCAGGCTGACAGAAAATTCCACTGTCAGTGCTGGCACAGAGAACCCTTCTACAGTTTCGCTCTTTAGAGAGCCCTTTGGAGGATGTTCGATCCCATTGTTTCTGAAAGTATGGTCTCATTTTGCTGTCATGGTGGAAGCGATGTAAAAGGTCAATACACCGAGTGTCTATTGCACTATTTGGAATGCCATCAGAAGGATAATTCCAAGCCTTTCAGACACGGGGACCTGGATACTAGCAGTTGTACTATGGAGAGTCTCCTGTCACCTGCAATCCGAGAAATGGTCTGTGGTGTTTGCGGCTCTTCTGTTTGCAATCCTGTATTAGTTAATTTTTAATGTCAATTTCATACAAGGTCATCTGGAAAGAAGGAATTTTTTAATGGCACCGTAAGCCAGGGAATATGCTGACAGAAGCAGTCTCTCTCTATTTTAAATAATTTATTTACTTTTATTTTATATGCATAAGTGTTCTGCCTGCAAGTTTTCCTGTATGAGGGCATCGGACCCCCCTGGAACCAGAGTTATAGACAGCTATGAGCTGTGATGAGGGTGCTGGGAATTGAATTCGGGTTCTCTGGAAGAGCAGCCAGTGCTCTTAACCCCCTGAGCCATCTTTCCAGCCATGTAAGGAATCTTAATCATGAAAACATTTCTACATGATTAACCGATTGGTACGTCTGTAGGGCATTTTCTTGATTAATGACTTATGCGGGAGGGCCCAGCCCCTTGTGGGTGGTGCCAACCCTAGACAGGTGGAAAAAAGCAGGTTCAATCCATGTGGAGCAAACCAGTAAGCAGCTATCCTAGAGTTTCTAATGCTTGATGAAACACCTTGACCCAGAGCAAATTGGGGAGGAAAAGGTTTGTTTGGTGTACACTTCCACATCATTGTTGACCATAGAAAGAATCGGGGGCAGGAATTCAAACACAGCAGGAACCTGGAGACAGTACTTAATGTGGAGATCTTGTAGGAGCATTGCTTACTAGCTTGCTCCTCGCGACTTGCTCTGCCTGGTTTCTTAGGGAATCCAGGATGACTCAACCATTGCTGTAAACCGGTGTGAGAGAGACCCTGGGGGGTTAGGGGGCCACACGGTGAGAGACAGACACGCCATGCAGGCAGAGCTTATGTGGGAGTTTTATTGAGATAAAGGAAATGGGGGAAGAAGAGAGAAAGAGAAATACAGAGAGAAAGAAGAGGAAGAAGAGGCAGGGACCAGTTTAGAAGAGCAGTGGGGAAAAGAGAGAGGGAATGGGCGGAGCTTTTCTCTTAAAGGGACCTTTTATATCTGCATACATAATGACTTAGCAGCCATTGGACCCTGGGCTGCCCAGGGTACTGCCTGGGTTCATCCCGCCAGGTGATAGGAGTCAGCATAATGCCTGAATCCTAACACCCATGGTGGTACCACTCACAATGAATGTGTTGAGCCCTCCCACATCAATCACAAGAAAATGCTCTATTGGCTTAAGTACAGCCCAACTTTAAGAAGGCTTTTTTTTTGTTTCAAATCAAATGTGGTTTTTTCTCTCAGAAGTCTATAGCTTGTATCAATTTGATATAACCCTATCCAGCAGAGTAGCACACCTCCATGACCTCAGAAACACTTCCTGTCTCCAGGTTCCTGCCTTGAGTTCTTGCCCCGAGTCACCTGTATGCTAGACTACAAGCTGTAAGATGAAATAAACACCATTCCTCTCCAATTTGCTTTTGGTCATGAGATTTCATCATAACAATAGAAACCCCAACTAAGACATAGCCTCTCCCTCCACTTTAAAAAAATTCAATCAGTTTTTAACTTTTCATTTTTATCTTATTCATCTTTACTTATCAAAGTAGGAAGTTGATAAATAAAAATTGTATGCATTTGTGACTTATGATATGCTTTGACATACACATGTACACCTGAGAAAAGGTTTAAATCAAGCTTGCTAAGTTATGTGCCAACTCATCACTTACCTATCCTACTTTAAGAGCCTTTGACAAAGCTTTGCAATGGCCACCCTCAGGGACATCTGAGAAGCCCTTCTCTGCTCGGTCTGCTTCTAATATTCGTAAGAAAGTCCTTCAAATAGATCCCTACACATTTTTAGAGCAGTTCTGAATATTCATGAACTTTGGTCAAAGCATATGGGAGAGCAATAAAGGCCCTTCATTATTTCGTTCCAAACACTTTCCAGTAATCTGAGAGGTTGAAATCCCAACTCCAGAAGTGCTGCATAGTTAATGATCATGTTTCGCTTTACAAGAGATGGCTTTTCTCCTTTTCTCCTACTTTATCTAGTGACTGACTTCTCAAATCCTCGTCACCAGTCCAGTATGTCATCTTTGTAGAGACTTGAATTGGAGGAAGCATTTTCCTGGGGATTGCTAAATGTTTATTAGGATTCAAATGGTTAGTGTCACCAAAGTTGCCCTAGTACTTGGTAACTTTCCTACTGCAAACTTTTATGGCTTCTATTATTGATGAAAAGACAGTATCGATTTTAATGCATCTTAAATGGATTCCTACCGAGTGGGAAAAGCTGTGACCACAGATATTTGTCACATACTAAAAGAACATACAAGAGTTTTTAAATGATAAAGATTTTAGTGCTCAAGGGGTGTAGACTGGAATAGCTGTAATACACACTGGGCAATCTCTGTGCTGACTACTGGGACCATTTCACTGGTCACCTCTAATAGTACTGGGAGTTGTCCAACTAAGCCCTCCTGCATCTTTTTTCTTGGAATGTACAATTTTTAAGTCCACAATTAGCATCACCAGGCTTCCGTGCCGCAGAAATCAGTCAATGGGTTATTGTAAGTTTATCTCTTTACAAATACTTAAATTAGGAGCAAGGTGATTGATTATTTACTTTGGGTTTGTTTTTAATGGAATTATCCAATTTTAAACTATGGAAATACGTACTTGGGAGGACTGGCTTTCATCGAAAGTGAACAATTTCAAACAGGGTATAGAATATAGATGCAAGCTCTGGTTCCTACTCTGCACTAATTCTTAATAAAAGAAGAACAAACTGTTAATTTGAACAGTCTCTTAGGGAAAGTAGAAAGCATAAAGATACTGAAAATCAGAAGAAAAAATCTTAAAGTGGAGCAAATAGTCTCTTTGTAATTTTTTTAAGGATATGTGTTTCTGGCTCTTTTCATCAACACACACCTTCCCTTATGCTTAGCAACATTTAAGATGGTGATCCCTGTATTTAGCATAGCATGTAATTTTAATCTACTATAGCTTACAGGTCTGACCTTTCTATGGTGTTTTGCATATTGTTACCACCTGTTTTATTACATTGCATCAGAAATAATTGTCCTCATGGGTCCTGAGTTTGACACGCTAGAAACATCACCTGTCATCAGCCCTTTCTCCCTTCCCCCCTCTCTCAGCTACTACTCACTCAAAAGGGTCGCTGGGATCAGCCCTCTGGAGCTCTGGAGGGATGGGGATTCTTTTGTAGTACATCTCCCAGTCGAAGGCTCCTCGCATGGCGTCCCCAGCTTGTGCCTCATACCCAAAGTGATTGTGGTCAATGACATCGATCATGGGACACACGATGGTTTTGTGGTTTAGTGCAATTTGGTCTGAAAAATGAAAGCACAGAATAGGAAATGACATGCCTGCCTAGGTCGTCTATCATTTCCCAGCAAGGAGAAGCCCACAGCTCCTTTTAATGCATAACACTTGCAGCCTTGGCGTCTCCTTGTCGTCATTAGAGCCCTTTGCAGGAATCTCCGAACGCTGGGCTTAACATGATGGGACAGTGATTAGGTACAATTAGAGTTGTTATATTTCCGTTTGAGAAAGTTATGTCCCGGAGAGACTTGCAGAAGTCCATTTAGCTCGACACTGTCACATTTTTGCTCTGACCTGTCCCCAATCTGTCATTTTAACGCACCTCCAACATGCACAGAGGATAAACAGTACTCGTGTTCCTCCAAGCATACAGCTAAAGCCTGCTGAGAAAATACTGGCCTGCTTTCTGAAGGTTCCACAATGTAAATATTTTAACTTCATGGTTTTTATATCAACTAATCATAAAACAGTCATGATGGCCGTCCCCCGACAATGCCAACCAATCATATATAAAATTCTTTGCTGTCACATATGACAGAGAATTTTGTTGAGCTGCTCTTCTTTGAGACTGACTCTCCTTATCATCAGTACCGTAGACATTTTATCTTTCTTCCATGCAATTAACAGACATCATTAGATGACACAGTACTATTGCTATGATACTGTTGGTAAAGCCACAAAAGATTCCAGGATGATTTATACTCATTCTCTTTCCAATACTCCCACTATCCATGACAAGTGACCGTTTGATGTGGGATTCCTCTCTGTATGCTGTTATTACCATTAGTGAATAAAGAAACTGCTTTGGACCTATAGCAGCGCAGAACTTAGTTAGGTGGGGAAAACTAAGCTGAATGCTGGGAGAAAGGAGGTGGAGTCAGGGAGAAGCCATGTAGCCCCGATGGAGCCAGACAGAACTTTACCCTGTAAGCCACAGCCACATGGCAATACATAGATTAATAGATATGGGATAAATTAAGATATAAGAGTTAGCCAATAAGGAGCTAGAGCTAATGGGCCTAGCAGTGATTTAATTAATATAGTTTCTGTGTGATTATTTTATGGTTGAGCAGTCAGGAAAAAAACAAGCAGCCTTCCTCCCCCTACAACTGTTGTCATCTTGTTCATATACAGCGACACTGAGCTCAGGGAAGTCAAACAACTTGTCACAGGCTATTTCAGCTTTGGTGGACAATAATCAGGACACATTCCCTGCTTAAATCTCCAGTTCCAAAACCTGCCTTTCTAGGCTGCCAGGGCGCCTCGCCTAACAAGCAGGTGATTTCTCTCTTCTTTCCAGTTCTAGCAATCTTGCTTTCCTATACAGATATTTTTATTGTGATAGAGCTAACAGGCCTGCAGGAAATTGACATTTGTTTATTTCGGTGCATGCAGAATAGCAATATGTGAAGTGTCTTTTTCCCCCCTCTCAAGAACATGTGTTTAATCAATTTATTACAACGCCGCTCTCTGACGGGCAGGATGTTTAAGTATGAGCACCTGCTCTCTCGTTATTTGGAAGACCTTTGGGTGTAGCACGCGACATTTAACAAAGGATATCATTTAGAAATCTGATGGGAGCTGGTTATTTCTGTGAAATTGTTTTCTCTCTCAGAGGCCCCGAAGCTAACGTAACGTGCGTGAGAGATCAGTGTTTTACAGAGAGGAAACTGTCTATGTGCGTTGGAAGTTTCTACTCAGCGTAGAACAGGAAGCAAAAAATTTTCGTGGCCATCATAGCAGGTGACATTTTTTTTATCACACTGATAAAACAGAGTGTGGAGAGAAACAAAAATCCCATAGGGCATTTCCCTTGCATGTACACATGCTCATTCATTCATTCATTCATGTTACAAAAATCATTTACTATATTTACTGAGTAAAAACAATGAGTCAATAATTTTTCTAGATTTTCAACCACAAATACCACCAAATACAGTAATGGGGCAAAAAGTTATAAAATGTAATAAATAACTAAACTCTATGATGTTTTACAAGAAAAAGAAGACAGAGAGAACAGTGCTTAAGAGGTACAGAATGCTGGAGAATGGAAAAGGAGACAGTTTTAGACACCACCACAACCCCAGGGAGCCTCAGAGAGCCTGGGGATTATATTTCTCTTATTGCCAGCTAGTTAGCAGGTGCACTGTTTCAAGGTAACCACCACCAAGGGCTCTCTGAGCATCCATTTTCACCAAGGCAAGCCTTCTTGTGGGTTTTAGTTTTATCTAAGTGGCATTTTCCCCAGAGGATGGCGGAGACCGTCAGTGTAAGGTTGGAAACATTTCGTCAATCACCTCTGCAGCTGCTAGCGTTATGGTCTCAGTGACTTTCTTCCATCAAATACAGAACCAGCTTGATTTACAGGTTCCTTGACCAACAAGGAGTCCCAAGGTGATCCAAAGAGAATGAGTCTGTTAAATTAACTGTCAACGTTCCCTTCAAATTTCCTTTCAGCTCTCATCCAGCTGTGTGCGCTTGGGGTGAATGCCGCATGACTAATTTTTCATCCAAGGCTGGTGCCTACATTTCAATTTCCAGGGATCAAACAAACAGACTCAATAGGAAATTGAAATTCAGGTATAATCCCCAAGGTGAAAAATGAACCAAGAAGCAGCGATGTGGCTCCGCCTGTTTCTTCATTTTGGATGATGTATCAAGATACTGATAGAGGAAAATAAAAAGAGATAGCATCCCGGGCTTGAAGCGTTTCTTATCCACCAGGCCCACAGGAAATGAAAGGTTTTAATGAGAAAGAGTGGGCTGTGGCCGTCTCTTATGCTTGTTTCCCTATCCCTCCCCTTCCCTGTGATTCATAGAGAATGATCAGAGGACTTATCATTGGCATTTAGGGATTGCTTTGGCTCAGACAGAAGTCCAGCCTTTGGTTCTCGTGCTAGAGTATTCAACAGCATGCAGGTCAAATTCAGTTTGAGGAACTCTTGGCGTTGCTAATGAGATTCTAAATGCATGTGTCATTGGATAGAGCACACTTAATTAAAGGCTCAGGGGAGTCTCTGGCTGATATGGTCCTGGGATCCTGTTGACTGAGAAGGCTAGGCTGGACCCTGAGCAGAGGCATATGGACCTGGTGATTTGGGAGAGGGTGTTACTTGCTGGGTGTTGTGTTTTACATCGTATATGGTTGTCACTGAGGCCCCCTCTCTTTTTTTTTTTTTTTTTTTTTTTTTTTTTTTTTTTTGCTGGTGTAGCTTGGCTAGTTGAAGCTGAAATCCCACATAATAGTCACTAACAGAGCATACTTTCTGAGGTGGTGGCGGTGAGGGCCGCTGTCACTGGCTTTATTTATAAACCAAGGATGCAGTTACAATACAAGTTGCTTTGGAGAAATCTAAGAGAACAAGAAAGGAGGGCAATATATACGCACTAAGAATTTTCTAGAAGGAATTTCTTTAGGTACGCAATTTCTTTCCTGGGTGCAATGGGGGTTTTCTACCTGGCTTCCTTGTAAACTAACAAGATAACAATACTGAGGCTTGAAATGCGTCCTGTCCCAGGTGGAGTTTCTATCCGGAATGATGTCCAGTTTGTTTGTTTTGCTAGTGGTTCAGTGCGCTGTGACACGGCACGGTTTGCTGCCTTCACTCTGGTAGCTGTAACTGATCAATTAAGACTCGTCTCGGGGACAGCAGCTCAGTGTTTGAGGGGCTCTGTGTGAGTTCAGAGGATTATGTATTGAAGGATGTAGGATAGCACCAGGAAGAAAAACAAAAGGGCAGCGACACTACACATCTTAAAAAATAGCAAATCACGTAGATTCTTATATCCTGGGGCTGAATAATTTTCCTCCTTTCTTAACCATCTTGTGATAAAACTATGTATATGTACATGGGTAAGTGTCTTTTGATCTTATTCTAATTGTAGAATGACTGAAAAAGAGTTTGAAGTTATTTTTTTTTACTTTAGTGTTTACCCAATAAACGCAACTGCAATGAGAGGCATAATATAAAAGAAACCTTCCTAACCTTAAGTTAAATTGCTGCTGGTCCTATCTGAAATGCTATTTAATGTAGTTATACCTATTTGTCATCCACAGTGATTAAGATACAACTCAAACTCAAGCCTTTGCCGACTGCAACATTTATAGAAGAAACCTCACACTCTGTTATCAGGGCACAGTTGCCAGCTTCCCTGGTCCAGCGTGCCACTTGGTGAGAAATTGGTGACACAGTATACTCACCGAGGAGCGGGGGCAGCCAGTTCACATTGACCTCACAGTGGGAGTCCAGGAAGGTCAGCACCTCGCCTCTGGCCACAGAAGCTCCCAGGAGTCGGGTCCGGATGAGTCCTTCCCTTTTCTTGGTGCGAACAATTCTCACTTTGGAAAACCGAGCCATGTAATCTTCCAACTTATCCTTCAAGTGTTCTAGGGGGGAAAGAAAACACGCAGGAGAAAGGCCAAACGTTAGTCACAGCGGACTCCTTCGCGGTTGCTCTGCATCGAGCATATGTGAATGGTGAACCCAAGTAGAACAATCTCGCAGCCTGTGTTTCTGCTCCCTTCATCTGGAGGAAGGTACTAATAAGATTTTATGCTTAGGGGTTTCTGTATTTTTATTTCCTCCAAAGCTTCATAAACCACAAACGTTGCCCTTTGAATTCCGTGGACGGCGGTGGTACACCAGAGCTCAGTCATGCAACTAATGTTGGCCAGTGGCCACCATGTTAATCCTGACCAAGATGCCAAGATGGGCATCGGCCTTCTAGGTCTTACTGTGCGAAGTCAAACGAACGTCCTGGCATACGGGCTCTTCCTGACAAGAGGGCTCTTTTACAGCAAAGTTTTGCCTGGTGTTTTGTGTGCTGATAATGGTGCATGTAAAATAAGAAGGGAAAAAAATCTGTCAAATCAGTAAGAACCACACAGCTTCCCGCTCTGCAAGGAAACAGAAAACTGAGAAAGAAGTCCAGTTCTGATTTTTAATCTGAACTGGAAATGTGACTCATTTGGTATTGAAATAGATGACAAAAGTAAACCCTATTCTGTCATCTCGAATGTTGCTGTCTAAGATTCGGAAATCCTTTGCACTCCTTAAAACTGGCAATGTTTCTTTGCTAATTAAAAGCAAACTGTGGGGACAAAATGAATTAAAAAACCGCGATTTACATGATAAGGTATTTTCTATTGACTTTAAAATTGTATCAGTCTTTCAGTTCTTCTAAAGCAAAATGATGAATTTGGTGACTCTTTGTATGACATGGACTTAGATATTTTTATTCTCTAATGCTCCTAGTACATGTAAAGATACTGTGCTGGCTAAGTTTTTATTTATTTATTTATTTATTTATTTATTTATTTATTTAAGATTTCTGCCTCTTCCCTGCCACCGCCTCCCATTTCCCTCCCCCTCCTCCAATTAACTCCCCCTCCCTCATCAGCCCAAAGAGCAGTCAGGGTTCCCTGCCCTGTGGGAAGTCCAAGGACCTCCCACCTCCATCCAGGTCTAGTAAGGTGAGCATCCAAACTGCCTAGGCTCCCACAAAGCCAGTACGTGCAGTACGATCAAAACCCAGTGCCATTGTTCTTGAGTTCTTGGTAGTCCTCATTGTCCACTATGTTCAGCGAGTCCGGTTTTATCCCATGCTTTTTCAAGTTTTATGTGAACTTGACAAAAGCTAAAGTCATCTGAGAAGAAGGAGCCTCAATTAAGAAAATGCCTCCATATGACTGAACTGTAGGCAAGTCGGTAGAGGACTTAAATAGTGACTGATGGGGGAGGGCCCAGCCCATTGTGAGTGGTGCCACCACTGGGCCAATGGTCCTGGGTTCTATAAGAAAGCAGGCTTAGCAAGCCATGGGGAACAAGCAAGTAAGCAGCACCCATCCATGTCCTCTGCATCAGCTTCTGTCTCTAGATTCCTGCCCTGCCTGAGTTCCTGTCTTCACTGCTTTTGATGATGATCTGTTATATGGAAATGTGAGTGAAATAAACCCTTTCCTCCACAAGCTGCTTTTCGTCACCATGTTTCCTCAGAGCAATAGGAACCCCAGCTAAGACAGATAGTCTGAGGGTTTTCCTGGGATTTCTGATGTGTGTAGCTTAATAGTTGCCAATCTCATGGTTTAGAATGCAGTATGCTATTATTTGTTCTGTTTTGAACTTTCTGTCTTTTTCTGTGTGTCTCTAATCAGAGTGAATATTCCAGAGACAGAAACAACATGAAAAGCCAAGACCTACACAAATCCCCAATCTAGTAATAATGACAGGTAATGAAAATTTCCTGGAAGAAGGTGCAGAAAAAGAATTCAGAAGAATGATCATAGTATGTTCAAGCAACTCAAAGAAGGCATGCACGAATTTGATATAGATATGAATAATTTACATTGGTATGGATTTTAAGGTCAATTTTGTTATATGTATATGTATTTCTGTTCTTGACTAAGGTATTGTGATTATGTAGTTCATTTAAAATATAATGTATAATTAGAAATATAGGTTGCTAATGGATAATCATCGATGATAATAAAGCTTGTAGTCATGTTAGTTAGATTTTTTAGATATATAGAGATATATTTTAGTTAGATAGGCATTCTTCATATCTTTCAAAGACTGCAAAATATGGCATTTAAATGTTTTAATAACTTAGGGCTTTTTATGACTATGAGACACGTCTGCTCCTGGCAGCACCAATCTACTTCGAGAGGAAGATGGGCATCGAAGAGGATCCTTATGGAGTTTGATAGCCATTTGGGCAAGAAACTGCTCTTGCCTGGACTATTGCATAAACTGGACACAGAGAACCCGCAGAGAGAGGACTACTGAACTTGCCTAAAGGTGAGATGATCTTTCGGGGTTCCTGATTCATGAAAGAGTCTGCGAGACATTCTGCAGGACACAACAGACAATGACTGAACTGCCTTTGAAATTTCCTGCTTCATGGAAATGTCTGCTGGATACTATGGACCTGAAGGCTGAAGATGGATGCCCCAACGGTTCAAAAGAACTTTGGGTGACTGTCCAGGCAGCGAGATGTCTCTGTCATTTCTAGAGTTTTGGATTTCTTGTTTGCTTAAGTAATATTATTTCCTTCTGGAGTCTTTGATGGAGTTGAAGAATGGTTAGTAATAGTTATAGTTTTCCTTAGTTATGATAAGAGATAAAATAGATATAAATATTGTAACTGTAATTCTTACTTGATAACTGTTTTGTTATATGTAATTTTACTGTTAAAGTTAAAGCCTTTCTTTTTTGTTTAAACAGAAAAAGAGGAAATGATGGAGGTGGGTCTTGTATCTTATCTGTTGCTTTCATTGGTTAACTAATAAAGAAACTGCCTAGGCCCATTTGATAGGCCAACCCTTAGATGGGTGGAGTAAACAGAACAGGATTGGGGGAGAAAGAAGCTGAGTCAGAGAGTCGCCATGATGCTCCCACTCCAGCCAGACGCAGGTTAAGATCCTCCCTGGTAAGCGCACCTCGTGGTGTTACAGGGATACTAGAAATGGGTTAGATCGATATGTAAGAGCTAGCCAATAAGAGGCTACAGATAACGGGCCAGGCAGTGTGTAAATGAATACCGTTTCTGTGTAATTATTTCGGGTACAAAGCTAACCATGCGGGCGGCAGGGTGCAGGGGACGCAACCCCGCCGCCCCTGATGCAACACGAATTCTAGAGATCAAAACAAAGGGATGAATGAGAAAGTTAAAACAAGACATGAAAACAGAACCTAGTAAAGTGAGAGGCCTGATGACAAAGCCCAAGCTAAAATGATGTTGGAAATGAAAAGATCCATCAGCTGGATAAAACCTCACTAGAAAGTCCCCGGTGCTTATAGATTGGTGGGATTAATAATTCTCAAATGATTCTGCACAGGATGTGAAAAACAAAACAAAAATCTCTAAATTTATATAAAAGCACAGACGATCATGGTGACTAAAACAATCTGGAACAAAACAAAACAAAGCAAAAGTGGCCCCAATGGGTAGTTGAAGACTCTTGACTTACAGATATTGATCTGGCTCAATTTCCTGGGTCACAGAACTAAATTAAAAGTTGTGAAGGTAGAATAGGAACTTGAAGAGATGGGAAGAGGTTGATGGGGGTGGGGGGGAGGAAATACAGGACAGAAGGGTGAGAGTAACCAGAATGCATTATATAGGCACCTACAAAATCGTCATATAAAATTATTATTATTAATAAGATAATAATAAAAATAATGAACTACTTGTGTAGGAATCCAGCTGTACACACCTGTATCTCTCTCAATGTAACTTGGGGGATGGGAGGCTCGAGATAGTCTTTCTGTTCCTTATATTGCTCGTTACATGTAATAAAATCCATTGTCTCAGGCCCTGGAATATCCTGACCTTCGCCTGTATCCACTAAACAGTGGGAAGATCTATGAATCTGCAAACCTCAGGCCCTTCAAAGTTCTTTGCATAGAGTCGTGAAGGCTTCTCAACTACAGATTGCTGAACACTGTACGTGACAGTCCTGAAGCTCGTGGAATCTGACCAACCACAGAGAACTTTACAGGAAGCGAATGTGTAATTTCTCATAGTCAGCTAGTTCATACCAGGCACAACCTAGCTTTTCTTTTACTAGCCTCACATTTGTTTCTGTTGAAGCAAGCTGTGATATAGCCCAGGCTGGACCTGGCTTCCATCCATGATAGACTATAAACTATAATGCAAAAGTTTTCTTCCATAAGTTCCTTTTGATTATGACATTGTATCACAGCAATAGAAACCTAGCTAAGACAGAGTACACACTCTTACAATGGGGTTTGCACAAGGGAATGAAGTAGATTATCACCTTTCACAAAAATAGTTAGGCGTATTAAGAGAGTAAACTGATTTTATAAAACACACAGCATGTCTATAATGTGCATTTATTTCAGTTCATTTATTACTAATCTGACTTGTGTATTCATTACTTACTCCAACTCCTGATGAGATACTGCTCACAGCACATCACGGTAGCATTTAAGCATTATTTTCCTTTTTCAACGAACATTGTCAAGAGCTATTTAAAAATGAGTTTTGTCTGCAATGACAAATATTTCTCCTATAATTCACACTTGCATTTATAATGTTCCTCAAGCTTTTATATGAAAATAAAGAAACCTTAGCATAATTTATAGCTTAGAATTGCTCTGTTTAAATTAACCTGTGAACTTTTCATTTCCTTGAGATAGTGTATTTGTGTAATTTATTTGGGTGCTGTAATTGTTGCCTCAAAAAAGGGAACAGCTGTAAGTTGAAAATGGGTAAGCTATAGAAATCTTTTTCATGAGGCGCTGTCTTTAGGTATTATGAGCTTGGGTATGATTCATGCATCTTCATGCAATAACAACATATTTTCTTTTTTTTTAACAACTTGGTTCTCTTACGACATTTGAAACACTCTCCTTATTGCAATAGCATAGGCAAATAGTTTACAGATGTCCTTTGTAGTTCTAGTTCCAAATTCCAATATTTTAAAATGAGCAGGACAAAGCCAGGGGTTTACTGTCATACTATTTGACCTTGAGAAACTTAAGAATTAGGCCAAATATGTAAGCGCTAGAAAGCATCTTCAATTCTGTTTTAAATTATTTTGTATTTAGGTGTTTTGTCTGTTTTTGGGTGTATGTCTGTGTACCATATGGATGCAGTACCTGCAAAGGCCAGAAGAGGGCATCAGATACCTTGGGTTGTGAGCCACCTGTGCTTGCAAGGGATCAAACCTGGGTCCCTGGAAGAGCAGTCATATTCTTAACAGTGGGGCCATCAGTCCACCTCAGACTAGAAAGCATTTCAATCATACAAAACTATAACACATAGCACAGTTTTTAAAAAGGTTTTAGTTATTTATGTGTGTGTATGCTTGTGTTTTGTGTGTGTTTTGTGAGTGCCTGCACACTTGGGTGTCAGGATACCTATGGAGGACAAAAGGGACTATCAGAGCCTTGAGCTGGAGATGCAATGTTTGTGAGTCACCTGACTTATGTGCTCAGATCAGAACTCCAGGCCCATGATTGAGCAGTGAGTGCTCTTAACCATTGAGAGCTCTCTCCACCCTAAGGTAGTCTTTTGATTTAAAAAAGAAAGAAACCTGGTGCAATATGACATCTGAGTCACCAATGTTGGTGTGGAGGGATAGACACACATTCCTGTGCATGGCCTTTTAATTTCTCCTACTCTAGTTAAAATTATGAGCACACACAGCCAAGTTTACCAGCTTAATAATTTCAAGGGCAGTGTTCACATTGTTGTGGAATTCATCTTTGGAAGATTTTTTTCTATCTAACTTTCCAGTAAAACAGTAACTGACTATGTATCTCCCCTCCCCATCCTTAGGAAACTACTATTTTATTTTCTGTTTTATGTTTGACTATTATAGATTGCTAATAAGTAGAATCATAAGGTACTTGCTTTTTGATGACTGTCTTGTTTAATTCAGTATAATTTTTAATTCAGTATAATTTTCTCAGTGTTCACCCATACAGTAGTATGTGTGTTATAATTCCTCTGTCTTTATATAATATGAGAATCATAATATTTAACAGATAAATAATGTATAGTATAATATTTAATATATTTTATGCCACATATAATATATATTTTATGCCATATATAGTATATATATAATTTATATTATATTATGTCCTATGTTAGAAATTAAGAATCCAGGGCATTCTGAATGCCATGTAAATGCTCCACCCCATTCCCAGAATCTCCTTACTCTATGACTCTTTACAAGAATAAATGCTATTTAATTATATTTGTAATCTATCTTTTGATCATCCACTCATCAGTTGGTGAACATTTGGATGACCTGCACCTCTGTCCTCTGTGGATGAGGTAACTAAGGAAGTGGAAGAGCTGGACCACACACAACTCTGTATCAGTGCCTTGACGATCCACCATTGCTACATTTCCATGGTAACTGCACCACTTCCAATCACCACCACCAGCGTGCAAAGGAAACCACTCAGCCTAACATCCAGATGACTCTGTAAGATGTGAACCTAAGCATCTAGAGAAACTAACCCTCCAAGTAATAGTTATTCTGTAAATAAAATGAGTGTTGACAACTAAAATACTTTCAATATAGAATATAAATATCAAAATAAGAAATAATATAGAAATTAAAGCTTCAGATTAAAATGATTCATAAGAAAAGACTCTGTGAATTCGAGGCCAGCCTGGTCTACAAGAGCTAGTTCCAGGATAGGCTCCAAAGCCACAGAGAAACCCTGTCTGGAAAAACCAAAAAAAA
>JABTXL010006712.1:31024766-31065312 GCA_025134845.1 Neodon shergylaensis
AAAAAAAAAAAAAAAAAAAAAAAAGAAAAGAAAAAGAAAAGACTCTGTGATTTATTTTCTCTCTCACCACAAAATAGATAGTTAAGGAGCACAGTATTTGAAAATATACTCCTTATTATGACAGAGTTAATAAAAACTCATTTCCATAAATCTGTGCCAAATACTCTTTGCCTGTCTTCCCCACCCATTTTAGACACAGGGCCTTGTCTGCCTGGTGACTCTTAGAGTCTCTGTCTGTTATCCGTTTTATCAGGGAGCTAAGTGACACTTTGTTCCTAATTACCTTTCTGAGTTAACCCCCACGAAGGAATCTTCAAATATCTCACCCTCTTCTCATGAAAACTCTCTAGGAAAACTCACTTCTTATCTTCACTAATTCTTTTCATCATTAAGACTTTTCTAAAAATCTCATTTTATGAGATTATTTATCTTGAGATATGAGGCAGAGACTTTAAAAAATGACTTTAACAAAGCACATTTCTTAACATACCAACTTTGTGATTCTATTTTCTGAAGTCCTTGAAGGTAAAAATCTCATTCTTAAGTTCCACTAATTTACACGAATTTTTGTGTTTCTGTATTGTATTTTGACCAACACCATTTTATGTGATTCTTAAAGTTATTTTTATTATATTACTACATTAAAGCTGATGTTGAACCATCAGGCAGTGGTGGCGCCTTTAATCCCAGCGCTTGTGAGACAGAGGCAGGTGGATCTCAATGAGTTCGAGACTGGCCTGGTCTGTAAGAGCTAGTTCCAGGACAGGCTCCAAAGCTACAGAGAAACCCTGTCTCAAAAACAAAACGAAACAAACCATCAAACAAACAAACAAGCCGGCGTTGGTGTGGGATTTATTTGAACTTGTTATGTACACACATACAGCTGGGATAAGTATCCTTTTGTGAGCTGGTTTCCTATAGTGATCATTTTGAGAAATGGAGGGGCAGAGCAACTTTGTTTCCTCACGAAATCAATTAATGATTTAGTGCTGTTGGTAGGCCAGGAATGGTAGGTGTGCGTCAGAACCATTGCAAGGGATTACGAGCAGCATCAATGAGGTACAAATGGGTGAGGTCATGGCCTCTGAGGGGAAACAAGGACAAGTAGCACAGCAGCAAGGAGCATGTAGTCCACGCCCAAAATCAAGGGATTTATAAAACTTCTGTAAGCAATTTAGAGTGATAAAAACCCAAACCAATATACCTGAGAAAGTCTAAGTTAATCTTTAGGTACTTAGACAACATAAAATGTAGGGGAGACAGAAAACAAAACCAAGTAAAACTCTCACATAATAGAGCAGTGCAGATATAACATGGGAACTGGGAACCTCTGCATTCACTGAAAACACCTGTGGCTATGCACAGACCATAGACAACCAGGCATAGGAAAGAATGGTTTTATTTATTTATTTATTTATTTATTTATTTATTTATTTATTTAAAAGTAATGGTTTATATTCTTTGGCATTGGTGATTTCAAGATAACCTGTCATATTTTTTTATTATTATTAAAAATTTCTGCCTCCTCCCCGCTTCCACCTCCCATTTCCCTCCCCCTCCCCCGATACCCTCCCCCGAATGGTTTTATTTGCTTCTGTTTTCTCTAAATAACTTATTCAAATCACTGGTTGGAGATGCCATACAGGTAGAGTCACATAGACTACAATATCAAATTAATGTTTGTTCTAGTGATTGAATAATGGCACCAATAAATGCCAGGCCACTCTGAAGACCTAAGGGATTTGGCTGGACTTCACAATAAATAAGGACAAATTGAAAAGAATTACCCTGAACAGTTGGTGTGAGAAAAAACGCTGTGTCAAAATTTCAATTTAGTGGAGAGCAGAACTAAATTAAAGATCTGGGAATTGGTCCTGTTTTCAGGGCCACAGAAACTCCTGGTTCTTAACGATATTCTTGTAGTGCAATATAGAAGAAGGCATGCAGGAAATGGTTTGTCTGCCCTTGTTGAAGAGAATTGAGCTGCTAACGATATGTCCTCTCAAGGAATTGGTCCATTTCTTGATAACACTATTAAGGAATGAAAGGGAAAGGGACCACACAAGATTTTGTCTTGGCTCAAAACTTATATATGAGAAAAATGAAAAAAACCAATGCTGAGCCTGAGATTCCTGAATAATAAGCAATAAAATTTGACAGCATAATGGATGAACCTAATAATAAACATGTCCACATAAATTGAGTGCTTGCATTAATGCCAGACACTATTCTAAGATGCATTCATGTGCTAATTATTTAATCTTCACTTTATGGATAAGGAAAATTTTCCTTACTAATAAATGGGGACAATGAGTGTCAGGTAATTTAGAAATTTTCCTATTTTCACACAGAAAAATAATGCCTGGACTATTTTAAGCATTAAAAAGACACAGTGGGACATGTGCTGACTTGAGTGCCAAGGTCCTGTATCACCTGCTTCTCCTTCATCATTAGCTTTCCATGGGACCCATCTACATCAGTCAGCCAGCTGTACCCACAGGTGCTGGTGGCAAGCTTTCTTGTCCCCTCACTCTCCCTGCCGTAGTTCCTTGCCAATGGTATCAGTGCTTAGAAATTTCACCTCTTCCCAGCCATCTGTCCCAAGTCCTCACCCAAGCATTCGCACAGGCATCTGACTCAGCAATCCACAATAGCCTATAACTGGAATCACCCTACCTGCCCCACTCAGATAGCAATACCATGTCTCTGAAAGACAGAGCTTCAAGCCCTTCCTACTGCGATCAGAGACAGGATGACATAAAATACAGAATCAAAGTCCCATTCAGCAGTGGTGGACTGGAAACTAATATCAAACACATAACCAACAACCTATCTCCAGATGTTCAGGTCCCAGCACAAAACGCAATCAGTATGAAAGAGAAGACAGTATGAGCCTCAAAAATATCATGAGTCATGTAGTAATGATGCCCATCTGTAAATAGAGATGAGTCTGAAGAACAGAATTCAAAAGAACACGTCCAAGGAATTCAAGGACTTTAAAAAGGATATGAATTAGCAGCTGAATGAACTTAAATAGGATAGGAATACACCCTGATTGAGGTCCCAGAAAACACACACTAATGACTAGATAATGAAGACAATTCAGGGTATGAAAAGTGAATTCAACAAAGAGATTGAAATACTGAAGAAAACCCAAGCTGAAATGAACACAGAAATGAAAAATTTGACATCTCAAAAACCAAACCACAACAAAACAGTGGAAAATTTACAAACAGAATGGAAGATAGAATATTAGAATCTGAAGACAAGGTAGGCAAACTAGACTTCTCAGTCCAAAAAGCCAATAAGTTAAGAAAAGACAAAATCTCATGAATAGGAACTTGGGCACACACACACACACACACACACACACGAAGAAAAGGAAGGGAAAACATTCTATGTCAAAGTCATAGAGCACATCTTTTGGGCTCACTATGCACTTATACAAATCCTCAGGTTGCGTAACTTGAAGTATCTGGGAGAGCAGGGAAGGACCGCTGGGAGGGGAAGATAAGGGAGGGGGACAGCAGTATACAGGTGATAGGAAACATGCACCGGAAATGAGAGGTAAAACTAAGGAGGAGGGTGATGGAGGGTACAATAAGGATTTGTGGGAGGAGGGGGGTACATAACATTCAGGATGCTTGAAAAAGCCACATGGAAACATTTTATTTTATAAGCTTTCAAAACATATAATATTTTAAAAATATTTTAGCTGAAGTTACACCAGCACAAGGGTGGGATGTGTGTGTTAATCCTCTTTTCAGAAACCACTGAGTACCAAACAAAAGCTCAAAACCCTGATGTAGACTATCTCTCTTCAAGTTGTTGGTCAAGGTTATCTAAGGGATCCCCCAATAATACAACTACTGCCATTGTGCTTGGCCGCCCACTGGAACTTGAGAGCAAGATCCTATTACTGAAGACACCAGGCATTTTGTCTTTGGATTATGAGAAATCAAGCTGGCACCCTAGTGGGAACCTCCTGATGACTAGCTGTCATAGCGCTGCAAGGAGCTCGTCTGGCTGCTGGTAAAGAAAGGTGCTGCCATGCTAGTTCCATTCATTTTTCTTAAAACATTGTTAATTTGCTCTTCTTTATCATGTATTCTTGGAAATACATGATAGTATTTGAGTATCTGTATCCACTCATCAAAATCTATGGGCACCTAGATTGATTTAGTAACTTGGTTATTGTGAATAGTGCCTGAGTAAACTGGGTATTTATATACTCCCATTGTGTGTTGATTTGATGTTTGGCTCATTATTTGTATGGGTGTATTGTAACAGCTATAACATATGGTAGCTTATCTCAGGGTTTTGAAGAATTTTCATGATATTTTCCATAATGTAATAAATGTAAATTAAGTCAACAATGCATCAAGGTTCCTTTTATCACATCCTTACCAGTATTTGTTAAATATCAGTGAGATTTGATATGTGTTTTTCCTGATTGTTATAGAAGTCTTACTTTTAACAGTTTTGTTGGCCATTTGTACTTCAGCCAGCGTTTTTTTACTTCTGCCTATATATTGATTGCACTACTTGGTTATTATTTTTGAATTCTGTATATATTCTGAATATTAGTTCTCTGTCACATGCATGCTTAGCAAGGGTTTTCTCTGACTCTGTAGGATTTCTGCTTGCTCTGTTGATTGTTTTCCACATAGAAACCTATCAGTTTGGCGAGACCCCAAACTTGGAAATTGCTAGAGTGAAACAAAGGGGAAATGCTTAAAGACAGTTTTAGGACTAATGTGCTCTGCCTACTCAGGGATGAAAGCAAGATTTGACAGAAGGGACTCCTCTCTATTTCTATTGAAAAGGAGCTTGACCAGACTGGTAGACTGTCAGCGTGTCATTTCCCATTCTTGCGCCCCTCCTTATAAAGCGAAGGAACTGTCCATGTGCCTCGTGGGGCTGTGGAGCTTGTCCGTTCCTACCTGCTCCAAGGGGAACCTCCGCAGAACTCCTACTGTTACTTATTCTTCCAAGTGCTCTGCCATCAACAAAAGAGTTCCAGTAGCCCTCTCTTCAGTAGCCAGCCTCCTCCCTCCATATGATCGTCCAGCTTCTATCCTGTTCTTCACGCCCTTCTGGCAGCAGCAGTCTGTGGGGGAGTCGTTAGGGCTGCAGCCTCCACTCCTTCATCCCCCATCCTCTCTGAAGTGGTCCCTTTTTATTTATTCAAGAAGTTCTTTGGTGTCAGCACGAACGGCATTGCCCTAGATATCCCAATCATTTTCTCTGGGAAATAGGCACTAATTTAATTTCAAAGGGGGCTCTTCTGGCAGAAGTACCTCTTATTTAGTCTTTGAGTGAAAGGATGTACGAGGAACCCGCACAGAAGTAGAGTGGAGAGGACAAAGCCAGGTATTTCGAAGGAAATGATTTTAAAGATTATTGAAAGATGAGAAAATCCATTCTGAGGTAGAGAGGTCTAATTGTGAAGAAAAGTCCTTCTGCGGCTGCCCTGGAGGGTTAATTCTCACTGAGATTCAGACTTTGCCACTAGACCCAGCCAGGCAGGGGTCATGTAGAAAGATAAAGACCTTGGGAAAATGTATGAAGTGGCAAAAGCCTCTGGCTTGAGTAATTGAAAGCCAAACTGGACAAAGCGGTATGAAATATAATTTGGCCCTCGTCTCCAGGGAACGGAGGAAATGATCTAATAGGTCTTTCCCATTGCTGTCGTCTGTGACCTCTGGCTTACCATCACTCTTCCTCGTTATGTCGGAATGAATTGCCTACTTACTGCTGAACTCTTGAAAGCGATTTCTTCTCCCTAGGTAAGAAAACAGCCTAACGCTGCCCACATGTACTTCATTTCAACTTAATCAATGTCCGAAGAGTCATCTTTAAACAGGCGATATTATTTCCAGGAAACTCGACTGGCTGGCTTGGTACATGGGATTCTTTTAGGGTCAAGCCAAACTTCAGAAGAAATTACTAAAAGGTAGGTACAATATATTCGCAAAACGGGAAGGAAAATGAAGCGATGTGGCCTTTAAATTGCCAATAAGCCTCCACAGTCTAGCCATTCATTAGCACTGAAATCTGCTCAGGCTAATTTTTTTTTCATGACAATAAACACTGTAAAACACTGCTGCCTGTTGACTGCATTTTTATTCTATAGTATTGCATAAATTTCCCTTCCTTGGGCAGGCAGAAGGCATGGGAGTCATTATTTAAACTTCTTATCAAACAATAAATAAATGGTAATGGCATTCTTTGGAGAACACACACACACCACTTCTGTCACTAACAATAAGTGAAAGGTGGCTAATTTGTAATTTGCAAAGAGAGAGAGAGATCATTGTTTTCTGCACAGTCTTGATTAAACGAGGCAATAAATCATATGTCTAAAACATGCCAAGCATCTGTCAGGCAAGAGTGGGCTCAGAACACGAGGAGTGCAGCATCAGCCAGCAGCAGGAGTTTTACAGTCTGTCACTGGCTTGACAAGGAGTGACGAAGGGCCACACTGCGTCTCCTCCACTGAGAGTCTGGAAATACATTTCCTATTGTGAGTCTTTGGCTTGGTCCTCTTCATCTTCATTTAAATGGCTGAATCTCCTCCGGTCTCAGCAAAGATACAGCTTCCTGTGTTAATGATGTACCTCCCGTGGTCCCAGGATTATTTTCACACTTGATCAGTTTCTCCTAAGGAGGAGACTGCAAGCAGTCAGTATTCTGCAAGTAGAGGGAGGTATGGGGTTGCTCTTTTTCGCTCTCTTAGGAAAAACAAGCCCTGGGTTGCTAGTGGTTTGCAAAAGCTTCTCTCTTAGGAGAGATTTGCTTCCTGCAATAACTTTATATCAATTCTGCCTGACTTTCCAGGTTTGCATTAGACCATGTTCTTGCTTTGAGTCTTAGATTCCCCTTACTACCTATTCTATTAGCTGGAGAAGAAACAAATGCACACTAAAAGGTATTACAAATCTAGCAGATGAAACTAAAAGTTAACAGGCATCCAATTTGATACTAAAACCCGATGCTCCTTGTTGAACAACCTATGTGTAAATAAAAATAATGACTATGCACATAACAGCAGCCTAGTGTCTGCTGAGAAACCAAGGACCCTGTGTGCGCCCAGGAGCTTTCAGTGTCAATAGGGATACAGTGAATATTCACATGGGAATAACTCCTAATAGGACGCTCTTATTGTAGGTGATTGATGCAGAGGGATGACAAATTGATCGTGTAAAGGAAGGACCGAGAAGCTTGAATTAGAGGAGTTAGAGTTGCGTAAGTTAATCAGGGAAGGGATTGTCTCAGGAATGAGGTAATAAGAAGGCCAAGATACATAGTTCTGAGATGTCACTTCCTTCTAAAGACAAAATGAAAAAAAGTGAAAACCTACTAAATGGAAAGCCTGCTTAGGCAGGCTCTTAGGAAATAACTATGCCATTATGGGACTTCAAGGAAACAACAAGAAAAAAAAAAAAACAAACCCTAAAACAAGCAACAATTTCTCCTTTTCCCTTTGTGACTATAATTTTAAAAAAGTTCTTTTTTCAGACAGAATCTCAATGAGAAGGGCAGGCATCCCTGGAACTCACAATCCTCCTGCCTTAGCCTCAGCAGTGTGGGATGTGTAGGCAGGCATAAACATGCCTGGGAAAAAATTCACATTGATATTTTGAAATATGACATCCACAACACAACACACCCAACACATGCATGGGTAAAGACTGGATGCAAAAGACGACATATTGTAAAGTGCTCATCCCCATACTTTAGCCTTTCGTTTTTTTCCTACCTGCAATAGATCTTTCAGCAACCGCATTCGCTGTTTTCATTATTGCATTCCTAGGATACTTTCATTAGGAATTTTCATTTAAGTTGAAACCAAATAACTGCCAGTCTCAGATTGGCGACTTGGGGATTGCTCAGTGTTTTCGTTTTTTGGGTACAGCCCAAGGGGCAGTGCTTCCAGTTTCACGTAAGTGAAACATTCGTGTTTTCTGGTACTTCTGAAAGCAGTGTGAACTGCCCTGGCTGGTGGACAGCAAGCTGACTATAGACATGCATTTCAGGCAGGTTTTTGTTTGTTTTTATTTCTTAAATAATGATTGTTGTGATTAGTTAAATATGTGTTACATTTGTTTATGCTGTAGAACATTTGTTCAATGTGCAAAGATGTGTTGCATTCTTTCACGTTTAACTCTGTGAAGCTCTGTTATTTTGCCTGTCTAAAACACCTGATTGGTTTAATAAAGAGCTGAACAGCAAATAACGAGGCAGGAGAAAGGAGCTTGCAGGCAGAGAGAATAAAGAGGAGGATAAATCTGGGTAAGAAGATCAAGGAGCAGGGAAAGGAGGAGAGGAAGACATTAGGGGCCAGCCACCTTGCTACACAGCAAACCACAGAGTAAGAAGTAAAAAAAGGTCTATAGAAAGGTAAAAAAAAAAACCCGAGGCAAAAGACAGAATAATTTAAGTTAAGAATAGTTGACTAGAAACAAGACAAGCTAAGGCCTGGCATTTATAAGAAAAAATAAGCCTCCATGTCTTTATTTGGGAGCTAGGTGGCAGAACTCCAAAGAGCAAAGAGTTAAAAATGAAAAAAAAAACCTACAGATGATTCTCTCTAGTTTGTCCTCTTATGGAATCATTGACTCCTTTCTTCCTAGAAAAAAATTTAAGACACTCAATTTTCCCTGTCCATTCATCTACAAAACTGCAAACTGGGCAACAGTGGAACTGAGGTCCCCTTAACCGACTGCGACATCTGCAAAGCAAAACCATTCATCACTGGTAATCTTAATGAATTAGAACTAATTTCTGAAGACCCGGTGCTTCCTCAACTGGAAAGGAAATAAATTATAAGAAACACTAACCAAAAACCACATACAGGAAGCATAAGCTCCAGAGAGGAAAAGTCAAGTCCTAACCAAGCAGATGATGGGTGAAGATTAATGCCTCTGCCCTACACAGAGCAGCACCGTCCTCTCTGAGAAGCTACTTAGCAACGTCCTCTCTTTTCTGTTGCATCCACATCAATCCAGCCTTTAAAGAGCATCCCTTTGAACACCATCGCTGTCTGTTCTCTGCCCACACTATATTCTCACTAATTCCTGTATTTCACATACACACATTTTTAGTTGTGATGCTTTTAAATCTTTGTCTGTCTGTACAGGATCAAGGCTTCATGACAGCAAGGACTGTCTGTTTTTTCTTTACAGGTTTATCTCGAATGTTTGGATTGCTACTTGCCATGTAGGGCGTCAAGCCATGAAGAAGAGGACCCTTTAGTTAGCAAGCCCACCTCTGCAGGTTAAAGCATTTGATTTCACTCTTTCCTGTATCTGCTGTGATGTCACCCATGCTCAGGCCAATGCCATGTTCTCGTTGCCTTTGTCTATCACAGATTAATTTACTATCTCAAAAATTAGGTACCGTAGAAATCCAATTTCTGTACTCAAAACAAAACTGTAGTCAAATCATTCTCTCAGCCAGTGCTCCAGTCAGGAGAAACCCCTTTAATGTTTCATCAAGTGTTTTCTCAGCATCAAAGTCATAATCAGCTATGCCTGCAGAGCCTCCAGCTTCATCCGTCTTTGAAATGTTACCTTTTCCAATCTCACACTGATGATTTCCTTTTTTGTAATAGAGAATCTTTGTCTTCCTTTTGTCTTCTCTTTCCTAGGCTGACTGACTCTTGTTCAAATAAGACAATGAATACTGAAATATCTTGAACATACACAATATTCTGAAGTTAGGTCTTTCAAAGCAATTTCCCGAGACAACTGGTCTTTGCACGTACTTTCTTGTATAACCTTAATATCTCCCAATTATTGTAAACTTGGAATATTTCTTATCATTTCTCTAACCAATTTCCAGTGTTTTACTTAATCAATTGCTGCCCTTCACCAGAGGAAAAGGCTAAGAAAATGTATGTTTGAGAATCCCTGGGGATAAGAACCTTTCTTGTCTATTTTGGTTTGTCGAGTTTTGTATCATTTCACAGTGAAGGCAAATGGTAATATGTACCTGCAGAGAAAATTGACAACATCAAGAAAGGTACGGATTTCATTTAAACTATATATGAATAGTTATATACAGACTTGGGTGTATTATAATTTTTTAGGTGTATAGTTAATAATAAATTTTCTTATGACTTTTCCCGACATCCGTCTATTATTTCATTCTCTTCTCTCCCTCTCAACCCTACAGAAAAAATTATAGGCAACTAAAGAATGCTGATAACGGCAAAAATAGTTCTCCCCTGAGAGGACCATGCCAAATGGTTATCCAATACTGAATGGTAAGCCCTGGAAATATACATACAAGTAACATTCTACCGAGCAAGCAGATTATATTTGAGAATATATGTGTATATGTATACTTACATACATGTGACATATATTTATATAGATATATGTATGTAATGACAATTAATAAAAAAGAGGTCATGAATTTGAAAGAGATCAAGGAGAGGACATATGGGAGCATTTGGAGGAGGAAAGGGAAGGGAGAAATGATGTAATTTTATTATAATCTAATATATTATGTAATTATATTATAATATTATATTTTAATTTAAGACATAATTAAAGCAGAAATGTGTGGAATTTTCGAGGAAGTACTTAATCCACTTGTGCACTTGTTTTAGAGATGAGAAGGAAGCACAAGCCATAGGCGGAAAGTGAGAACTGGCCCCCGAGATTGTCCTCTGACATCGGTACAAACATGCATAATACACATATCACATACACATTCATGGATTAAAAACAAAGACAACTCGATAATTCATCATTGACATGGTGAGGTCTTGAAATTTTATTTTGCCTTCCATATAGTTACATTAATACAATGAAATTTACAACCTAAAATTAGGCTTCATTATTGATTGTTCTATAAGTAAAATGTTAAAAATAAAAATATTGCCTAAAACAAAGTACTAAAATTTCTGAAGGTAGGCATATGCCAAAACTTAAAAAAATAATTTCGATTTTCTCAGGAAATGATAGACTTCTTTCAAAGTTCCCTACTGATTTGACTTACGATTTTACCAGCTTCCAGGATTTTAGAAGTATGTTCACAATCTCAAGCAATGCTGTTTCAAGACAGCAAATGATTTGACCAAAACTTACATAAATGCAAGAAACACAAAAATAAATATAATACTTCAGTTAAGCATATCTACTTCTCTAGTGGATATGAAACGGGCATTATCTGAAATGTAAAACAGGACTAACTGAGTAGATTACTCTCAGCAGAAGCTCCAGTGACACCAGTTTTGAGTGGGTGGTTGAGGGCTGAAATGGGCATAGCTGCCTGCCAGATTCTTCACTGGGTCCCTCTTGATGGGACTGTGGTTAATCCAGGGAACCAAAGTCCTGGAGAGAACCTGGTGTGTCTGCATGGACTGACCTCATAGAGAATAAGATGACAGATATGTGTATCACTCTCTCTAGTAAGAGGCAACAGAACCTAGAGGAAAGGCGGTAAAAGTGTCAAATGTCTAAATTCCTAGGAAAATTATAGGAGTCTCATGCATAATTTTGATTGTCAACATGACTAGTTTGAGAATTGCCTAAGATATTCGCAAAGCACCCTGGGTGTGTTTTTTGGGGGTATTTTATGAGATGGTTGACAAATTGGACAGTAAGTGAGGGGAAAAGGCTTACCCAGTATGTGGGTGGTACCATCCAAATAGGTTAGGGATTCTGACAGCCTAAAACTGGAAAAAGAGAGGGCCAGCAAGAGTGTGGAAGTCACACCTCTAGTCACTGTTCCCATTGCTGCTGCCATCATCTGCGGATGACAGACTCCAGCATCTTCAGCCTTCAGCGCAGACTCACATCGGTGACTTTTGGGGAAGCTTTTAGGCCTTCAGCTTAGGACTTGGGCTCCATTCTTTCTCCTTCACTGTTCGGGCTCCCACCTTCTTGCAACTGAACAGCTCCTGAGTTTCGGGGTTGTCCATGCAGACGACCATTGTGAGATGAGCCCGCCTCTGACTGTGTGTTGATTTTTTGAATCCATTTTAGAGTTGTACATATTACATTTGTTCTATTCTTGTAGAGAACTCTGACTTAATTCAGGTCGCTTAGGGTATACTCAGTGGTGTATTTGCATAAAGTACTTTTGACAATGCATTCTTTAGACAATTGGTCCTTCTTTCAGACCTGGTAAAAACTGAGAGCATTCAATTTAATCACAGTTCTGTGACATTGTTTTTAGAAGAGACTAATGTGAAAAGAGACTAGTTATTTAGATTCAATATAATGATGATGATGATAACAATAAGCTCTCTCTTATCAGGTTGCTAGAAAAGGAAACAAGAGACCATTTTATTTTCTTAAAAGCAACGCTCAGGGGGGCTGGAGAGATGGCTCAGAGGTTAAGAGCACTGGCTGCTCTTCCAGAGGTCCTGAGTTCAATTCCCAGCAACCACATGGTGGCTCACAACCATCTGTAATGAGATCTGGCGCCCTCCTCTGGCATGCGGGCATATAAGGAGGCAGAATGTTGTTTACATAATAAATAAATCTGAAAAAAAATTAAAAAAAATTAATAATAAAAAAAAGCAACGCTCAGGTGTGGCTGTACCCGAGGGTGACCTCCAGTGATACTCTCCTGGTTTCCCGGTTGTGTATTTTACCTCCTCACTTTCAATGTAGCCACAATCAGTGCTTTGTTTCTAACTGACAGAGTAGAAGCAAGGTGATGACTGTGAGTCCCGATTGGTTGAGTTTATTTTAGAGTATCTGGCGAACATGCTTGAAGGGTGGATGATGTTAGGAGCTAACTGTGCTGAGGAAGCTGGGTGCTAAGAAACTTTAGACAACCTCCAACAGTCAAGGATGCCTCATCAACAAAAACTTGGAACATTAAGGCTTAAAGCTGAGAGATGAAAAATTCTGCCCACAACTTGAATAAGCTCAGAAGCAGATCCGTTCTCAGTTGGCCCTCTACAGGAGACTGGAGTTTGATATCGATTGCTGCCTTAGAGACCACCATCATAGGACCTCATGAAGTCATGCTGACACATAGCTCTTGGCCCATAGAAACAATGAGATAATTAATGTTGCTGTTTTTAAGATGCTGAGATTGTGGTCATTTCTCATGCATCTATGAAAAATGATGCGAGATTTAAAAATATCAGGTCAAAGCGTTAATATTTTTCTAACATCAAAGGTTTAGGAGTACTGTGATAATTTCCTCTCCATTCTTTCCATGTAAAGACTATAACTATAACTCTATACAATGTAGTCATCCCAGAGATTGGCTAATGTATGCCAAAAATATCACTATCAGCAGTTGCTGCCGGGAGGCTTGGTATTTTCTCAAATCCTTGTAGCTTGAAAGACACATGTTCAACGTTGTGCTGCATTGCCTAGCTAAATAGAGAGTGAAACGGCTTCCTCGTTAGGACTCAGGTAACATTTATTATTCAGACTTTTTCTGAGGCCATCTGCTTTCAGCGTCCTGATGCTCTAGACGTTTGCTGAAGGAAACTGACAGATTCATCTGAGAAGAAATATTCCATCAAGGGATATTTTGGGGATGTTGGGTAGTTGAGTGGACAGGCAAAAAAAAAAAACTAAGCACCCGGCAGGAGGAGTACGTACGAAGTGTAAGGCAGAGAGAATTTTGTAGATTACTCATTGCTAAGGTGGATGCAGAGTGATTGGCACAGGTGCAACTGCTCCTGATTATTCTTCTCTCTTGTCCCCCCCTCCCTAAGAAATTGTGGAGCAGTTCTTGTAGTCAAGTGATTCTGTTTCATTGTCTTATCTCTCAATATTTCATCTGTTTTCCTAACATATCCATTTAGATTACGGTTGATTGGGTGGATTTTAATTCTATTGTTGTAGAATTCAAGACAAAGAAGTCCTACTTAAAGAGGAGAAAAGACTAACGGAACCCAAATATTTGGGAGTAGACTGCATTGCCTTTGGAGGCATGGGAAAACACATATGTAAAGACACGATTCATTGAATTCAGTTTTCCTTCTTGTTATTCACAGAGTAGAAAGTTAAGAACATTTTTTTGAGTTTATAATACCAGCCAAAATAAAATTGTTTGTGATTTAATACATATATAGCCATTATAATTTTGCTGCCAGTACCTGTTTGACCATAGATACGCCATTTGATAGCTCCAGCTTTCTGTTTCCTAACAAATAACCCGAGAACATGAAAAGCTATGGCTATGAAGTTGAAATGGAATTCCATTGATGACACAATACAAAGCTCATATAGTACCTTAAAAACTGAAAAGATGATCTTTGAGACCTCTTTTGATTCAGTGTTCTGGAGTATACTTTTTGTGCTTTAGAACAGTAAGGGTTAAATGGGCTGTGGGGACCAGAGGGTAGGGTAGAGGAAAGAGTATGAGGAAGGCTAAACTGTACTACAGACCATTCATTTGAAAAAGACATAGAGTCCTACTTCTATAGGAGTGTGTGTGTGATGGAGACAGTCTATAACTGGGCAGCAGTGCCCATATTAGACACCATATTCTAATTAATAAAAACCCTGGTGCCAGGAATGGCCCATTTCATTATTATTATTATAATTATTATTATTATTCCCATTTCTTTTGAAGCCGTTTGGAAGGGATGGGGAGAGGGTAAGAGCTGGAGGTGGTAGATGACTGTAAGGAAATGTTCAAGGCTGATTTCATTGCCCTTGGCCACCCTCGAGAACTATTAAGAACTATTAAGACCCTTGACTCTAGAGGGGCACTCAGGTGTCCAGGGAGATGTCCCCAGTTAGTTCCTTGGGCAGCTGAGGAGAGGGATCCTGAAATGGCCCTATCCTATAGCCATACTGATGAATATCTTGCATATCACCATAGAACCTTCATCTGGCGATGGATGGAGATAGAGACAGACACCCACACTGGAGCACCGAACTGAGCTCCCAAGGTCCAAATGAGGAGCAGAAGGAGGGAAAACATGAGCAAGGAAGTCAGGACCACGAGGGGTGCACCCACCCACTGAGACAGTGGGGCTGATCTATTGGGAGCTCACCAAGGCCAGCTGGACTGTGACTCAAAAAGCATGGGATAAAACCGGACCCTCTGAACATGGCGGACAATGAGGGCTGATGAGAAGCCAAGGACAATGGCACGAGGTTTTGATCCTACTTCATGTTCTGGCTTTGTGGGAGCCTAGTCTGTTTGGATGCTCACCTTCCTAGACCTGGATGGAGGGGGGAGGACCTTGGACTTCCCACAGGGCAGGGAACCCTGACTGCTCTTTGGACTGGAGAGGGAGGGGGAGAGGAGTGGGGAGAGGGGGAGAAGGGTGGGAAATGGAGAGGGAAATGGGAGGGGGGGAGGAGGCAGAAATTTTTTTCAATAAAAAAAAAAGACCCTGTCGCTGAAGATGCCACCTACCAGATACTTGCATTAAAGAACAATAACCATCAATCTGATAGGGATGTGGAAGCTTCATTATGATTAGTTAGCTTTCATAGTGCTGAAGGGTGCTATGAATTCTATCAGAGGAGAAAGATGCAATTGTCTATCATACCCAGCTACGAACCCTGTGAGCTACAATAAAGACTGAACTGGCATGAGATGCCCACTAGTGAAATAGTGACATGGACATTATGGGAGTAACCATGGGATGAAGATCATATCAGGTACTTTTATTGGGCTATGGATATGGTCATAGGCCGTAAGGAGGAACCTACCATTATTATTCTGCTAAATGGATATAGTATTAGACTGCTTCCTAATGACTTCTTGTTATACTCATAGATCAATGCCTCTTTCAATCCTTATTAGAGAAACTTTTATTTGTAGTAGATGGTGATTAACACAAGGAGTCACAAATGGCCAAACAGAGACTAACAGACTCTCGACTGTCCAGCCTTAAATGGAACATATATACACCTTGATCTCACAAGACTCAGGGCTTATTGCAGAAGAGGGAACAGGAAGTGTGTAAGAGCTGGAGGGTGGTAGATGACAATACAGAAACATTGCCTTTCGTACACAGCTGTTCAGCTGCACACATGAACTCGTGGTGGTTGGGATAGCATATACAAAACCCTTGCAAGCCAAGTCAGACCAAAATAGCTAGACATGTAGCTATAGGACCAATGTTAGTTGTTTGGATATGGAGAATCCATTTTCTCTGAAAGTGCAGCCCCTAGAAGCAACCATTCTCTAGCGGAAACCACACAGCTAAGAATATTTGGCCAACACAAATTGATCTCTAATGATTAAAAAAAATAGGACACTCCTTTTGCACATTTATTTCCTATGTTCCCTGATTAAAGGAGGGTATCAGCAGATACCAAGCTGTCAAACTCACAGGTTTAGGACAATTATTCCGGATACTTGAATGGTGTTCCTGGGACATTGCTGGCCAGTCCTATTAAAAGACTCATTGGGATTATATTTCTCTTTAGACTGTCAATTAGATGATGATATCTGGTTGTGACCTCAGCAAATAGAATCCGGATTTCATTCAGGTTCATTCCTGCCAGAAAGTATAGCTGGTGCACAGACACGCACGTCCAGCGCTAGTATGACCCTGCCAAGAGGACAGCTGCTTTACCTGACTTCCCTCACAGAGTTTGTAGGTATTTTATCTTTATGCGAGAGTCTCTAACAAGCATCTAATTACACAGTTACCCTTCGATCTGTCAAGAATGAATATAGAGAAGACCATTTCTATGGCCTTATCTTTCAACAGGACTCTGGGACACAGTCCAGTCAGCTGCACAATTATACTTTACCTTACTTATGCAGGGCTTATGTTAATCATAATGTTGAAGAATGCTCCTCATTGTCTCTTAATGGTCCCCACAAGGTTACAACCCGGGAGACCTGATGGCTGACTTCTGAATTTACACTGCCCAGTGAAACAGATCTGAAGCTTTTAGACCAAAGCAACAGTCTCCTCCAGGGAAATACTTGTAGTGGACAGTGGTTGCAAAGACACCATCGGCCTTGGTAACATCTTTGGCAAAGCCTGCCGAGGGTCTTTGTGTGGTTGTCTTGCTTGTTCTCTTCTCCAAATAAGGGCAAAGGGCCTCAGCTCTTTTCTTAACTATGCCCTTAATAGGAATTACAGTAATCCTACTAGCTTCACTCTTCATACTGATGTACGGTGTAGATGCGCCTCACTCATGTGACACCATAAAGATGCATCCTGCCATCACGGGGCCGCCTCACATTCTGGATCTTTGCTCTCTGTTAAGTTTTATCACAGCCTCTTAGATCACCTCTCCTCCGAGGCTCTCTATCTGCTTCAAACAATAGGACATGAAGTTGGGGAGTAAAGTGGAGGGCATCTGGGAGGAGTGGGAGTGTGTGAATATGATCAACAGACATCATAAGAAACTCTCAAAGAGCTAATAAAAACTGAAAGCATATTTTATGTCCTACCCGCTTTATGATAAGAACACAGTGAATTTACACAGCAACCCATATTATTTTCCTTTCCTTAATTTTTGTCTTCATTTTCTATTATTTGATAAGAAGACAGCAAAAAGCTAGGGCCTTCAAATGAAAAAAGTGATTTTTTTCTGACAACAGATGTTTGCTATAATAGTTAATTTTGGCTATCAACTTGGACAGAATCAACGAAGAGACACAACTCTGGGTAGGTCTTTGAGGGTCTTTCCTGGAAGAGTTAACTGCAGTGACTTTGGTGGCAATCCAGAGATGAAAACTTTGAGGACAAAGCAGTGTTGTGTTGCCTCCCCACTTAATGCAATGACTCTATCGCCTCCACTGCTACTGCTATCACTGGATCCTAGTCTCTTTAACCTGCATGCAGGACCAGTGGGTCTCTAGGGTACCTTTAGACCTCCAATGCCAGATTGGGATAGCTGATGCATCCACTATTGCTGATTGAGTGGATACCAGGTCTCAGTCTTTCTAGTGTGAAGACAGCCATTTCTACACTACTCAGCTCATACCATGTAAGCTAATCTAATAAATCCACTTTTAATACATACCCATTCATGGCTGTGCTGTTTTAGAGCACCCTAACACAGTTGCACTTCATATTCATGGCCAAATGAGTCTATCTCATCCCTTGTGTTATGACCCATAATTACAACAGTCAGGGAATGCTATCCACACTATATTAGGGACTGTATATCATGGTGAATTCAGCTGGGGCTCTGAGCATACATATGCCAATGTGCATTCTCTTTATTTTTTAGGTTGTGGCAATGACAGGGTCGCTTATTGCCTTCCATTGTCCTGCTGTTTATTGTCAAAACCATCCGAAGCCAAAGGCACTTTGTAATTATACAGCAGAAGAGCTCAGAAAAAGGCAGTCCGTGAATACAAATCAGAGGTCTCATATAAATCCTTTCCAACAACAAGTGACATTGGCTATTGATACATTCATCTTATTGCATTCTGAGTGGAGGATTGATCGCTGGTATCCGGACATCACTTATTTACAGAGACATCCTTTCTGCAATTGTGAGTCACTTACACCATTTTAACAAACTGCCTGACATGTTTGAATGTGCAGCGAAGGAGAGGTTGCTCAACGATGTCGACCATCCAGTAGGGAATGATTCATCTCCCCTGTTGTAAATGTGACAGTGAAGCCGAATATGATTTAAATCCTGGGACGAACAAGTAACATGCAGGCTCCGTGCACTCTTGGTAACTACATGGTACCTGCATGTGCCTACATGGTGCCTACATGGTGCCTACATAGTATCTACATGTGCCTACATGATACCCACATGGTGTCTACACGATACCTACATGGTCCCTTCATGGTGTCTGCATGTGCCTACATGATACCTACATGGTACCTATATGACTAAAAGATGTTTGGAACTGAATTCTGGGTGTCCGTAGAAGAGGTAAACTTATGATTAAACAAAGCTGTATTAAGTCTGTCCTAGAGAAATGCCTCCCCCCCAAAAATTTTATTTTACAGGCAGAATGAAGTTCCAGTGTGCAGAACATTTCTAAATATTATGGCTCTTGCCACTTCCGGGGCATGCATACATTGGTGGTAATCTGTAATGTGAGAATCATCACAGTATGTTAATATACTGCCACTACTTTGATTCACATACCTCAGATTACAGAAAAGAATCTGTTTCTAATCTCAGGAGGACACAGAATTTTCTCGGTGCTGGGCATAAACAATACTGCTCCCGTAATACTAGACAGACATTGGCAGTGGAGAGGCATTGCCAGTCTAAGGTGGAGACGGAGTCTCAACATGCTTTGTGCTCCCAGGAAAATCAGGGGAGACTAAGGCGGGTTGTCTAACCTGACCTGAGATCCCTGATTTCATTGTCTTATTCCAATATCCTTCTGATCAACAGGAGGCTAGGTAATCAGTAGGGAAAGAAGGTCACAGCTTTCTGTCTGTTGCAGTGCTGTAGAGAGATGGAGTGTGTTCTCTGTGTTTGAATAGAGAAGCTCATAGCCTGAAAGGGTTAAAGTTCCCAGAAGCCCCTCTGCAAAACGCTACAATTACTAGCATTTACAAGAGCAATTGTGACAATGGAGAATGATTTTCTGAAAGCTAATTCAGACAGTCTTCATGGTGGGCATTTGCGGCAGTAAATAGTTTGTTATTGCCATAGAGGGTTTAGAGAAGTGTTTTTTTTTTTTTTCCCCACCATGGAGCTGAGCCATTCAAGTTCCCCTTTGAAAGAAAGGGAAATGCAGAGCACAGAGATCTTACTAAAAAGCATTCATTTCTCTGTTCTGAAACTAATGTGCCATGCCCTTGTTTCCCTATGTAATGAGTGAAACAGTAGTGCACATCACTTTATGACAGTGTGTGCTGTTAATCAAACCATTGCGATAATTATTGTGGAAGGGAAGTTCAGGTTTATTCTGGGATTTTAAAATTTTTTTCTTTTCTTTCTTTTTTTTTAAGAAAACATTTTTTTTTAATTTTACATACCAATCCCAGTTCCCGCTCTCTCCCCTCCTCCCATTCCTTCCATTGACACCTCACCCCACCCCCACCCACTCCTCAGAGAGGGTAAGGCACATTGCTTTGGGGGAGGTCCAAGGCCCTTCCAACTATATCTAGGCTGAGCAAGGTATCCATACTAAGAGAATAGGCTCCTAAAAAGCCAGTGTATAATGGAGGGATAAATCCTGGTGCCACTGCCAGTGGCCCCTCAGTCTGCACCAGCCATGCAACTGTCACCACATTCAGAGGACTAGTTTGGAACTATGCTGGTTTCTTCCCTGTCCAGATAGAGTTGGTGAGCTCCTGTTAGCTTAGGCAAACTCTTTCAGTTGGTGTCCCCATCATGGTCTTGACCTCTTTGCTCATATTCTCACTCCTCCCTGTCTTCGACTGTACTTTGGGAGTTCAGCTCAGTGCTCCACTGTGGATCTCTGCCTCTGCTTACATCAGTTGCTGGATGAAGATTCTATGGTGACATTTAAGATAGTCATCAGTCTGACTACAGGACAAGGCCAGATCGGGAACCCTCTCCGCTATTGCTTAGGGTCTTAGCTGGGGTCATTCTTGTGGATTCCTGGGAATTTCTTTAGTGCCAGGTTTCTTCTAGCACCAATCAATTGCTCCCCCAATCAAGATATCTCTTTCCTTGCTCTCCATCTCTGTCCTTCCCCCATCTCGACTATCCTGTTCCTTCAAGTTCTTCTCCCCCTTTCTTTCCCTCCCCCTCTCCTTCTACCCTCTGTTCTCTCCCCAACCCATGCTTTTCTCAGAAGATCATGTTTACTTCTCCTTCCCAGGGGGATCTATATATGTTTCCCTTATGGTTCTCCATCTTATTTAGCTTCTCTGGGATCATGGACTATAGGCTTGTTATCCTTTGCTTTACAGCTAGTATTCACTTATGAGTGAGTACATGCCATGTTCATCTTTCTGGGTCTGGATTACCTCACTCAGGATGTTTTTTTCTAGTTCCATCCATTTGCATGCAAATTTCAAGATGTCATTGTTTTTTCACCACTGAGTAGTACTCTAATATGTAAATTTCCACATTTTCTATATCTAGTCTTCTTTTGTGGGTCATTAGGTCATTTCCAGGTTCTGGCTATTACAAATAAAGCTGCTATGAACATAGTTGAAGAAATGTCCTTGTAGTATAATTGAGCATCTTTAGGGTATATGTCCAAGAGTGTTATTGCTGGGTCTGTGGTAGATTGATTGCCAATTTTCTGAGAAACCACCATACTGATTTCCAGAGTGGCTGTACAAGTTTGCATTCCCACCAGTCATGGAGGAGTGTTCCCCTTATTCCACATCTTCTCCAGCATAAGCTATCATTGTTGTTTTTGATCTTTGCCATTCTGACTGGAGTAAAATGGTATCTCAGAGTTGTTTGGATTTGCATTTCCCTGATGGCTAAGAATGTTGAACATTTCCTTAAGTGTCTTTCAGCCATTTGGAATTCTTCTGTTGAGAATTCTCTGTTTAGTTCTGTACCCTATTTTTTAATTGGGTTATTTGGATATTTTTTGTCTAATTTCTTGAATTCTTTATCTATCTTGAATATCAGTCTTCTGTCTGATGTGGGGTTGGTGAAGATCTTTCCCATTCAGTAGGCTGCTTTTTTGTTGTATTGACTGTGTCCTTTGCTTTACAGAAACTTCTCAGTTTCAGTAGTTTATTCTGGGAATTTTTAAAATAAGAGATACAAGTTCCTTGGTAGTGAAAAATGAAACATCAAATGTTAGCTATTAGCATCTTAACATGATTTAAAATGTTTAAATGCATGTATCTCTCTCTCTCTCTCTCTCTCTCTCTCTCTCTCTCTCTCTGTATGTATACCCAAAGAATGCAGAAGAGGTCATTGTATCCCTGGGAGTTGAGGTTACAGGTTGAGAGTCAATCAACATGGGTGCTAGGAACTGAACTTCGGTTTTCTAGAAAGGCAGAAAATGTTCTTAATAATCACTGAGCCATCTCTTCAGCTCCTATCTTTTATAAAAAATTGAATTATTTGCATTCATTCTTAGAGATTTGTACTCAGGACTCCCTTTAGGACATTATGATTTTTTTGGGCTGGGTGTCTTATCATTGCTGAAAGTGTTTTAATCTACTAAAAGGAAATGATAAGTAAAGTAAGGAATACTACATTTTTTTTCTTTGTGCTTAATGCCTTTTTCTTACCTAATGTGGTCTCTAAGTAGATTTAAAATGCTGAAGTCAATTTTGTGTGTTAATAGTATTAAAATAACAATGTGAAGGTTTTTAAAGATTCAAATGACCAGTTAATTCAACTTGACATTAAAGCAAGTGGGAATTGGGTGCTTTAATTACCTTGCAATATTTATTGGTATGGAATGATTAAAAATGCCATTGCCATGACACCTTTCCTTGGCTTTGTACTGACTTAATTTAGTCTATCAGTTCACATTAATATAATCACGATTTCCTTCACCCAGGTGATGCTGCTCCCACATTTGTTTCTCACCCTTTATTTTCAGTCCTCCGTCTTGTTATTATTTAATACCAGAACACTACAGTGCAGCAGAATCTTGACCCTCTTCTGCGTTTCAAGGCAATACAGTTGGCCTGTTTGTTACAGCTACAGAAGTGCCTGGCCTCCACAAATACTTCATGCCATAGGAGAGATGATTTCTTCCTACAGCACAAAGGAATTCTCCAGAACATCTAATGACTGATAGTCAGGTCTTTAAATAATTTGTCACGTCATTAGGAAGACAGGTATGGGGATACTAGAGAACACTAAATGGAGAAAATGTTTTCTTTCCATCAGAGATGAGATTGGTGGACAGTTCAGCAGAGAAGCAATCAAGACTGTCCTAAAGCCCACAGTGTGGGGAAGTGTTCCTGCTATGCGTTATAGCTACAAGAATGCAGGGTACCAACTACAGAACAGTCTTGAAGATGACTATGGACATGTAGCTCATCGCTAAGTGAAAGGGTAAAGATCATTGTTAACATGCTTTTATATTAAAGCCTATTTGTGAAATAATACCTGAGGAGATGAAGTTAAATAAAATGAATGGGAATAGGTTTTGGCGAGTTAATTCAGACTACTAATTAAATCTAAGCTAAACTTAATCTAATTAAAATGTTAAAACAATATTGTTTGTAGTACATCTCATAATGAAAGGATAAGTGAATTTTTTTAAAACAAATTTATAGGTAATAAGCTTTATATAATATCAATGGCTTTACATGTCACATTTCCAGTCAATTTCAGGAACACCTGCTACAGCAGACCAAAGGCTTTTGTAAATCATATAATGGGCTATTATGGTTAGATTAAGGTTTGTTCTTCTAAGGATTTGTGAACTGAGAAATTGGCTTTAAGAGTGGTGGTCATGGAATATGGATTTTAAAGATGCCTTGAGAAAAATGTTTACATCACTGTAGGGATGCTCTTAGAAGGAACTGTGAGATACCAGTCTCTGCTTCTGTTGGGAATGTGACCACTTGCTGCCATGATGTATTGCCATCAACCACTCCCACTAAAGTGAGGACTGCATGATTTGGGACTTTCTTTTTTTTTTTTTTCTTTCTTTTTTTTTTTTTTTGAGACAGGGTTTCTCGGTAGCTTTTGATTCCTGTCCTGGAACTAGCTCTTGTAGACCAGGCTGGCCTCGAACTCACAGAGATACGCCTGACTCTGCCTCCCAAGTGCTGGGATTAAAGGCGTGTGCCACCACTGCCCGGCCCTGATTTGGGACTTTCAATACAGTAAACTGTGAGCCAAATACATCTTCTGGCTTATAAATATCTTAGGTATTTTGTTACAGGGCTTCCACATCCACCAAATTGTAGTGATCACTTTAGAATACAAAAACATGCAACATATATAGCAAACATTCTTGTTGATGCAAACATCCATTTAGAAATCTTAAACGATTTCTCTTTTGAAGTACAGAATTGATTAGAAATAGTAATACTCTTCAGAAAAGAAAACTACGAGATAGGGAGACATGAGGGGGGAAATAAGCTTACTTTGCAAATATAAAAAATCACTAATGCATATATTTATTATATTCCTCATATATATTCAAGTATTTAAAGGATATGCTTAAATAAACAATCAATTATGTCCTCAATATTTACTGCTACTTTCTGTTTCAGACCTGGATCTCTGTCTGTGCTTCCATCTTTGGCCCCTAATAAATCCCAGCATCGAACCTAGAAGAGAAATAACCTCAGCTCCAAATTAATCCTACTCTTGCTTTTGTCCTGTTTACCCTCATATAAGAAAACTTTTGAGTACGTGTTTTAACACTTGTGCTATCGACACGGTGAATACGCAGAAGTATTAACACTGACACTAGTGACATACATTAAATGTCGAGCTTCCCATGGAAAAAGAAAGGTTCCTAAAGAAATTCGCCTAAGGACTGAGCTGAGACTGTGATCAGTGCAGGCGAGAGTAGTCGAACAAGCAGGACTACTTATTGCCTTATTGCTACTTCTCAGTGCTAGAACTCCACTGGCCATCCTTTGTGATTCTTAGCTGTGAGCTCATGAGACTACCAGGGAATTAAGTTCTCAAGTGCTTCTACTTTCTGCCTCTCCTGCAGGACAGATATTGTGAATTTGACAGGTCTGTGTAAAAAGGAAAAGAAAAGCCTTGCTGTACATGTAGATATTAAAGTTTAGGCTGCATTATCTGTACATTTCTCTCCCACCTCCCATATTCCTTCATTCTCCTGGAGTCATGGAAAAAAGAGATAGAATTATTTTCAGGTAACTCCTTGAAAACGTGGGTTTCGATATATGAACCTTAATTTTCCCAAGTTAAGATTAGCCTTCTCACTAAGTTCATTTACTAAACTATCACCAGCAGGGGTATAATACAGAAAGGAGGGAAAAAAGCAAGGCCAACCAGTCTTCCTACATTGGAAATTGAAGAAAGTTATGTACTTAATGAGGAAGGAGGGCAGCACTTCCCATTACTGTGGATTCAGAGAAAAAAATTGTGCCGTCATGGGGTACAATGGCTTTTGAAGAGCGTGTTATGCACAAGCTAAAGAAAAGAAAATGTCATGAGCATTTTCGAGGACAGGGATGCAGGGTAATTGCCAGTTAAAAATTAGTAGTGATCAACTAAAGTGTGCCTTATTTCCAAGAAAACCATCTCATTTCAAAAAAAAAAAAAATCTCAAATCACTTGCACTATTTTTGACATGTAATCACCAAGACTCTTTTTCTCAATTGGACCTGTCTCAGCAGCCTAGCGCCACTTTGTCAGAATTGCTGGCATGCTATTCACCTCTCCCAATAGGCCTGAGTCAGAAACTTACATAAAAGATTTCAGATGGGTGGGTATTTAAGAAACGTTCACATAAAGGCAGAATTTTCAGGGCATAAGGATAGCGTGTCAGACATTTAGTTTTATAGGAGAGAAATTCTTTAGAGTTTATGATCTCGCTTCATTAGGTGAGGAGACTGTGATTTCAAGCAATGAAATCCAGTTTAAAATGCCAGCTTTTTGCATCTATAGTAGCCAAATTAAAAGACTGGAAAATATGATCATTAAATTCTACTTAAAATAACATTAGATGCTTGTGAATAAACTGAGTGAAAATATGCAGGAAAACTTTATTGGAAACATGAAATATTGTTCAGGAAAACTAGACGACTCATATAACTGAAGAGGAATACAATGTTCATTGATTGGAAAGTTTGGTATTGTTAAGAATTAATTATCTCTCTAGTATTCAGAGAGCTATAAAGAACACATTATAATATGATGTATGTATGAATCTGTTATTGTTTTTGTGACAATTTACTTTAGATTTTTGTGACTTCAATAATTCGCTGACTTGTGGCCACACCATGACATTGTTCCTTTCATTATCACAGTGTTTCATTCTCTTACTCAGTTAAATTTACTATTGTCCTCCTCTTGTAAGGGTCCTTGTTTCTGTATTTAGGGTCATTTAGATCATCTATGATAATCTTTCCAGTCAAGTTCTATACTTTAATCTTATCTGTGAAGAGTTAGTATAAATACATTCTCAGATTTTTAATAATTAGGGGATTAAGAATTAGATTTATATCTCTTTGATAACATTTCTCATGAACCATAAATGCCAATTAGTTACATCATTTCCAAAGCACTTAATCAATGTTAGCTGTAAAGGGCTATCATCCTGTTTATATTTCAAACATCCCAATTCTTTGCCCCATAGGACATCGATGATTAAGCTCATGGAACTTAAAATTCACTTGGGAAAAGATGTTCATCAACCCTGTATCAGACAGAGAACTTACCTCCAAAATATACAAAGAACTCAAGAAAGCCGGGCGGTGGTGGCGCACACCTTTAATCCCAGCACTCGGGAGGCAGAGGCAGGCGGATCTCTGTGAGTTCGAGGCCAGCCTGGTCTACAAGAGCTAGTGCCAGGACAGACTCCAAAGCTACAGAGAAACCCTGTCTCGAAAAACCAAAAAAAAAAAAAAAAAGAACTCAAGAAACTTGACATCAAAAGAACAAATAATCCAATAAAAAAACTGGGTTATGGACCTAAATAGAGAACTCTCAACAGACAAATCTCAAATGGCTGAAAGACACTTAAGGAAATGCTCAACATCCTTAGCCGTTAGAGAAGTACAGATCAAAGCAACTTTGAGATTCTGTCTTACACCTGTCAGAATGGCCAAAATTAAAAGCACTGATGATAGCTTATGCTGGAGAGGATGTGGGATAAAGGGAACATTCCTCCCTTGCTTGTGGGAATGTAAACTTTTACAGCTGCTTTGGAAATCAGTATGGCGATTTCTCAGAAAATTAGGAAACAATCTACCTCAGGACAAACAAGGACACTTTTGGATATATACTCAAAGGATGCTCAATCATACCACAAGGACTTGTGCTCATCTATGTTCATATCAGCATTATTTGTAATAGCCAGAACCTGGAAACAACCTAGATGTACCTCAGTTGAAGAATGGATAAAGAAAATGTAGTACATTTATACAATGGAGTACTACACAGTGATAAAAACAATGATATATTGAAATTTGCAGGCAAATGGATGGATCTAGAAAAAAAACATATTGAGTGAGGTTACCCAGACCCAGAAAGACAAATATAATATGTACTTACTCATAAGTGGTTTTTAGACATAAAGCAAAGGAAAACAAGGTTACAGTCTACAACCCCAGAGAACCTAGACAACAAAGAGAACCCTAAAAGACACCTACATGGATCTACATAGGAAGGAGAAAAAGACATGATCTGAGTAATTTCAGAGTGTGGGGGTCATGGGGGATAGTGGAAAGGAAAGCAGAGGAAGTGAAGGGAGCAGAGAAAAATGCATAGCTCAAGAAAAACAACAAAAAGGGTAAAGATGGTATTTGTCTTTATTTCTTTTACAAGTTTATCAATTAAATATTGATAAAGAGAAAGACTTTCTAATCCAAATAAAAGCTCAACTTGATTTGAACTAAAAAATGATTCTCTTAGAGTCCTAAACTCAACCTGTAGAAATTGATAGAGAGATAAAGGAAGGACTTAAGAATCTACCTCAATTAATTAATTTGTGTGTATGTATTTTTCAGCAAATATCCCAGAATGTCTGATGAAGAGTGACCAAGAGCTACTTCTTGATGGACATGGGCACAGAAAAATGTTGACTCTCCAGAGAGAATAATGATTTATGTATTTGGTTAAAGAGAAAATAAAACCACAATTTATAAATCATCACAGAATAAATGTTTCATGGTAGTCAAAGTCAAACCTTATGGACAAAATGAAGACTACAACAATAAAATTGTACTCCAAGCCCGATCATATTAACTTGGTTCATGGTATCCGTTTTTGCCACAATAACAGAAACACAAATGAGTAACTCTTAAACTGAGGATTTTCTTTCTATTTTACTATAGTAACATTTTTAAGCAATTACATTTACTCTGTGACATTTGAAATATACTTTACATATACAAAATCAAACTTATTTAAAAAATAATATTAAATAAATAAAATGTGTCATTATAAAGAGCCCCACTTAGACTAAAAACTTAGTATTAGTCCTGATCATGGAGGACCCGTATGGCAGACTCTGTGGCATGGCTCAAGCAGCAGTTAATCATTTAAGGAATGACATAGCCAACTTGGATATAATTAAGATATTCTGAAATTCTTGAAACCCCTCAGAATCTCTGGTCCCATTGACCTTTATAATGGACCATTTGCTTTAGTTTCAGGTTACTGAAATTCTCAATTAGAAAACTGTTACTATTCAGTTTAGTAGATTATCTCAGGCAGGTTTTCCACTTGGGTAAATGGAGTTCATGCCAAGTGTTAATATCAGAATTTTGAACACATTTAGTATGTTATAAACTGTGCATGTTTATGCAATTCAGATAACCTTTCAGACCTTTTAAAATTTCTTTTTTTTCTCATTTTAACAAATTAATTCTTTGGGAATTTCCTACTAAGACAGACAGACATTGGTCAACTGATCTACATTCTCAAACCATCTGCTACAGTTTTGAAATACGATATTTTCTAATTAGAAACGCCAAAGGTTCCAAGGCCATAGGACAAGCTAAACAGAAGGGAGGATAGTCACAGCTTGGTCAGTTGAAAAGCTATTTACATTTTTGTGAAGGTTTGAAAATTGTAAGCATGACTTTTATTGCTACAAAGCCGAAATTTTTATTTTGTGTAGCAATTTGGTATACCACATAGAAACTGAGGAAACAGCTGGCCTTCTTGATTCATTTTCGCTCATTTTTCTATCAGGTGATATTAAATTTCTCTAACTGTCAGGTCCATGGCATTTTTATTCCAGCAGACAAACTTTTATCATTTTGGTTGTTTTTAATCTGACACAATGAATATGTTGAAAGACAGCCTAACTTAGTTCTTTGGGTCCATCGCTTGATATAGCTTCAGTCCTTACTCAGGGTTCTTTTCTCTGATTTATTAACTGGTTTTGAAGAGCATAGATACAGGGTGTGTGAGAAAAAGCAGTGCCTGAGACACAGTTCTGAGTTCTCCTAGCCTCATCTGTATGTAAATCATTCAATAGACCACAAAAGTCCCACCAGCAAAATAGGCAGAATGACATCCACACCATTGCATATGGATGAAGCCATGGTTGATAAATCCCCTCTCCACAAGAATTCTCTTGCTACATTATTTATAGACTTCAAAAAAGCAAGTTGACTCCTACAGTAATTTGTTGGCACTGTTCTCTTCCTGGTGGGGGTCTGTGGCTGTAACCTGATTCATCCGTGGAAAGCATTTATCCTTTCCCTGATAACAGAACCGTTACTCTAGACAAGCAAAATCTGCCTTAATATTTTTGTACCTTTATAATCGTAAAAGTTGGAAGATCAGTTTATATTTTTCCTTCTTTAGTTCTCTTTATCTAGGAAAGGAATGCTTCTCCATGATAATTTCTAATTAGAGTTTGAGATTTTTAAGGGATGTTGCATTATCTGAATATTTGAATAAACATTCTCAGTGGTGTTTAGCTCAAGTTCTTCCCTCAAGTCTTCTTCCCATTTCAAAGTTTATACCTACTGAAAACGTCCACAGAGACAGCAAAAATGATTTAGGAAATTTAGTGTTAAGTAGTGACTTTGCCCACCCCCCCGAAATCTAGGAAATGCAAAAAGACTTTCTGTAATATTGACATAAAATACATGAAATACTTCATATAAGGAAAATGCATTTTTACGGCAGAAGTTGTTACTTTTTCTCTTTTGCATAAAAGCCTGGCTCCTGGTAGCCATACAATAAGCAGCTCTTAGAAGAGTTATGGAACATGGCCTCAGTGGGAAGAGGTTAAAAAAAAAAGGGATCTAAAGACTTCAAACTCTGTCATCTTTGGTGGTGCTCATGGACTTTAGGTTTAAACAGAAGACAAGAGGCATGAATAACTAACCAGTTCTAGTCTGGGTATGGCCATGTTCACCACTGACCCATTATCACCAGTGATGCCTGTCCTGCATTGATGTGGGAGTGTCGTATATCAATCTGTTGATTTCATTGGTTAAGTAATAAAGGAACTGCTTGGCCCTCATAGGTTAAAACATAGGTGGGAGGAGTAAACAGAATAGCATGTCGGGAGGAAGAGGAAGTGAGCTCAGACTCGACAAGCTCTGCTCTCGGGAGCAGAGAAGCCATGCTCCAGTCTCCCGGACGGACATGAGCGATGAAGCTCCAATCCAAGATGGACGTAGGCTAGAATCTTCCCGGTAAGCGCACCTTGGGGTGCTACGCAGATGATTAGAAATGGGCTAAATTAATATGAGAGAATTAGCCTAGAAGAGGCTAGATAGAAATGGGCCAAGCAGTGATTAAGTGAATACAGTTTGTGTGTTGTTGTTTCGGGGCATAAGCTAGCTGAGCAGGCGGACGGGATGCTGGGGACGAAGCCCCGGCCGCCCCTAATTCAACACTGCATCATGGTCTCATGAAGTTGTAAATTGTTATTGTTATTCTTTTCTGGCTTAGCATCACTCTCATGAGTAGTCAGCCTCAACTGGGACATGTGTGTGGACGAACTGTCGAGTGAGGTTCTGCTGTTCATGGAATCCAAGGTAACTGCAACTTTTGGACCATGTCTCATCTCTTTCCTATATAGATATTTTTTCTTTTAGCAAACATGTTTAGTATGAGAGTTTGAGTTGGGTTCTGAGATAACTTTGTGCTCTTGTCTTGATGTACTTGCCTGACTATGAAAGCCTTTGTAGAGGCAGCTTCCATTCCCAGCTGAGTTGGGTGGGAGAAAAAAAAAGCCAGTGAATGGGCACAGCTCTCCAGTCAGTGGATGAATATTAATGCAAAGCTGAAACCCTGCATCTTATTGCCAAACTCTGCTTAAAACACAGTTTCATCACTTCCCTCTTACCCTTGTGCTAAAGACACTTTGTAGCTCATTTTCAACATCCTGAACTAATTTTCTGACAATCAATAATCAGATGATTTCTTTTTTATATAGGAATCAGAAAGTGATCAGCACTCTTCCCTCACTTCAGATTAGGAGGTGACTCCATGAGAGCTATTTGCTACACAAGGCCTCAGAGAGTTTAGGTTATGTTTTGAACTCATAAAACAATTTTTTCTCCCAAGAATGCCCATCTACTCAGAGTACTGAGGTAATGTAAAGCCAGAATTGGATGTTTATTTCCAACATGGCCTGGTTTTTAAAGGTCAAGTCATATATATATATATTTTCTACTCATTTTGTATTTTGGGAGCATGAAATTTCTCTAATTCACTATAGTTGATCTTTCTGTATTCTCTAAATAATGTAAGTGTATTTCTCTCTCTGTATTGTTGGCTTATTTTCTCCTTAATTGCACATATTCCAGAATTGGAGTTGACCACTCTGTGATATGCAGTTGAAAAACTTGGATATTATTTCCACAAATAAGTACTCAAGGGAACCACAAGAATAATTTCTTTCTGGGTTGCTGTTTTGTGACGGCTCCAGAGATTGCTAACTTGGTCCCTGAGGATCATCTTTCCCTTGAATATATATTCTTTGGTAAATAAAAGCTGAAATGATCTTCACCAAACCCTTTCTAAATTTCCTAATAATTCTTCTTCAAAAAGTAAGCTTATTTCAAGATAACTATAAAGGTCTTGTTGAGTTAACCTTCAGCAGTTTATTAATACAACAGACCATGATGCTTACTTTTAAATACCTTATGAAGAGGATCCATATAACTTGAAAAATGAAATGATAAAAAGCAAAGAGCTCCAGCTGAGGTCAGGATACTCTAGCTGAGGAAGTATAGAGAAGGATAAATAACACTAAACACCATTAAAAGAAGACATTGAAACCTACTTTTCTTGAAGCTTTATACACACACACACACACACACACACACACACACACACACATATATAAGAATATATAAACACACACACACACTCTAAGAGTATTAAAATGGACTTACCCTATAACAGGGCACTATATTCTTAATAGACAATAGATAGAGGCTAATAAAAATCCAAGAATCAGGAAAAGGTCTCTACTTTTGAGGGTTTTGGCCAGTGAAGTCCCAGAAATTATAAGCTGTTGTCATTGCTTTCGGTTACCCTCTATAATTTGATGTTATCAGTCTATTGCTGAAGACACCCCCCATAATATAGTCATGGAATATGGAAAAATCTAGTTGGAACTAACCCAGAAGATTCTGCCCTACTAGATGGCTTTCAGAGTGCTGAAGGTTCTATGCATATGATCACAAAGTGAAAGTGGTAGTCTGTTTCACCCAGCTGTGGACCCTGGGAGCTACAGTGATGACTGACCTGGCAAGAGATGTCCATAGGTTCAATAGAGGCATGAGCACCAAGGGAGTAACCAAACATTTCCTGACTGCCTCAGCACACGAAAGCCATGTCTAGCATTGGGCCAAGAACCTATGACTAGGAAGGTTGGCTCTACTCTTAGTTTGTTAAATGATTATAGTTTAAAACTTGATCCCAGTAGGTCAATGGATCTCCAAAATCTTCATTTGAGAAGCTTTTATTTGCAGCAGGTGTTTTTATAATTGAGTGACTCATAGCTGGCCACTGTGCAAAAAATAAGAGACTGCAGAAGGCTTAATCTTAAGTGGAACATATTTATTACACCCCTTTCCCCAGGCTCAAAGGTCATTGCTTAAGAGGGAGCAGAAAGAGTGCTAGAGTCAGGGTAATTACAGCAAACAATGTCATCTGGACAGCTACATATGTGAACACACAATGGTTGTGACAGATTCATAATACTCGTGAAAGCCTAAGCCAAACATACAGTCTCACCCCTTGCTATGGGGCTATTGGAAAATGTTAGCTGCTGGGAGAGGGAGAAGACAATTTTCTCTAATGGAAAAGCCCCGATAAGTCATTTGTATTTCAGTGAGGTGGCACACCATCAAGAATATTCAGGCAGCACAAATTGCTTTAAAGGTTTGTTTTGGTTAGGTTTCTAGTACTTTGGTAAGGCACAGTTATCAGAATCATCTTGGGAAGAAAAGGGATTATTTGATCTTATTACATTCAGGCCACAGTCCATCACTGAATTCAGTCAGGGCATGCGCTCATAGCAGGAACTTGAAGGCAGGAACTAAAACAGAGGGCATGGAGGGACTCTGCTTACTGCCTTGCTCCTTCCGGCTTGCTCAGTTTCCTTTCATATACCAATGGGCTGGGTATTTTTTTTTATCATTCACACAGACACACACACACAGACACACACACACAGAGAAAGAGAGAGAGAGAGAGAGAAAGAGAAAAAGAGAAAGAGAGAGACGAGAGAGGAACTACCTATCCATTTAAACAAATATTCGTTGAAAGGACTACTTTAAGAGTAACTTATTACATATTTCAAGGGTATATAAATTTTTTTGACATTTTCACGTTAAATTATAAAACACGTTTTTTGTAATCTAAAATAGCTATACAGAGAATACTTCTATATACTATTGTTTCTGATAATTATTTCCTTAAGATACATTTTTATTTTAGGATGAAAATTATCAGACAAAGAAAAGAAACCAGCGCACAAACAAATGCAGAACACCGATGGGTATTTTCAAATGAGTTTTCAGAAATATTTACTATTCAGCTTTCTCACATTGCCCAGCAAGTTTTTTTTGCAGGTTATCCGGAAATTAGTAGTATCTTTCTTGAAAGTACTTTCATTGGCTCATTAACCATATCAAATGTTCTTAATTTGTTTATCAGTCATTTTTACTTCTTTGTGAAATTTCTGTGGATATAGTTTATTGCTGTGGAATATTTAACTAAGTAAAGTTAGGTTACATCTGTTTAGGCTGTGTAATATTTAACTGTGTAAAGGTATGTTGCATTTGTTTATGCTACATTTGTTTAACAATGTAAGAATATGTTACATTTGCTTGTGCTGCATTTGTTTAAGTATGCACAGATGTGTTGAATTTGTTTTACATTGCCTACCTAAGGCACCTGATTGGTCCAATAAAAAGCTTGGCAGCCAATAGCTAGGCAGGAGAGGGGTACTCGGGGCTGCCAGGCAGAGATAATGAGAGGAAGAGAAGGAGAATGAACAAGAATGAGAGAAGAGATAGGGAGAAGAGAATGAGGGAGAGAAAGAGGGAGACCTCTGGGCCCTGCCAGTCAGGTAGCAGTCAGGCATCCAGACAGGGAAGAAGCAGGAAAAGTGGGACATATAGAAAGAAAAGGTAAAAAGCCTGAGACAAAATTTAGGTGAAAACATATAGCTGTCACCACTTGTTTCTTCCCCTTAGCATCATTCCTGCCTTCCAGGATGGTTGTTAGGTTTATAGCACTTTATGCTTAGTGAGTCATCACTGACTAATGGGCTACTCAAAGTGACCACGAGGCATTTCATTTTTAGGAAGGATTTTAGATGGTTTTACCTTGTTTTCATTTAAGAAAAGGAAATATTAAATTATGAAAGTCTTCAAATGTCTTAACATATATTCATTTTGCAGAGAAAACTTGTCATTTTGCTCTTTGTGTTATGTAAATACTTGAAACAAAGCCCGTGGAACTTGCTCTAATAAAGTTCCTTTTGAATAACCGTTTTCACTGTTGAATGAATGAATGGTTTCTCTTCTGCATAGAGAGAAAACTGTGATGCTATCAGTAGTGTATGGGAGAATGCAGCAGTGTTGCTGCAACCCTTTAGCTATGATTCATCTCACTAGATAAAATCAGAATGCCACATGGAACAGAATTTTATAATTTGAATCATGCCCAAAAGAGGCAATAACGGACAGCAGGACACATGACATCAGAAAAAGCAAATATGTAGACTGAAATACTCTAGTGTTAATCACATGTAATTTCCCATGTTAACATTAACTTCACGTTTCTCTCTCTCTCTCTCTCTCTCTCTCTCTCTCTCTCTCTCTCTCTCTCTGTCTCTCTCTCTGTCTCTCTCTCTCTCTCTGTCTCTCTCTCGATCCTTTTTCTTTGGCTTGATTATTGTTTCCTGGTCTCCCTCCACTGGCAATTATTGAATATCTTTTGAAAGACAAAAAGAAAGGAAAACGGCAACACGCCAATCCATTAGTGAAAGAACACTTAGGTTGCCTAGCTAAAGCCCTTGAAGACTGACTGGGTATTTGAATCTATCAGTTCCCTGGATTTCCTGCTGTATCTCTGCAGCGGCCGAGCATAGCCAATATGCACATAAGTTTTTCTAGGCTATTGAAATATAGATTTCCAAACTGAGGAAATGTTCTTCAGCACGGTGATTGGGTTTAAAATACATATAAGCTACAACTGCAGATGAGATTCAAAATCAGAAAATGAGAGAAATAGACCTATGAATATTTATCCTTTCATACGTTATAGTCTCTGGCACCATGGACTTGCACTAATGCCATTTCATTGTATTTTATGTAAGTTACTTTGACTCCATAGAATATCCCAGAGTGCTTTTTGATAAATAGGAAAATTGGAAACACACACAGATACACTTTATATATAATATTTACATATAAAAATAATTATTTGATAAAAGGAATATTTTCTTTATTATCTTACTACAAGTAATATATACTATATAATGTTCTGCATTCGTATTGGAGTTTGCTTAGAACAATCAATAATCATGTTTAATTACAGATTGATCCCTAAAGATCCCTTAACTGGATTGAAAATAAAATATGGCATAGTACTACAGTCCTACCCCAAAGCTTTCTTTAATTTGGAAGAGAGCTTTGAAGAATAAGTGATCAAATTTAACTGGAGGTATATGCACAGATTAGCTACTGTTTGTTGCCTAGTTCTTCCTTTCTGAAAAGCAGGTTCTTATAAGGCCAGAAAACCGTGATGAGATCTTTCTAGAATGCAGCCTATTATACCTTCTCTATCCACATCTAACTCGTGCTTCCAATAGGCTTTGATTGGCCCAAGCTTGGTCCCTCCTATTACAACTCACCAGGCCCAGACCCATGTCTCTCCTATTTTTGGTCGGCATCTTCACTGCACCTTTTCTTACCTTCCCCACCAGTCCACTGATGGTTTTCGCTGGTTGCATAGCAATATGTAGGGGAATGATTTGGATTACTTTGTCTAGGTCTTCATTTTTATGAGCTTCTCTGTCCCCACTGACCATTGGGAACTCCAGAGAGGTATGGGAGATGCTTCCTGTGAGCTGCTCATTCAAGTCTCCTCTAAAGGAGAGGGAGCTAGCTGTTGGCGGACTGTCAATGAGGGGTAGTATTTTAACTTTTTGTTCATTTGTTGACAGTAGGTGGCTAGCAAGTTTCAGGCTAATAGGGTAATGTCTGATAAAGTTTAGGGAAACAGGGGCCATCAATGGTTTTCACTTTAGAAAACTTTGCAGAAAATGGGTTGCCATAGCAGAATTTCAAGGTAAGGTGGACGGAAGGGATGGGTGAGGTACGGCAGAGAGGCCTTACAGCGGTCACAGTTAAACCCAATAGTCATAACCAGTAACATTATTTTAGGTTTTTAAAAGCACAAATCTGCTGGAGAAGATGTGGAAGAAGGTGAACACTTTTTCATTGCTGGTGGAAATGCAAACGTGTACAACCACACTGAAAATAAACTGTGATCCCCCAAATGCTACTTTTAGTTACATTCTAGAGAAACTATTGATTGTCAAGAAATTCTGTTTAGTATCATTTTCTCATGCATGGCCAAGGTCTGAAGTTGGGAGCAAATGGCTCCTATTGGAAGTTCTGACAGCACCAAAATGCTTGGGTTCAGCTACCTTCCTGTAGGGCTCACCAAGAGGTTCCAATTTACATAGCTGCTTATTATAAGTATAGCCTGACTTGGTATATGGGAAGAGGTCAGAGATGTGAGCATCAAAGCCATTTCAGCTGGTGGTCCTGGCTGGCATACCAGAAAGAGATGGGATCTTAACTACTGGCTGTCAGGTAAAACAAAACAAAAACAAACAAACAAAAAACCAACTTGGAAATAGTGTCCTCCAGGTTCCTGGAGGAGGAGACACCAGACAGGGAATGAATGGTAAATTCTGTAATCTGAGTGACAAGTGATGTGTGTGACTAGAGAAAGGAAATAATGTCACTACTAGCTGTGAATGTATGATTGGAGCCAGACTAGACCCAATAGATCATAACTCCAGAATGATTGGTTAGTCCCATTGTATAGGGCTCAATTGCCTCCATTTCACTGGTCAGGTGTTGTAATAGGAGCAGTGGGCTGTGTCCCGCCACGGCTAGCTTTATACCCGAAATAATTACACGGAAACTGTATTCTTTTAAACACTGCTTGGCCCATTAGTTCCAGCCTCTTATTGGCTAGCTCTTACATATTAATCTAACCCATTTCTAATAATCTGTGTAGCCCACGAGGTGGCTTACCAGAGAAGATCTTAACCTGCGTCTGTCTGGAGTGGGAGAATCGTGGCGACTCACTGACTCAGCTTCTTTCTCCCAGCATTCTGTTCTGTTTACTCCGCCTACCTAATTTTATGTCCTATTAGGGCCAAGCAGTTTTCTTTATTACTGAACCAATGAAACAACAGATAGAAAGATGACCCTCCTCCATCAGTCAGGATAGCCATGTCGGCACTCCTTGAGTAGAACAGAATCTATTGTTAGTGAGTGTTGCTCATTTTAGCCTCTCATTCCTGTTCCAGCACAGATGGAATTTCTGGATGAGTATAGCCTAGGAGGTTCAGGGACACTCTGTGTTCATATTTTGTCCCTTACCTCTTCTGGTTCTAGGACAGATGGCAGATACAGGAGACAGTGATGGCTCATAACTACATATACACTTACTGCAATGAGTTAAACCTCTTCATCTGACTAGCCAAAAGGTATAACACAAAACATGTAAAATCCTAATTATTCATCAGTGAGAGAATGGATTAATAAAACACATTGTAAATATAAAGCCAAACATTGTAGAATAAAGAAAAGTCTTAGATTTCAAGTTTCTATGAGAATCAGAATTGTATAACTGTAGTCATCTCAGTACATCATGATTCATGTAAGAATAAAACATATACAACATTCAAATCATATTTAGCTTGAACATACAGATCATGATGTATATATGTGTGCCTATAAAGATGGACCAAAGTATGTGTCACATAAATTATATTGCTTAAGTCTTGTGAGAGGGGAGTTAAGAGAAGTGTAGCTGTGAGTAGGCGGGAGTCAAGTCATGCCTCAAATATGTTTATTCATTTGTTAATTAGGAAAAAGTTGTATGATAACCAGACTACAATCCACAACTCCAGAGAAGCTAGTAACCAGGAGGATCCTAAGAGGAATTCATGAATCTCTCTGGCAATGGGAAATAAATGAGATCTCCTGAGTAAACTGTGGGCAGGATGGTGATAGTGTGGCAGGGGTGGGGGAGGAGAACATTAGGGAATAGGATTGTTGAGGGAGGGATGGAGTGGGAGAGCAATGAAGGAGATATCTTGATAGAGGGAGCCATTATGGGGTTAGGGTGAAACCTGGTGCTAGAGAAATTCCCAGGAATCTACGAGAATGAGTATGACCCTAGCTAAGACTCCAAGCAATAGAGGAGAGAGTACCTGAACTAGTGTTCCCCTAATACCAGATTGGTGAACACCCTGCCATCATAGAACCTTCATCCAGTAACTGATGGAAGCAGATGCAGAGATCCACAGTCAAGCACCAAACCAAGCTCCAAGAAGCCCGTTGAAGACAGGGAGGATGGATTATATGAGTGTGGGGAGTATCAAGATTATGATGGGAAATCTACGGAGAGAGTTGATCCAGGCTTATAGGAACTCAAGGACTCTCAACCGACAACTGGGGAGCCTGAACGGGACTGAATTACGCCCTTTGCTAGTGGCCAACAGTTGTGTAGCTTGGTCTGTTTGAGGGGCCCCTGGCAGGATCTATCCCTGGGGCATCCTATGGTGGGATGCCTTGCTCAGCTTTGATGCATGGAGAGGGGCTTGGTCTTGCCTCAACTTAATATGCTAGACACTGTTGACTTACCATGGGAGGCTTTATTCTTTCTGCGAAGTGGATGGGGGTGGGTTGGGGGGAAGATGCGCATGGGGAGGGGAGATCAGGAAGTGGTGAGGGAGGGGGAACTGTGGTTGGTTTGTAAAATGATTAAAAAATTAAAAAAGAAAGAAAAGACCTTTTCATAAGTATGGCAAAACATATAATATCTTGAATTTATTAGGGCAGGAACATGTGCTTTAATAATTCTTTGGACCTTTCTATGCTTTTATGGCTAATAAAAATTATGAAGTTATAGTAAATTAAACAGAAAAATATTGTACATAGAGTGTAGGGTCAACTCTTTGTTTCAGCTTGATGAAGCAAATATCATGCATGTTCCCTTGTTTCTGTAAAAAATAACCACGATTAATATTTATGCAACATTTATCATATGCCATGTGTCAGTTTCCACTTTTCCTAATTAGCTCATGGATATTTTGATTTGCATGATTTTGAAAGATGATGCTGCTTTTAATTGATGTTCTACTTTATAGGTGAGTACAACTGAGGCTTTGAATGGGAAGAATTCAAGTTCTGACTTTAATGCTATCCTGTTGTATGACTGTGGAGTTTTGCCATCTTTCCGTCTTAGTTTTCTTACTATTTAAAAGAGAAAACATCACCCTGTTTACCTCCAGGACCGTTATTAAGTGACATTTTCCTGAAGACAATACATTAATGTTTGGACAGAAGCATTACACATTCATTTATGAATTAATTTTATTGTTTGAGAAATATTATTAAGGGAAGTACCAATGAAGTAAGAATACAGATGTGGATTTTCTTTTCCAATGTAGCAAATGCTTACAAAAATACTCAAGGCTAAGGAAAATGTTATCTTGGCCTTTTTTCTTCAGTGTTTAGAAGGTAAAGCAAAAATGATGCATTTAAAATTATATTGGCATCAGTTGTGCTCAGGTCTGGTGCTTAATCTACAGAAGTTATTGAGAATAGATTTATCCATAGTTATAGCATCGATTAATAATTACTGCAGAAACATGAAATTAGAAGCTTCTAATATTTGTATAAGAAAGGAATATCAGATAAATATACAGATAAAGTTATGTCCACTAGGAATAAATATCTCAAGCAAATCAATTTAGCCATTCAAAAATGCTTCTAATATTTAATCTAAAATGGAAGATTTTCAGTTGTATAATGAGGGTCATGTTATTTCCATACAAGAATAAGTCTATTTTATTATTTTGTCAATCAATTTTAATCCAAAAGGTCAAGAGAAACAGAAGTTGACATTTTTGCTTCTTGAGAAAATGCAGATATATTTTTCAAGGGAGACATTAATTTCTCAATAATCATGAGACTCGTAATTGTGTTTTTATGATCTTTATAAAAGAGACTCTAATAGGAACAATAAATCCATCTTATTTTTATGGCTGCGGTTGACAAACCACAAATGACCGAAGTAATATTGTCCTGTATTACATACTTATATAAGTCATGTTATTACAAACACATTGGAACTTCGGTTGTATTATTACATTCTGTTATTGTTTTGCTCCATTCTGCTTTGTAGGCCAGTTTGTATTTACACCCTTTTTGTAAACTCTCAATGAAGGTAGATGAAATACCAACTTCTAAAATAGAGTACTGAACTACCATAATACTTAGTGTGGACTACCTCTCTCTGTGTAACATCTATCTATCTATCTATCTATCTATCTATCTATCTATCTATCTATC
>JABTXL010006712.1:31065322-31106161 GCA_025134845.1 Neodon shergylaensis
ATCTATCTATCTATCTATCTATCTATCTATCTATCTATCTATCTATCTATCTATCTATCCCTATGTATGTATGTATGTATGTGTCTATGTATCTATCTAATATCATGTATACATCTATCAAACAATATATCTTCTTGAATATCTTCTATGACATTTTAATGCATTTCTAAAATTAATTAAATTTGCTAATGGACATTTTCCACATGTTCTTAATGCATACCCACCACTTTCACCCCCACCTCCCCACAACTGCTCTCAACCCTCACTTTTTATCTCTATAGACAACACTTTTTGAACAATACAGTAGAATCTGTAGATGGGCAGTGTACTATGATGCAATTAACTTGGTTGAAGAAAATGAGCATGAGTAGGGAAATAGGGTTACTAAGTTTAGTTCCAGAACCACAAAAGTTTGGTTTGGTGGAGAATTGGTAGTTTTTACACTCTGTGATGTCCCAAATAATATACAGAGGATCACAAAAATCCTTGTTATGCAAAGATCACAAAATTTTCAGAGTTAAAATAACAAAATATTAAAGTTGGTTCACTGGTCAGCTAAAAGATTACAGATGATTGTTTTTAAACCTTTGTAATTTTGGACATGGTGATTCTACCTCTGAGGATATTTTTTTAAGCAGGTAGTTAACATATGTAGAAATTTAAACTCATGAAGTACTGCATTCGAAATTTTAAGAACTCTATGTGATGGTGGCATATGCCTTTAATCCTATCATCCAGTAGTACGAGTCAGGGAATCTCTGAGTTTGAGGCCAGCCTGGTCTACACAGTGAGTTCCAGGATAGCCAGGGCTCCACAGAGAAACCCTTTCTTTAAAAAAAAAAAAGAATCTTTAAAGACATAATTATAAAGAATGCAAATAATTCAAATCTCAATTTGAGGGAAAGTTAAGCAAATTATGTCACATTCCCCAAATGCATATCATCACAATTAAATATAATAGCTACAGTATCTTATATCAGTGGGGAATATTTAATTTTTAATGTTAAATAAATTTTCAGTTAGAACTGAATGCATGAAGTTGTAAGGAAGAAAAAAGAAGAATGTCAAAATGCTAACTGTATTGTTTAGCATGATCCATATTTTTACCACTTACTTTCATTATATTACTTTTCTAAGAGTATCCAGTTTTACTAACAACGTGTTTAAACAATCAGGTTTTAATATACTGATGATTAGTATTTTTTTTAACAAGATGGAGAATGATTTTTGTATTTTTAGGCAAAAATGTACCAAGAAGTTTACCAAAATTAATTAATTACAATGCAGGTTTTGGCAAAATCGCAAACATTCTTTTTTTTTTTTTGTAAGGCTGAACTGCTATGGCCTACTTAGTATAATGACTTACTCCTCGTAGGGCCACTGCACAGTCCATTAATCTAATAATGCTAGGTTCTCACCTTGATTTTGTTAATGAAAGGGTTCTCGCAGGGGCATGAGAAGTACAAGCACGTGTGACTTTGTCCCTTCTCACTGAAACTCGGACAGAATAATTTAACTGACGAGACAGTTAGTCAAGTCAGTAGACTCAGACGGGGTAGAAGTGGGGGAACTGCTTTTACTTTTCTAGCAGCTTTTAAAGTCAGTCAGAGAGACTAGAAATGCCAGCCAGTGCATCAAATAGAGGTCCAGCGTTTGTAACCTGTGGTTTCAACTGCGCATCCAATGTCCTGGGAAATCTGGGAATGAGTCTCTCTCTCTTTCTCTCTCTGTCTCTCTCTGTCTCTCTCTCTCTGGTGACACATGCATTTCTATGTTCTTATGTGAAGGCAGAATTAAAGCTTTGGAAGTAGTTTCTCCTGTACTGTCCATCATTGCTCCAAGACAAGCATTTTGCTGACTGAGCCATCCCTGATCTCTTATTCTATATCTTTTCATGATTTCAGAAGTCCCATGAATATTGCCCGGGCCTGTGACATTCCTAACTGCCTTTCTCTCTGGTATAGGCAAGATGTAAGGATCCTGAGGAATGTCTGGATTTAGATTTATTTTTTTTGGTCATTTTTAAAAGACCCACAATTACAAAAATTAATGAAATGATTTTTGATTTTTAAATGATTTAAAAATTTATTTATTTATTTAATACGCTGGCCACAATTTCCCTTCCTTCCTCTCCTCCCATTCCCCTCCCCCCCGATCCATTCCTCCTTTGTTTCTGTTCAGAAATTGTAAGGCCTATCATGAGTATCAGCAAAATATCACATATCAAATGGCAGTAAGACTAAGCACCTCCCCTTGTATTTAGGCTGGACAAGGTAATCCAGTTGAGGAATAGGTTCCTAAAAGTTAACCAAAGCACAATCAACCTCTACTGTTTCCAATGTTAGGAGTCCCACAGATAGACAAAGCTACACAATTGTCAAATATATGTAGGGAACTTATGTCGATCACATGCAGGCTCCATGGTTGTTGGTTCAGACTTGGTGAGTTCCTATGAGCTAGATTAGTTGCTTCTGTGGGGTTTTGTGTGATGTCCTTGACTCCTCTGACTCCAGCAATCCTTCCTCCCTCATCATAGGGTTTTCAGGCTTGGTCTATTGCTTGGCTATTGGTCTCTGCATCTGTTTCCATAAGTTACTGGATGAAGGGTCTCTGGTGACAATTGGGGTAGAATTGGTGATATTTTAAATATTTTGTTCTAAGAGGATGTAGAACGTTTTATGTCTCCAACAATACTACTTATAGCTAGAGTTTGCTATCAGCTTAGTATAGACACTCCACACTGAACTTCAATTTCATTTGGCCTTTGGCTTAAACACCTTCACTTAAAGTCATATTTTATTTTGTTTATGAATTCAACAGCACTTGAAAGACTGAAGTCTTAACAGCAATTGAAAAGTGAGTTAGTAAGTATATTTTCCCCGCCTCTTATGTCACTCTTAGTGAGGGGTTTACTAGTTTCATTTTATTACTTATCCATGTGCAAATGGAAAGACCCTAGTATAAATTAAGTTGCTAACATATGGTCTGTCACAGTGACGGCTACAGTGAAGCCAAATCATTCTTCAGTAATGGCTCTTACTTTACAGGGTTCTTTTGGAGAGCTACAGAGTTTAAGTTCTGGCACCATCAGTCAGCATTTTAGTCAACATTACATAAAGTTTTTATCACAAGTTGCAGAGAAGATCTGTAGGTGCACAAGAACTCCAGAACCTGAACAACATGGATAACACTGAGCCTTTGAGGTAGCTAAGAGAATTTGTATCTAGAATATGTACTATAAAAAGGGCTAAAATAAAGTTGTCTAAACAGAAAGTGTTCAAAGATGGAACCCTGTGACAAAAAGGAAAAAGAACAGATAGAATAGCAGTACATGTAATAGACTTTCCTCTACTGGAAAATATGTATTTATTTGTGCATGTGTTCATAGGTGCATGTGAGTGCAGGTAGCCATGTTTGTGGATGTGCTGTCTTCCAGGACAGGGGTAAACATTCAGTATCTTTATCTATTACTGTCTTTGTTATTGTAAGTTTACAGGCAATTGCCAACATAATCAGTTTTCTATATGGATGTCTGGGGATTCAAACTCATGCTTGTTCAGAAAGTATGTTGCCCACTGAACTGTCTCTCTTTCTCACATATTGAGCTTTTATAAATATATTTGCCCTAGAAAGAAAATTATGATAATGTCTACTGCAGACTCAATGTGCATAAAGAAAACACTGAAGTTATTAATGGCATAACTGATAAAACGCAAAGGGACACAAAAGGAGGAGCTGCAGATCCGTAAAAGGGGAGCAAATGGTGAGTTAATGCTGTCCTTATGGGGAAGCATTTTGGGAGCATGTCCTTATAGGGAAATACTATGTAGTTGGTGTGACATCTCCTAATGGGTTGTATTAACTGCTCTGAACAATATTGCTAGCATTGTTTGAGGGGATAGTCATGCCTTTCTGGAATTTCTGTGTGTAGATGAGCAAAAGGAAGGGTAGTTGATTTAAAGAGGATGGATGCCTAATTAGGCAGAAGACTTTTTTTGGTAAACACAACCTTAATAAATATTATCCTATAGGTCATTTGCCATAATTTTTCTAATACTCTTTGGTGTTTTACAACAAAATCTCATCAGAGATTATATTGTTGAGGACAAACTGAAATGAATGAGGAGGAGAATAGATTATTTTCTTGCTTCACCAGAAATCTGAAGATAGGTAACAGATTCAAAATTCTAACTCTTTAGAACTATAAGAAAGATCATGAAATTATCAAAATGCACATGAAAGAAGAAATATTACTGGAATTATAGTTATGATTTTAGTAGCTTATTCAATTAGGGTAGAAATAATGAGAAGTTCATCGGGGGAAATATTAATAAAATAAGTTAAATGAAGAAAAAGTTAAATTAAAAATGTTCATGAGGGGCTGGAGAGATGGCTCAGAGGTTAAGAGCACTGTCTGCTCTTCCAAAGGTCCTGAGTTCAATTCCCAGAAACCACGTGGTGGCTCACAACCATCTGTAATGGGGTCTGGTGCCCTCTTCTGGCCTGCAGGCATACACACAGACAGAATATTGTATACATAATAAATAAATAAATATTAAAAAATGTTCATGATATAATAAACATTACAGAAGATGAGGAAATATGTATTTATATAGAAAGACTGAATAATATTCAGATGAAAACTCATTTGAAATTAAAAAATACAAAGCCATTCATTGTGGAACTGGGGGATGTCTCTTAAACAAAAGTTTAGTCTCAAAATAAATATACCTAAGATTATCTGATGAACCTTTAAAGTGAAGAGTTCAGAGTGTGGAAGTTTAGAAATTTTGTGTTGTTGGCACTGAAACTTTTGGGATTTTTAAAGCCAAGTGGCATTTGTATAACTGATAAAATTAAGTTGAAGACACAGAAGCACATGCCGTTGTAAACTTAGAATTTGATATAAAAACTTCAAAGATTAGTTAGAAATGTTGATTCGAGAAGAAATGATGCTGGGAAAATTGGTTATCTGGAAAAATGGAGTGAAAAAAATGTATCCTATCTGATGTCACAAACCAAATTTTATATGACCTATGTACTATAGTTCAATAAGTTTTGATGGTTTGAAATAAGGGGCTAGGACAGTAGGTAATAGCTGTATGCAATCAACCATATGGCTTCTGTAGACTGATTCAGACAAAGAAGCCTAACTACTACAATAAATTGGATTATAAAACAGAGAAATGGCCCTGTTCCAATGGATCATGATGAGGTGGTGTCAAGAACCATAAGTTATACTGCCACCCAGTGACAGTCAAGGATAAGAAGTTTATTATTATGGTAACTAAGCATTCCATGAGACTCAATTGCTTTTAACCATATTTTATATGTCTTGTAATTTGTACTTCATCAAGTCTGTGTGTCCGCAGAATAGCCTTCTCATTTAGTAGAGCTGCTGATACTTGATACTGAAAATCGGTCTAATTTGACAAGTAATTGCCCTAAATGGATGCTGGTAGAGATGCCAAAACGATCCTTGACAAAATGTGCCCCGAGAGTTGATCATTGTTTGACATGGGGTTTAGCTCACAGAAGCAAGGCTTGTCACAGATAATATAATCTTGTGCATCATATAAAGAATATTTTTTCTAACAACTTTAGAGTTCTTTTCCTTTGGATCTCCTCTGCATCTCAAGGTCTCAATTCTTGATATGTGATAGACTTCCAACAGACGTTTGTTTAATTGGATGGCTCAAGGTAAGCTTTCAGTATTTTTATTCTTAGGGGGGTCTGGAACTTTGCAATGATTGGTAACACTACTCTGATCAAGGGTTCAGAATACTTTTGATACAACAATAATAGTAACGATTATCATTGAGCTTCCATAATATTCAATGTGATGTTTAAGCGATCACTTACAGATCAAACACAATTTTTTGGAGTAGACATGGCGATTAACTTAATGAAGACATAAACTCTGCTGTCTCTTCTTTACTGACAGAGCTGCATGCTTAGAATATTGTGCAATTATAGTGAAGGCATAGTAAATATTAGAAATGAGCAACAGTTTTCCATAGATGAAGAAAATGATGCTTATTATTCATTAACAAATTCAAATGTCTCTTTTTCCATTAAATATTTTTCTTTATTCTTTTTTCATACAATACATCTTGACCAATGCCTCCTCTCACTCTGCTCCCTGCCATGTCCTCCCATGTCCCCCTTCCCACCAGATCCACTGCTCCTCCATTCCCCTTTAGAAAAGAGGAACACAAGGTCTTTAATAATCTGTTACAAGACTCTGAACCCATCGTTTCCACATCTTATCCACATTTTTGTTCACATTTTCAATGGAAACTTTATATTAAGCTAGTGATATGAGAACATTTTGACATTTATAATTTTAAGCAGTGATCTTTTGGGGGAGGTAGAAATTGGCTCTTGTTATATTAAAAACTTATAGCTATTGAAAATAGCTTCCTCATCAAGACAAATGTGCTTTAGGAAGTCTTTTTCTCCATCACACTGTAACAGATTTGTAAAAGTGTTTGGAGCTGGAGGTAAAGAAAGAGAAAACAGTCTGAGGGATGGGAAAAGCTCAGACCTCAGAACCAGGTGTTTATATTCAGTTGGAGATGGAATACTACAGTATGCTGTATGATCTATTATATATGCAAATGACTTATTAAATGAGTTTTCTGAAGAATTAAGGCAGGGAATGAGAGTTACACACAGGTGACCATGAAATTCAGAGAAATAATTAACAGTCAAAATTAATGTTTTGCAAACTAAAGCTCAAAGGCAGATATAAATACTGCCAAATAAAATCCAGAATGATAAGGAAGATTAGGATTTACCTAAAGTGTGAAAGTTAACTTGGAACTCTCCTATGTAGGTGTTGTAGGGGAGGGTGACCCCATGATCATCTTACACTCTGGTAATAGTCAAGGACTTTCATCACAGATTCCTCTTTTGAGTAATTGGTCTCTTATATCTTTCTCTCGTTTTAAAGGTGCTAATTATTTTCTGCTTTTCTTTGAAGTTCTACAACACTATAATATTTGACAAGTAAAGAAATACAAGAGCTACTTCCAGGACAGGCTCCAAAGCTACAGAGAAACTCTGTCTTGAAAAACCATAAAGAAAAAGAAATCTGATTCAAATCTAATCCAATGGTCACATAGATGCCCAAGGTCCAGGTGTCTCTGGGCTGTTCCACTACCAGGCCCAAGCCGATTTGGGTGGCCAGTGCTGTCACCTGGATGTCACCAAGGCTGTTGCAGAGGGCCATGCCTGGGTCTATGGCCCTGTTTCAGCCAGGATCTGTGTTGATGTCTATAGCTCCTGATACTATCAAAGGCCATGCCAATCTGCCAGGGGTCTGTATTGACGCCTGGGATGATGGTGACATCCTGGCCTGGGCTATTGCCTAATACCATGTCTGCATCTGTGATCCTACCACAGATATGATTTGTGGCCCATGTTTTCCCTGAAGACCACACAGATGCTTAGGGTCTAGTATACCATCTGTGACCATGTTGATTTGAGTGGCCTGCATTATCACCCAGAACCATGGTATCCACCAGGTCGGGGCTGCTGCCGGGGGCCATGTCTTGGTCCATTTCCTACCAAGCCAGGGTCTGAGTTGATGTCTGTGGCTCCTGATATCACAGAATGTCCTGTGGATGACCAGGTCGGGTCAGCTACCTGAGACCATGTTGGTGTCTGAGGGTTGATCTGGGTGGGCTGTGCTGCCACCAGGACCATGGTGATGTCTGGGCTGAGCTGTTGCCAAGGACCGTGTCTGCATCAATAGTCCCACTGCAGTTGGGGTGTGTTAGCACAGGGGGTTATTGGAAACTGCTGAGCCAGTCCCATCTTTCTCTGGCAGTGGGATAGCAGACCCTTCCCCTGGTTGGATATGGCAATGGGAGAGTTAGATCTGCCCGTAGGGGGAGACACCTCTCCTGAGGATGGATTGCCCCACCCCTCACCACAGGTGTGCATCTGGCCTGGGTAGCACACGAGAGAACACAGGTAGAGCTGATCTTGAAGACGCGAGAGTGGTAGAGCTGACCCAATTCCCCCTAGTCTTCCATGCAGAGGCAAGGGTGAGGGGAGGATGCCCATCCCCTCCTCTCCTTGATACCTGCAGCAGGCGTGAGAGCTGGCCCTGGGGTTAGGAGAGTGAGAGAATGAGCCCTGCCCCTCACCCATTAGAGCACACAAGAGAACTGTCCCTGCCTGCTGCCTACACCACACACTAGAGCTGACTTTGCTGTCAGGAGCACAGGTGAGCCAGCTCTGAGGGTGTGAGAGCAAGAGAGCAGACCCCCTTTCTCCCCAGTTTGTCCTTTACAGCAATCGGGAAAGAGGGCCCTGCATCTCCCCTGGGCGAAACAGTAGGACTGGCCCTGGTGGGGTGAGTGTGGGTGAACTGGATATGAGACCCGCTCTTTAGAACAGGTTGCAGTGGGTGGTCTAGCCGAGGCAGTTCTTGCTAGTCTGCCTAGTAGTGAGCTCGCTGGAATAGTGACCATGAGGGAAAACTGGCAGGCTGACGAACTCAGCTACCACCTAGGCCCAGAACCAGGGCTGTGAGCTGGCCAACTCCAACAACTTCCTCATCTATGAACTATTGGAGCATGTGAAGGGGATGAACTTAACAATCCAAACCAGCAAGATCTCCATGACGCAGGACATCGACAGGATATACAAGAGGAGCCCCAGGGAATGTCCATTATCAGTGGTGTAGTAGAAGCCAGAGGCTCGAGCCAGACCAGATGACTCCAGTGATTGATGGTAATGAACCCCTGAAAGTAAAGATGAATGAACGAAAGGGTAAACTGTGCCTTAACAGGCCACCCTACAGCTTCCACAGCGAGATTCTTCCCTCTCTCTTTTTTCTTGTTTTGTTTGTCATGCTTAGTCTTTCATTTTTCTTTTAAATTTTATTTTATTTGGGGGATGTTACAAAGGTAGAAGGAGAATGTGAGGGGATGAAGAGATGGGTGGGATTGAAATGAATGATGTGAAATTCACAAAGAATCAATAAAAGCTGTAAGAACTTTAAAAAAAGAAAGAAATCTAACTTTTCAATATTGATGCAGCTACTTAAATACCTTCCTTTTTTCAATCTTTTAATTATCACCCAAATGGTGTGGCAAAGAGAGTAGAGGACCATAATTTGAGGACTTTCAGTGTCTAAAAGTGGGAACTATTTGGGAAGAGAATGAACACCATACCCTTCTTCCGAGGCTGCAATAGAAAGTTGAACACAACAACCAAGCCTGCCAACCTCCGCTCTGAGAATATTCACAGATGTGGAGCCATTTATGAAGGGTCTCTAAGTAATACCAGACCTTGTCCAGAAAAATAAACGGGGAAGATGTCTGTGTAGAACAAAAGAAACAGAAGCAAAAAAAAAACATATGTTTAAAATAGATGACTGCCATATATTCAGAGTGGCTAAAACATTGCTCTGAATAAGTTGAAACAAAAAAGGACTTGGGGAAATAAATTGAAATGAAATCATAATGGGCCTTTATATGTTATGATAATGATCTTGTGACATGTACATTGAGCAAAGAACCATAATCTATTTTAAGCATTTAGAATGATGGAGTCAATTTAATGACAGTAGGAAGGGTTAAATGAAGAGCATATATCATTGTGTCAAGTCCATAAATTAGATATCAAGAGCACACGAGTAGATCTGGTGTGCCGAATATTCTTAGTTCCTACTAAGAGATTTTGATTTTTGTCAAGGCAGCAATATTCCTACTTGTTAGTATTCTACCATGCGAGCTGTCAAGAATAGTTTGGACCAACGATGTACAAGGGAAACTCATTGCATTTGGATTCTGGGAGAGTCCTGAGTGAAGCTCTGTCGATTGACATGTTCCTTCTGGCTCTTGTTCCTTCACTCCTTGCTCTTGCCTTTCTTTCTGCATGAGACATGAACGACACTCATGCAGATATGCTGTAAGCCTCTAACTATCAGGAAAAATCTTCCCGACGAGGATGAAGGAGCAGGAAAGTTAAACGACTCGAGCTCTTTGAGACTCCTTGAATATTCTTTAGTCCTGAACTTGATTACTGCAAGAGTTTTATATGAGAAAAATGTACTCTGTATTCAAAATAAATAAAATACAGTATTATTAAACAAGGACTTCTTGAAGTTTGCAGGCAAATGGATGGAAATAGAAAACACTATCCTGAGTGAGGTAAGCCAGACCCAAAAAGAGGAACATGGGATGTACTCACTCATATTTGGTTTCTAGCCATAAATAAAGGACATTGAGCCTATAATTCGGGATCTTAGAGAAGCTAAATAAGAAGGAGAACCCAAAGAAAAACATATAGGCATCCTCCTGAACATTAACCTTCATCAGGCGATGAAAGGAGACAGAGACAGAGACCCACATTGGAGCACCAGACTGAAACCTCAAGGTCAAAAACAGAAGCAGAAGGAGAGCGAGCACGAGCAAGGAACTCAGGACCGCGAGGGGTGCACCCACACACTGAGACAATGGGGATGTTCTATCGGGATCTCACCAAGACCAGCTGGCCTGGGTCTGAAAAAGCCTGGGTTAAAACTGGTCTCGCTGAACATAGTGGACAATGAGGACTACTAAGACCTCAAGAACAATGGCAATGGGTTTTGATCCTACTGCACGTATTGGCTTTGTGGGAGCCTAGGCAGTTTGGATGCTCACCTTACTAGACCTGGAGGGAGGTGGGTGGTCCCTGGACTTCCCACAGGACAGGGAACCCTGTTTGCTCTTTGTGCTGATGAGGGAGGGGAACTTGATTGGGGGAGGGGGAGGGAAAGGGGAGGCGGCGGTGGGGAAGAGACAGAAGTCTTTAATAAATAAATAATTAAAAAAAATACAGTATTATTTATAAATAAAATACCGTATTTGTATTTTTTGTTGCTTGCATTTAATACATTCAAAATGTCACTTTGAATAATATAACTCAATGACTTGGACTTGAAATAAAGAAGCTATGATAACGTGGCAGGGTGTTTGGAAGGGATACAAACTGAGAGCCGTTTCTAAGAAATATTGAGAGTGATATGTTCCAGAAGGTGAAGTTTAACTCACAGCTTTGGAGGTTAGCAGATTCTTTAGTTGTTCAAAGATCTTGACTCTTTCTCTGGAAGAATCTTTGTTAGGCACCTAATTTCACAAAGAGATTATTAAACTTGTTACTTTATCCTTTGATATATAAATAGCTTTTCTACTGTTAATAATATACATCACCTAAAAGTTGGACGATTAGAAGCTTGCTTTGCATTCAACTTCTACCAAAAGAACCCTAAAAGCTATATTTGAGATACTGTGTTTTTAAAAGGCATCAATCACCTGTATCTGTTCTCCAAATTCTCTGAAGGTTCTCTTCCGTGAAGTTAAATACAGCAATCAAAATTAGTATGGGAAGACTTCAAGGACCTAGGTTCTACAAGGAAGTCAGATTTCACCTTCTTGGCATCTATCCAACCTTGTTAGGGATCAAGAAAAGCAGCAATTATGATTTATTGAGTTTGCACTCATCCATTTTACACAGCAACACCTTAGGCTCTCTATTATGTCTTATTATCCAATGTGTAAATTGAAACTGACGAGGTTAAATAAGTTCATCAAGGTTGCATGCCTAGTTAATACCCAAGTATGAGATTTGTGATCCATTTAAAAGATTATTATTATACTATATGGAGAAAGGTGGAATAATGTCCTCCCAAAGATATGAGAACAAAAATGTTCTCAATCCGAGCACCAGTGAGCATGCTACATTACATTATTTAATTAAGGGCAAGGAAATGAGAAGATTGTGCAGACTGACCTAACCTAGACACCAGTATCCATCAAAAAGGACAATCTTGCTTGGCTAGAGCGTGAGGTGGCTATGCGAGAATGAGCAGGCAGGGGAAACTCTGTTGGCTTTGAGGGTGGAAGATGACAGGATTTAGTCAAGAGAAGTGGCTCAAGAAGGATGGAAGGGTAGCTAAATAATTCCTTCTCCTGAGCCTTCAAAGCAGCAAGACCCTGATGGTATATTGTTCAACCCAGTATGATCCATGCCAGCATCTAGTACCTAGAACTGAAAGATAGTTCTTTTGTTTTATATTGATTTCAGCCACCAAGGGTGTGGTAATTGTCAGTGCAGCAACAAAAGAAGAATGTACATACCAGTATTTCAGAATATCTGCTACATCTCTCCATATTGATTCTGGAAAAAGTTTGTGTTCACTCAAAAATTGGCACAATGTTTGCATTTTTCCTTTTCGATGGGATTGACAGGGCAAGAGGGCCTTAAAGAAACCTTAGATTTCAATCATATAGTATAGAAAATTATCATACATTATGTTACTGTTTTTAAATTTTTATTTAATCCTTGGTAATTCCATACATAAATACCATGTGTTTAGATTGTCAGTGTTCTCCAGTAATGTGGTCCATGGTACATTATCTGCCTTCCAGTTGATGTTTACCCTACACCTATGAGCAGATGAGCACTGATTGGACTTAATTGGCTATGAAAAAAGACATAAAGTGGGGATGGGAGACACTGGAGGGGTTAAAGTTCTTTTCACTGCTTTTCTACATGGTTTCTGATGTCATGCATTTATTTGAATTTCCTGTGTATGTTAACATATATATTTTAAATCAAATGTCACTATGAGGGTGGAAGAGATGAAAGAAGGAAGGGAGGGAGGGAGGGAGAGGGGGGGGAGATACAAACTTAATTTTTATTTTTGCAAAAGTGGGGAAGGTCACCTAGTCTTGTCAAGGAACATATTTAATTAGTTGATCTGAAAATATAGCAAAGAAAAGTTCTAATCTTTGAACCTTCAACCTCACCCAACTGTGAACTTTGTGAACTATAGCAATGACCTGTCTACAAGACATCCCCACTGTCATAATCGTGACATTAACTGTTATGGGAGTAATCAACCACTGTTTTTACTGGATGTAAAACATGAGATGGGGCCCATATCTAACACTGATGAGGCCAGGCACCCAAGATAAGACAGGTCAAGGGTCCTAGTGAAAAACCTGCTAAATGAACATAACAGAAAGGACTTCTAATATCATACTGCTATACCCATAGATCAGTGAGCTAGTCAGCCTTCATCAGAGAAGCTTCTTGCAGGAGATGCTAATTAACAGTAGGACAATGGGAAGAGAGACTTGGAGTTGTAAGCCCCAAGAGGATGGCTGTGTTACATTTCTCCAATCAAGGCTAAAGAATCTGTGTGGAAGACGAGGAGTAACAATGAAATAACATTTCCTTGAAGCAGAGTGGCAGACACATATGAACTCACAGAGACTGAGACAACACACACTAAGCCCTCACATGCTCAAGCCAGATAAAATCTTACCACACAGGAGAGCAAGCAGCATAAAACATCACCCCTAGCTAAAAAGCTATTTCTATTTCATAGGCTCTGGGAGCAGGAAAAATCAGCTTTCTTCAGTGAAGTGTCACTGGGTATGTCAGCTGCACTTCAGAACAGGCCCCATGCTCAGAAGTAGTTGACTAAACACAAATCAGACTCCATTTTTTTTTTGTGTGTGTTTCTTTGTTGTTTCTGTTTTTTAAGGGAAAGAAAGAATATAAAGTTGGGTGTTATGGAGGTGGGGGAGGATCTGGAAGGAATTAAGAAAAGAACAGAAATTGGGAACTTGGGGGTGGGAAGGGGTAAGGGGAGATGGGGGGAGAAAAGTAAGAAGGGGAGAATGGGGGGAACTTGGGGAAACGGGATGATTGGGAGAAAGGAAGGTTGGATAAAGGAGCAGGGGATCACATAACTTAATTAAGGGAGCCATCTTAGGGTTGGCAAGAGACTTGAACCTAGAGGGGCTCCCAGGTGCCCAGAGCCATGTCCCCAGTTAGCTCCTTGGGCAGCTGAGGATAGGGAACCTGAAATGACCCTATCCTATAGCCATACTGATGAATATCTTGCATATCACCATAGAACCTTCATCTGGCGATGGATGGAGATAGAGACAGAGACCCACACTGGAGCATCGGACTGAGCTCCCAAGGTCCCAATAAGGAGCAGAAAAGAGGGAGAACATGAGCAAGGAAATCAGGACCACGAGGGGTGCACCCACCCACTGAGACAGTGGGGCTGATCTATTGGGAGCTAACCAAGGCCAGCTGGACTGTGACTGAAAAAGCATGGGATAAAACCAGACTCTCTTGAACATGGCGGACAATGAGGGCTGATGAGAAGCCAAAAACAATGATACTGGGTTTTGATCCTACTTCATGTTCTGGCTTTATGGGAGCCTAGCCAGTATGGATGTTCACCTTCCTAGACCTGGATGGAGCGAGGAGGACCTTGGACTTTCCACAGGGCAGGGAATCCTGACTGCTTTTCGGACTGGAGAGGGAGGGGGAGAGGAGTGGGGGGAGGAGGAGAAGAGTGGGAGGAGGGGGGGGGAATGGGAGGCTGGGAGGAGGCGGGAATTTCTTATTTTTTTCAATAAAAAAAGAAAAGAATAATATCAAACTGTGTAGCATGAAATTCTTAATAAATGGAAAAAAGCGTTCTGAAGCTTTGTCTGGCTCCATTGGTGCTTTGCAAATGTTTATTCTGAGAAGAACATTTAACTGACCATTGGCATTTATTTTTCACATTTGCCTATAAGATCTACCTGTTTTTGATCATATGCAAGTTTCATTTCACAAGCACAACCTCCCTTCTCAGGGGGTTTCTGTACAATGAACTTTCATCTGTGACTCTGTTATGATAACTAGCTCCAGTTTCAAATGGAAGGTCGGAAGACGTGAGCACTGAATCCATTTGAGACAAAAATTCCTAGCACAAACTGGCTTTGGTTTGCACCCTGCTAGGTATACAAAAGATAGGCAGGGCACATTGTCAGAATAGCACCACATCATTAATCAGAACACTGCTCTTGCAGGACCGAGAGTGAATTAGAGTCATGATAAAAGAAAAATATGCTCCCACCACCTCCATTGCGATATTTGTGTTACTAAGCAACAAACTCTTCTATTTAGCAAAACCCTAATGATGGCAATAGTACAGTCTTGGAAAAATGCTTACTACAACTTCATTATACCCACGGCTTGAGCCGCACTGCATATGCGCTGCTGATTAGGGATAACGAGAAATAGAGTGAGCGCTGCTTGTGCACCTGCATCTAAAAGACGAAATAAAGTATTGATTTAGACGAATCTAATGACGGTCATTTAATGTCTTTATCTACTCACAGCAATCAGGCGAACCGACAAAGAACTCGGGACAGCCCACTGGTAAATGCGCTCTAGAATGGTGGAGCCTTACTAATCCGGTCAGAGCTGGTCACAAAGACACCAACATTATTACATAGACGTCACTCATTCTCTTCACACCGAGTGTGGCCTTTCCATAAGAAGACTTTGAAGACAACTGAGCATTAAAAGTCACTTACGACTTCCCTGTGTCTCTTGAAACTTGAAAAACTCTATTGATTTTATGTTATATCATAGGGAATACGATTTTAATACATGAGAAAGTTTATTTCCTGGTTGGGGTAATGGCTCCATTGGAAAGGGTACTTGCTGTACAAACCGGAAGAGAGTTCAAATCCCCAGAACCCACATATAAAGCCAGGGATGGGCTTGGGAAGGATCTGGGGTTTGCTAGGCACTAGCTTAGCTCCAGGTTCTGTGAGAGACCCTGTCTCCAGGGAGGAGGACAGCAAGTAACAGCAGGACACCAACGCTGTTCTCATGTCTTGGCATGACCACATAGATATATGTGACCCCCATACATACATACATGCATACACATTCACACATATTTACAAAACTGTAGAAGAAAAAGAAAAGTATTATTTATTGTTTTCTTGGCTTTCATGCTAAAACACTGCTCCAAATGATGACTAATACCCTTTCAATCCTTTCTTATTCTTTTATATTCTCTGTTCATATCACCTTTGCCTTCTCTTCAGAGGTAATTTCAAGGCCCATTATGTAAAAGATGTTAAAGAAAGATGTACGAAAATAAATCTGTGACTATCTGGGGTCAAAGTCTTTTCAAATGTTATAATTGACTAATAGGCGATATTTATGCCAAAGCATTTTAAATTCACAAGGCAGCTTCGGAGTGTCTTCTGTCATCACTTTTGTTTAACCCCATCGCTTGATTTACTGTATAGCAAATGAAGGGAGAAATATTTAATATTTCTTTCTGTCATTTCTAGGGTGGTGTGAAATGTAGAGAGTATGAGGTAATAGGCACTTTTAATTCTGTTAGAAGGAAGAAGAAGGTTTGTAAGTATCATGCCAAGATGACTGCTTTTTGTTCTTCACTGCACACAGTGATTGTGCAGAGCTACACAGTACAGTGGGATAATTTAATACCCATACACACTGTGTGAAGATATAATCAAGGTAAAGAGGGTGTTAAATATCCTCAAGCATTAATGTTTTCTTTTTGGGGGGAATCATCAAATTTCTGTATTATAGTGCTTATAAAATATTCTGGTTTTGCATAATCACCCAACACAGCGTACAATACTATGTAATTGTATTTTGTTATCAATTCCTCCTTTAACCTCCTTCCTCTCTACTTTCCTGAGCCTATTAGTGATCATTGTTCTATATCCTATAAAATTAACTCTGATTTGTAATACTAATGAATTATTTTTAGTATTAAACTAAAATTTTATAACATTGAAATTTATCTCCAGCATCTTAAAAAGAATTGAAAAAAGTAAACACAAGACTTCTTCAGATAAGTGAAGAGGCTAAGTATAGAGAAGAGGCTAATTCACAATGGATGGCAATAAGAAGTAAGGTGCCTTTCCTGTTACCGGCAGAGAGAGAGGAGCCTATGGAACAGAAATCAGTTTCTATGTGAGTGTTTACCAGCCATGTCCAACCTGCAGTGTATGGGTCCATGGCTCTAAGAATAGATATGAATATAACTCAACCTATTGGTGGTTAACAGTATCAGCACACTCCTGGTCCACTCAAGAACAGTTTGATAAAAATTTAATGTGGTCAGCCATTTGTATTTTTATTTATATTGATTTGGAAGAAGCTATACATTTTCACTGTTACTGTATTTCAAAAAAATACTTCTTGACTATGTCTGCTTATTTGTATTAATTGTGGAATACCTAAAATTAATCCTACAGTTATAAATTGGGCAGGCTCTTCTCACAAAACATTAGCATAACTCCTGAGCTAAGTATTTGGAACTTGTAGAATCTTCTTCATAACAGTGTGTTCTGGGGACAGAAGGATAGGAGGGAGGCAGTCAGTGGCTTTAGTAATTTTTTCATATGTGCCCATGCGGTTATGTGTAGTGTGTACAGTATTTCAATTACTCTCCACCACAAAGATATGAAGGTGTTCTTTGCTCCATTCTATAAATGAGAGCACCAAGGCTCAAAGCAGTATTGTAATTAGTTCTAGGCTACTCCATTAAACAAACACATGGCAAGATTTCAAACTCAAGTCTCCCCTAATTTATAACCTTATTTTACTATGCTTGCATTTTAAAAAATTATACTTAGATCTGAAGTCTGCCATGAGGCGGGCAGGCCTGATTCACTTTGGAAATGTGTCCTTTTCATAAAAGTAGAAGGGGCTAATTTGGTTACTGGTTTCTCTTTTAAACCGTGTTCAGCCAGAATTTAAATGTACATATTATTAAGCAATTACACCAAAATTAACCCTCCCTCTCAATTCCTTTCAGTGCCTTTCAAAAGAGAGAATATAGGCCATTTGCCCACCACGACATTAGAATTTTAACTTAATACAAATTAGTGTTTCACTGAGCTGCTAATTTCAAAATGCTTAGCATATATGATTGCCTTAGCTGTGCAGAAATTTGTCTTTCTCATTTCTAAACCTTCGATTCTGCAGCAGCAGGAGTGGTAAACAGTTCCTTCAGATCATAAACCCATTTCTGACTCTGAAGACAGACATTCTGCCAACCGCTTTCTATTTCTCGAGGTGTTCTGGAGGCTCTCTTCAAAACTGCCGATGGGGGGACTCCCTAATTCATCATTATTTATCAAAGATGATTTGTTTTCATTTTGGAATTATAGCATAATAAATATACAATGCAATACAAGTTAATATGATGCAATAGATGGTTGATGCGTGGGTAACAGAAAATATCATAACCTAATCTCACTTGTTTTAAAATTGAAAATATTTTTTTCATACAATGTATTCTGAGCATGGTGTCTCCTCCTCCAAATCCTACCATATCTTGCCTACCTCCCAACCCACCCTTTGCAAATGCACAATCTTTTTTTTTCTCCCTCACATCTGAAAGCAAACAGGCCTCTGAAAAACCAAACAACCAACCAGCCAACCAACCAACCAACCAACCAACCAACCAACCAACCAACCAACCAACCAACCAGAATCATACAGAACAAATAAGCAGGGAGAACCCCCAACTCCCACAAAGTCCAAGAAACACATACAGATGCAGAGACATAAGCATTTGCAAACACAGAAATCCCATCAAAACACAAAGTCAGAAATCATAACATATAAGTAAAAGACCTGTATGGTTAGAAAAAAAAAGACTGAGACAAGGACTTAAGAGACAAAGACCCAAATGTTCAGTTTGTATTGGCCATCTATGGCTAGGCATGAGACCTGATGCTAAGTATGGTTTGTACATCCAGTTGAGACCTCCTTGTAAAAAAGCTGAATTTCACTTATGAATGGTCATCAATGGAGATGGCTTCTGGATTAGGGATGGGGGTATGTGTCTTACTTTCCCTCTCAGCACTGAGACAGCATCTGGCTTAGAACTGTACATGCTGCCCCAATCTCTGTGAGACATGTGTCTCGATTCTGTTGTGTGCAGAAGGCTTTGTCTCCTTGGTATACTCCATCCCAACTGACTCTTAAAAATCTTGCTTCTACCTCACTCATCTGTAGAGTTTCCTGAGCCCTAAGGAGAGGGATTTGATTAACCTCACCTTTTTTGTTCTTTAAGTCATGGACTTCATATGGGTAGGTAGTTTACCTGGAAGTTCTTGTACATTTAATTCCTTTCCAAGAAAAAATTGAAAAGATTTTATAAAACAAGGCATGCCACACTCTGCTAGCTTTTAGTGGCCATCAGCATCCTCAGTGATAGGCTCTAGCAATGGGGTTTACACTCGCAGTCCTGGAACCATGGATGTATAAATTCAAAAGCTTTTCTAACTGACTGTAGATATTTACTCTCTATCAGCTGAGATGTCAATCACGGTCCATAAAACCCACAGTGAGTCATATGCAGAGGCCCACAGTCCCAGATCTGAGAACAGTCTTTGCTATAATTTGTTCTTTAATGTCTTCTGGGTTTTCTATTTTTACATATTCTTGAGTATTCATTAAGGCACTTTTGGAAAACAGGCATGCTTATATTTTTGATCACCAGAATACCATTTAATTAACAATGTTCTATAACAGTGTTTCTTAATCTTTCTAATACTGCAACTTTTTCATACAGTTAGTCATGTCTTAGTGACCCCCCAACCATAAAATATTTCCATTGCTACTTCTTAACTGTAATTTTGTCAATGTTATGAATTTTAATGTAAATATTTTTGGAGATGGAGTTTTGTCAAAGGGGTCATGACCTATACATTGAGAACCACTGCTTCATAAGCCTAGAAACCTTTTATTTTCTAAGTTTTATATGTTCCCATGAAATATATGTGTTCAGTCCATGTATATGTTATGTAGCAATGATGATAATTGTAATAGGAACAAATTAGTATATTGTATTTCCTTCAATTTGGATATCCAGATACATACAACTCTAACTAGACATTCCTTTTCTACCAGAGGTCACCAATGCATTCTACAGTTTTAGAATTCGCATCCTCTATCTTCCTCCTTCTCTTCCCTCCCTCCTCTCTCTCCTTCCTCCTTCCCTCCATTCTTCTCTCTGTCCCTTCCTCCATCCCTCTGCCCACCTCGCCCTCCTTCACCCTTCTCTCCCCCCCCCCTCCTTCTCTTCTTTCTCAGGTCTTTTGGGAAAAACTCTGAGCACTGGCACTGTAGCCTAGACTGGACTGATTTTTCACATTGTTGCCCAGGCTGGGCTAAAACTCACATCTATCTTTTTGCACATTCAATCCCTTGCTGAGATTACAGACATGAGCCACAAGGCCTGGCTTGATACTGAGAGAGTATTTGAGAGAGCACACAGTTGTCCAATGTATGCAAGTCCATCCGTGAGAACTTGCTTTAGTACATTGGTACCTGATAGCCATTCCCTTGAGGTTCTCCATGTGAATGGTAATCAAACTTGAATCAAGTGCGTATATTTATCATGGAGCTGAGATTATCTCAAATATTGAAATGGCAGGTTCTTTCTAGCATATTTTATTGGTATAAATCTTAAGTTTGGATTTATAAACCTTTTTAGAAGTTACGTTTGAAAGTACAAGTGTTTGGGATACAATTTTAGTTTAGCTAGGGAAAGAGAAATAGCATTGAATTTCTTGTTCTATAGTGAAATAATTTTACATAATGGGTCATTGATGTTTAAGGACAGAAGAATGTCCTTTGTAGTGAAAAATGGTTTTTTATTGTTAAAAGCATAAGTATACCCCATGTCCGTATGGGAAGAACTTATTGGAATCAGTGGGCTAAAAAATAAATAACAACTTACAAAAAGATACAATGTTGGAAAGGAGCTGTGATGGGGGCCCTGGGGAAAGTTAAAGTTGGTGAGAGAGTTGTGTACATGATCAAACTACATTGTGTAGCTGTATACCTATGTGAATAAATTTTATATAATGAATAAAATTATAAAAATATTAGTATATTCAGGCATGCATAAGTTCAAGCTGTTAATTCTATTCAAGAGACTGACAGAATAATTATGAGTGATTTTATAGAAAACAAAGTATATTTTATATTATAATTTAACAGTGAGATTTACTAAAATGTATGCATCTATAAAACAAAGCCATAGTAAACATAAAAAAAATCTTGTAAGTAAAAATTACTGAAAGAGAATAACTATTTCAATGTGTTCTCTTTTTCAGTATTTCCTCGAAATTTTGGTTTTCCTAGAGAGTCCATAGTACACAAACAAAAGTTCAAGAGTGAACATCCTGTCTTCTGTGACAACTGAATGGGAGTTTCCATGCGTATAGGAACTCTTCCACCCTGTAAAATCATGAGCTATGTTATGGATGAGCAGATACTACCCAGAGGAATTTTTGATACTTTTGTAAAAAACAATGTAGCTTCAAGCGCTAGGCACCCAGGGCATTATAAACTTTTCCTAGCAAGTAAATCAACACTGTTTTCTTCCCTGAGAGTCATAAAACACCTCAACTGAACGACTCTGTTGTATGTGTGATATACTTTCTGGTGGAAACTTCCTGCCTTGTCAAGGTATCCGCTCATGACCCACCTTTGGACAGATCTTGGCAAACAGCCAGGTTTTAAACCTATGCACTACTGACATCTTCATTAGTTAGATCTTTGTTGATGGATTGTTCTGCCAAATATGATAATCAACATCCCATGGCCTTCACCAAACACCTTCTATAATTAGTTTTGACAAATTTCTCGGTGATGGCAATTGTTTCTCTGTGGACAGGGGAAAGCAAAGATTTCCTCAGTTTTTAACCATAGGAGCAGAAAATTCATTTTTATGATAGTATTTTGAGAATTTTGTACATGAGCACTATATAAGACTTACCAAATCCCTTCCATTAATTCCTGTACCAAATGACTGGTATTTTTAGTTATGCGTGTGTGTGTGTGTACATTACCTATTACTAAATCCATTTAACATTGATCATATGTCCATGTCCTTAGGGTTAACCACAGGGAAATAGAACACTCTTATTACCATCTGACCTTTCTATTATTGCCGTTTACAACAGATAAATGGAAATCTATAGACTAATAACTTAGTGTCAGAAATTATCTTAGCATTTCTATTGCTGTGAAAAGACACCCTGACCATAGAAATGTTTTTATAAAGGAAACATTTAATTGTGGTGGCTTGCTTATAGTTTCAGAGGTTCAGTCCATTATCATCATGGCAGGGAGCATGGCAACATGCAGGCAGTTGTGGTGCTGATTACCCCTTTGCCTTTAGGCAACAGGAAGTCGACTGACACAGTCGATGCTATCCTGAGCATAGGAAACCTCAAAGCCCACCCCCACAGTGACGCACTTCCTCCACCAAGGCTAATCCACTCCAACCAAGCCACACCTCCTAGCAGGGCCACTTCCTGTAAGATTATAGGGGGCAATTACATTCAAATTGCCACAGACATTATTTGGGAAATAGTGCCGCAGATTTCATTAAATAAATATTTCATGAGGTAGAATCATATGCTTCATTTTTTAGACTAACTCATATGCAATATTTCACTGTATGAGGGACCTTTTACCATCTATAGCAAGTGTGGGTGTATCATTGAAGGTAGATCCATACAGCCAAGACCAGAACACTCATTAGCTTTTACATTTAAAAATAGCAAGTGAATTAAATATCAAGATTTAAATAAACGTGTTTCAAAAATATACATTCCCTGACTAGAGCAATGGCTCAGTGGCTAAGAGAACTTGTGGTATTGACCAGGACCCTGGTTCAGTTCCCAGCACCCATACGTTGCTGGCTTATAACCAACTATAATTCAGATCTGGGAGGTCCATCGGCCTTTTTGGGCTCTACAGATATCAGTCACATGCATGGTGCTCAAACATGCATACCTAAAAAGATAAAAATAAATGCATTTTTTAGAATAGTATCTTGCTTTCTACTATCTGACTGCTGTCTCTTGGAGGCCTGCTCTTTTCTGAAGAGAAAATGGAGGAGGATTGGATCCGGGAGAGATGGGAGGTGGGGAGCAGTGGAGGTAGAGGAATCTGTGGTTGGCATTTTGTATGAGAAAAGAATCTATTTTCAACAAAATACTTTAAAATTACAATATTAATTATGTACTGAGATAAAAGAACATATGTCCCTAGAAATTGTCTCGGTATATAATAATCACATGCTTCCATTCTTCTGGCTATTTGTAAATAATACCATTGATAACAGTAAATTGAAAATATTCTTTCCTCTATTTGGAGAGTCCTATGTGCTGCTTACAGTGCCTCCACAGACATTTCCCCTTTCGTTTTCCTGTCTGCTGGGCATTCTGTGAGGCCTTCCTCTTCTTAACTGAAGACCTGAGCTGTGATTACAGTTAATACAGTAACATTGCTTCGTTATAGTTTGGATATGTACACACACACACACATACACACACACACACACTGCTTTTCATGCCACCTTCATACACAACAATGTCTACAAGCATTTTTCTGAGTTCTGCCTGCTAGAACAGCGAGGCTAAATCTCAGCAGAGCGTAAACCAACGTTTCCTGCCTTCAAATAGAAGATCCACCATTTTCCATAAAATAGTTATTTTTTTATAAATCTGAAGCCATAAGGTCTTAATGGCTTTTCTTGACCTCTTACCCAGGATTTGATTAATTTTCTTCTTTTCTTGGGGTAAATGATAGACCTGGACTTGGGTCTCGCAGTGACAAAACAGAGGCATGTCAGGGAATCAGAGGCTTCAGCAGTTCACATACATGGGCTGGCTCGAAAAACACACCCCTTTGACGTTTGAGTGAGCAAGTTTTATCCTAGCAAAATTTACACTGTGGAAACTGTCATAATGCATGGCAAGGAAATTTGGTGTTGGCTTTTACACCCCTTCCAGCTGCCAGGCCTTCTGCTTCTTCTCTGAGTGTTGAGTTTCAGTTCAAAAAGGTATCGATTAACAAAGCTTTATTCTTATAATCTAATGAATTGTAGCCAAATAAATTCAACATAGTTGCCTCTGTTGGCTTGGCAGCCTTACGAAAAGTTAATTCAGCCTAACTTGAAATTTTCAATTCTTCTTCTTTTTTCTTTTTTTTTCAATAAAAGAAAACATTTAATTGGTGTCTTACAGCTACATGGGGTTAGTCCATCATTTTCATAGCAGGGAGCATGGCAGAAGGCAGGTCACTGAAGCAATAACTGAGAGTTTACATCCTGATCCATAGATAGCACAGATGCACAGAGTAAGACTAAGACACACATGGGTCTTTGAAATCTCAAAGCCCACCCCCAGTGACAAAATTCCTCCAACAATGCCACATCTCTGTTAACAAGTCCACACATCTTAATCCTTCTTAAACAGTTCAAACACCTGAGAACCAAACATTCAAGTATATGAATCTATGGGGTGACATTTTTGTTCAAGTATATGAATCTATGGGGTGACATTTTTGTTCAAGTATATGAATCTATGGGGTGACATTTTTGTTCGAGTCACCACATTCTACTCCCTTGCTCCCCAAAAGCTTGCAGCTGTATCACAATGCAAAATGTGTTCAGTCCAACTTCAAAAGATTCTATAATCCCACATAGTCTTAACAATATTTAAAAGTCCAAGGTCTCTTCTGAGAGTTTGCCAACTCCTTAGCCATTGTGTTAATTTGTTTTCTGTTTTATCATCTTTTAAAATTCATCACTCGGTAAATTAAAACATTTATTAGTAGCAAAACGTTTTTAAAAAGAATCTCAGAACATATCAGTTTCCCTTTTTTATGCTTCATGCAGCTGGACATGCTGTTTTCTTGAAGAATAGAACAGGATAAAGACTCTGAGGGTTACAGACTCAGAAAAGAGGGATAAGCATCTAACATGGAACCACTCCCAATTCAATACACACTCCTCATAGCTGGTCTACCTGTTTGTGACTGTTTGAAATCAAATGTCAGAGCATGTGTAATGAGGCATAATGCAGAATAAACTGATCCTCAGTGGTTGTTGCCTATAGGTTTTCTTGAATAAGTGTTTTCTTGAATAAGTGTAATTAAATAAATAAGGCAAAAAAATTGAGTGACAGAAAAAGGAAGATCCATATATATATACTAAATAAATATTATATATACTAAATAAATATTATATATACTAAATAAATATTATGTACTAATATATACATATATGTAGTTTTAGCACATAAATTTGGATTTCTAAGCTCTAACTTTTGTAGACTGATTTGTGTACTTATACACTAACATGATTTATCACTTATGTCTAAAACACATTATTTATTTAAGGAAGAAGCTAGAAAAAGAACTATATATGTTCAACCCTATTTTGAAAAAAGCATGGCCCCAAATGACTTATATTTATTATCTTACTCAATTAAACTCAGCAGACTGTATGGGTGGAAACAGTTTCCGCTCTTATCCATTCTAGTAGATGGCTTCCCTGAAGTTAGAGGTCCTTGACTTGCATGGTTGAATGTATCTTCCTATGTTAAAAACTTTTTTTTTTACCTTGTTAGATAGGTATTGTGCTCTCTATGACTCTTATTTGTGGATGAGTATAAGATCAATGAAAATACTTAAAGAAAAAGGACTTAGTTAATCAATAGAACCTGACTTAGAAATGAGGTGTGTGTGTGTGTGTGTGTGTGTGTGTGTGTATTTGTATATGTATTTATACACAAGTATACATCTTGTATCAATGGTTTGGTTAACACCCTGCTGTGATGTCTATTCTTGGTTGTTGACTTGACTGTATCTGGAATGAACTGCAATCCCAAAATGCAGGCACACCTGTGATCCTGATCTTGAGGCAAGAAGTCAACATGACTTTGATCCAGATCTTGGGGCTGGAAGACACACATTTGATCTGGCCAGCATGTTCTGCTGGAAGCCTGTATAAGGACAATGGAAGAAGGAAGGGCTTGTTTTTTGCCTGCTTGTCTTTGCCTTGTCAGCAAATCCATTCCTTAATGGTCATTGGAATCTATTTCTTCAGGATTCCAGTATATACAGAAGACCAGCTGAGGTATCCAGCCTTGTGGGACTGTGCAACCACTAGATTCTTGGACTTTTTATTCATAACCAACCATTGCTAGATTGTTAGATTAGTTAAACTGCAAACTCTAAGTCATTCCAATAAATTCCCTATCTATCTGTCTGTCTGTCTGTCTGTCTGTCTATCTTCTATCTAATCTACTGAGAGATTAATTTCATAATTTCTGTGGTTCTAGAGAACCCTGACTAATACACCTGCCATTTTGTTTTGCATTTGTGTACAAAGTGCACTAGTGATGTGGGAAGTCCTTCTGTATATATGTTGCTTTTATTAGTTAATGAATAAAGAAGCTGCTTTGGACTGTGATAAGATAGAATAGAGATAGTAGGGTAAACTAAACTGGATGCTGGGAGAAAGTAGGTGGAGTTAGTGAGATGACATGTAGACACCAGAGGAGACAGACGCCAGAACTTTTCCTGGTAAGCCACAGCCATTTGATGATACACAGATTAATAGAAATGGGTTAATTTAAGATATAAAAGGTAGCTAGAAAGATACTTAAGCTATTGACAAAACAGTATTGCAAATAGTACGGTTTTTGTTTTCATGGCATCTCCTCCCCTGTCTCATCTCCTCTCCCTGTCTGTAATACAATCTATCAACATTCTGTTGATTCTGTAGAATTATGTAGAATTACACACAGAGAAAAAGTTTAATTTAAGTACACATATCTCATAACATTTAATCTCTTAAATAGAAACAGGGATTGTTATATATCCTCCAGGACATGAACATACTCCCTGTATCCTGAAAAGTTTTCAGTAAACTGACAGTTGCTTGTAGACAACAGAATTGACTCATACGGCATATAATTTCTCTAATGGAGATGCATGAGAAATCTAGCTTCAAAATGGATAATCTCCTATGAACTTTATCTGTCAGGAGGATTTTAGAAGTTTTAATTAACTATTTAAAAATTTGTAACAAATAATTAAAATATGCAATGATTATTTTGTTCTGGTCTGTTAACAGGAATACATTTATAACTCAGTTCCCACAAACGATCTGCTTTGAAAGAATCCACATTTCAGCCTTGTGAGATGTTCTACATGTTACTTTTCTAATTGTTGATGAAGGCAACAGGAGAAAGAAAATATTTACTTTGGCTCACAGTTTAAGCATATAGTTTATCATGACTGGGGGTGGTAGTGGTGGAGAAACATAGTATTACAGCCTAAGGAAGCTTGTCACATTGTGTATACAGACAGGCATCAGACAGATGAATGCTAATGCTAGGCTGGTTTCCTCATTTTACTCTTTTTTTTTGTCCAAAACTCTAGCCCATGAGATGGTGTCACCCACAAGCAGGATGAGTTTCTTTTTCTTTATTAAAATTTTCTGGAAAAATCCCTCCAGACATACCCTTAGGTATGTCTTCTAGGTGATTCTATAGTCAATCAAGTTGACATTGAATATTAACCATCACATGAAATAAATATCACAAATGGTGCATAATGATGCTTCTTTCAATGTAAAGCCATGTGTGTAATGGTGGTGCTGTAAGATTATTTATATCATCAAATGACATCATAAGCAGTCTCCATTGTATCAGTATAGCCTATGATATCTGCACAATGATGGAATCGTGTAAACACACACTTCTCAGGATGAGCTCTTATTTCTTCTTTTAAAAACCACTAGAAACTTAACTTTTCATATTATACCTTTCTTCCAAGGAAAAATTGTATTCAAGCTGTGACTTTAGAAAGAATGGTAACTCAACATTCTGACATTAGTTAGCAAATTGTCTTTGTTTTTGAAAATAACTATTAATACTTTCTTCAATATATTATACTTTAATAAATATGTGTTTTTTGTTCAGTGCTAAATGATATGTGTTTAGCCACTGTTGGTATTTTAATCTGTGTATTTCTTAGCAACCACCCAAATGCACATATGTATCCATTCCATATAACCCATATATCCATCTTTATAAAATAGTATTGGTTTCTAAATACAACAATTTAGGCTTAACTCTCATTTCTTTTGGCAGAGTTGATCTCTTTCCCTGAAGCACCCTTCTCTGGCCTCACCAAACATCGCAAGCTCTGTTTTCTTTTATTTCTTTATTGGGTGTGCCCACTATTTTTTGCCTTTTCCCTGATTCTGTGTCCTCTAAGGATTGGACTGCCAATGAGTAGGTTTGGGTCCTCCTTTCTACTCTATTCACTCCCCAGTAAACTTGTTCCTGCTAATGGTGTTAAAGATAATATATGTTCACACTTTGAATTGCAAACTTTACCCTTTGAATTATAACTTCATTCTTATAAGAAATGTTTCTACTGGAAATCTAATTAGGTTGTAATGCTTTTGTATTGTCTGTTCTTGTAACACTGTTTCTCAGAACCCAGAGCTAACTCTCATAGCCACACAGCTATCTCTAGTAAATATCAAGTAATGGTTTCTATTTATACACTTTAAAATGCAGTCCTATTCCCCCACCACACCACTCCATTCCTGTTCTTTGGCTTGTTTTTCTCCTATAACTACTTAACAAAAATTTAGAAGCCTTCTTTTACCGACTCGACTACCTGTCTCTAGACTGCAATTCAGTGAGGGCAGATACATCCCTCCCCACACAGTATCGCATGTTTTATGCCTAAACGGGTATCCGAGACATAAATGGAACTTCATTAAGCAGATATTCAATGATTACTGGTTAAAGTTTAACATAATTGAGATGGTACTTTTAAATGTATTGGTTTATATGTAGGGTTTTTAAATTAAAGTGCTATCATATAGAAAGTTCATGTTTTGAACAGATTTTAGAAAACCCCAATTCTACTCATAAGATTGTTAACTCAATGTTTTTATAAAAAGTATATATCAAATGGATATAATTATCACCTCAGGTTCCATACTGAAGTATTCTTCCCCTAAAAGCAAATTACAAAAACAAGCCCTTCCAAATCAAATTTATAAACTTAGAAACAAAGCAGAAAAAATTCACTGATGAAGTTAAAATAATTTCAAGTTTCCACTCCTATTCTAGACATATTTTACTTTTTTCTGAGTATCAAAAATAGTAATTTGCTCTTGATACAAGTGGAGAACATAACTTTTAAAATTGATTTTATTGAGCTCTACATTTTTCTCTGCTCCCCTCCCTGCCACTCTCCTCCCCTTCAGTCCTCTCCTGTGGTCCCCATGTACCCAATTTACACAGGTGATCTTGTCATTTTCTACTTCCCATGTAGATTAGATATATGTATGTCTCTCTTAGGGTACTCATAGTTGTCTAGTTTCCCTGACATTGTGATTTGTAGGCTGCTTTTCTTTGTTTTATGTTTAAAAGCCACTTATGTGTGAGTATATATGATAATTGTTTTTCTGGATCTGGGTTACCTCACTCAATATGATACTTTCTAGATCCATCCATTTGACCGCCAATTTCAAGATGTTGCTATTTTTTTCTGCCGTGTAGTACTCCATTGTGCAAATGTACCACATTTTCCTTATCCATTCTTCAGTCAAAGGGCATTTAGATTGTTTCCAGGCTCTGGCTACAATAAACAATGCTACTATGAACACAGTTGAGCACACTTCCTTGTGACACAATTAAGCATCCTTTGGGTATATACCCTAAAGTGGTATTGCTGGATCTTGAGGCAGGTTGTTTCCTAATTTTCTGAGAAATCAGCATACTAATATCCAAAAGGGCTGCACTAGTTTGCACTCCCACCAGCAATGGAGGAGTATTCCCCTTTACCCGATGTCCTCTCCAGCATAAGTTATCATCAGTGTTTTTGATCTTGGCTATTCTTACAGGTGGAATATGAGTTGTTTTGATTTGCATTTCTCTGATGACTAAGGATGTTGAGCATTTCCTTGAGTGTCTTTCAGCCATTTTAGATTACTCTGTTGAGAGTTCTCTGTTTAAGTCTGTACTCCATTTTTTTATTGGATTATTTGTTCTTTTGATGACCAATTTCTTGAGTTCTTTGTATATTTTGGAGATCAGATCTTGGTCTGATGCTGGGTTGGTGAAGGTCTTTTCTCATTCTGTAAGCTATGTGTCTAGTTGACCATGTCCTTTGCTTTACAGAGAGAAAATATCATTTTTTTAAAATTATAAACTAATTGGCCTGTTATCTCAGGCTTCTTATTAACTCTTTTTTATTATTATTATTTTTAATTTATTTGTTTATTAAAGATTTCTGTCTCTTCCCTGCCACCGCCTCCCATTTCCCTCCCCTTCCCCCAATCAAGTCCCCCTCCCTCGTCAGCCCAAAGAGCAATCAGGGTTCCCTGCCCTGTGGGAAGTCCAAGGACCACCCACCTCCAACCAGTTCTAGTAAGGTGAGCATCCAAACTGCCTAGGCTCCCACCAAGCCAGTACGTGCAGTAGGATCAAAAACCCATTGCCATTGATCTTGAGTTCTCAGTAGTCCTCATTGTCCACTATGTTAAAAAGGACATTGAGCCTATAATTAGTGATCCTAGAGAAGCTAAATAAGGAGAACCCAAAGAAAAACATATAGGCATCCTCCTGAATATTAACCTTCATCAGGCGATGAAAGGAGATAGAGACAGAGACCCACATTGGAGCACCAGACAGAAATCTCAAGATCCAAATCAGGAGCAGAAAGAGAGAGAGCATGAACAAGGAACTCAGGACCGTGAGGGGTGCACCCACACACTGAGAAAACATCATTTTTATAACCCCCCGTGATGTTTGATTTTACAGAGGGCCTGTGTTCTTTCTTGCTTGCTGGAGGTGGTTTGCAGCATTTTATTTTCACAAACAAAAATACCTCATGCGTACTTAGGATTGTTTTTAACGCATAGAATTCTGCTCATCTCATAATAACTGAATAGGTGCGATTCAAAAGAAGAACATTTGAAAGGTCATTGTCACTTTTTGCCAAATTGCTTTCTGAAATTTTGTCTAATTTTCAGTCTATCAGTGAATTAGAATGTGTTCTTTCTCAGCCCTTGCCAACAATAGGAATTATTGTAGAAGAGTAATTATTAAATTTCTATTATAGTAATTTTCGTCCTTTAATTATTGCTTTTAGGTTTTTTATGCTTGTTAATCACTTAAAATTTCTTTTTGTGGATTGCCAGCTTTCCCTGCATTTAATGTTTATTCTCTTTCAAATAAGAAACTCTAATAACAAGGATGTCTGTGGCTTTGCTTGCTGTATGAGGATTAGTGATTTTTTTTCTCATCAATTTTGCCAAAAATTTCCCTTAAGCTTTGTATATTAAATCTATTAACCTGCTTTTTAATGATTGTTCAGTTAATTGTGTATTTCTTTTTCACATTTTCTTACGATTTCAGATTTTAACACTTATTAAAAACCTACCTAGACTGTATCTTGCTATTGTTAAAAAGAATCAGCATTATGCCTTAAGACATTGTTCATAGCCACTTAGGGTCCTCTCTTTTAGAGACAGGGGCCCCGCAGTGGGTGGAAGAAGGCAGGCAGCACAAGATGTCTGGCCCAGGACCAGGAGCTGCTGACAGCTCAGGCACACTTCAGAGAACAAACACATCAAAAGCAAATCTCACCTATAGTAAGTCTCTGAAATGTTTGTTTTATCTCAGGACTGAACTCAGGTTGGCTGCTCCTCCCAGGAAACTCTTTATTGTATGCTTCCTGAAGAAAAAATTAGGCTGTCAAGAATTAAGACCTCTCTTTGAAAGCAGTTTTCTGAACTAGGGGTTGCACCACAAACGTTTTTGATGAGCTGAAGGGGCTGGTGGAGTGTGGCTTCTTTTTTGACTAGTTTCCACCATTCTTTGGCGTATGTCACTTCAATCACAACATCTAGTTTTGCCAGGTGGTGGAGGCAGAGAGTCACTCTACTCTGACAGGCCAGAGAGGAATTATATGTTGGAGGTTCAAGGAGGGACCAACAGGATGGAGAGGAGAGAGTATAGAAAGTGGAGATAGACCTCTTTTGTTTAGGGCATACAGTCATAAATGTAGGTCAGAACCCCCTGCTTAAAACCTGAGTTAAAGAATCAATGGACATAAGCAACAGAGATCAATAGAAGATGGGAACTGTTATAAAAGGGGCTTTCATAACATATTCTCTCCCGGCAAAGGTAGCTTTTGAAAATTGACTTAATGTGGAAAGGAAATCATTTAGTCCAAGTAACAAAATGGTCACCTTTCCTACGTACCAAAGTTTAAGAAAAGCGGGCTTTGAAGAAAAGACAGTTGCCATTTATGAGGACAATAAAATAAGATGAATGCTGTCACCATTTTTTTAAAAAAGGTTGCGAATAACTTAATCTCAGAGGTGAAACAATATTCCATGTCATATGACTAGTAGATCTTAACCTGGTATTAGATTTTAAGTTTGCTGGCTATTAAATTCCATACTAACACTAAAGAAAAATTATACACAGAAAAAAACAGCATCTTGAAATTTGCAGGCAAATTAATGGATTTAGAAAACATCATATTGAGTGAGTTAACCCAGACCCAGAAAGACAAATATCACATGTACTCACTTATAAGTGGCTTTTATACATAAAGGAAAGAAAATCAGCCTACAAGTCACAACTTTAGGAACCTAGACAACAATGATGACCCTAAGAGAGACATACATGGATCTAATCTACATAGGAAATAGAAAAAGACACAATCTCCTGAGTAAATTGGAAGAGTGGGGACCAAGGGAATGGATTGAAGGGGAGGAGAGAGGTAGGAAGGGGGCCAGAGAAAAACGTATAGTTCAATAAAATCAAAAAAATGTTAAGAAAAAATTTTATATATGAATACTGTATTTACATAATTTCCATTCTATGCTTTTCACTCTCCAATTCTTCCTATGCCTCCCACTTCACAAATTCTTCTTTATGACTGTTACACACACACACCAGACACATGCACACATATACACACAAACATACACACACATATACACATAGATACACACACAAACACACATATATACAAACACAGAAACATACACATACACATAGAGACACACAGATACACACACATACACATAGAGACACACAGACACACACAAGCACATACACATACAAACACACAAATACACACACAGACACATACACATAGACATACACACAGACACACACACAAACACACATACATACACACAGATACACAAAACACACATATAGACACACATATAGATACACACACACAAACACACAAACAGACACAGCCTTAGGGTTTTTATAGCTGTGAAGATACCATAACTATGGCAACTCTTACAAGAAAACATTTAATTGAGGTGGTGGCTTACAGTTTCAGAGGTTCAGTCCATTATCATCATGACATGGAACATGGCAACCTGCAGACAAACATGGTGCTGGCTTCATCTTGACAAGACAGCAGGTAGTCAATTGACTATCGCACTGAATGAAGCCTGAGAAAAGAGACCTTAAATCCTGCTCCCACAGTGACAAGATTCCTCCAACAAGACCACACCTACTTCAATAAGGCCAATGAGGGCCATTTTCTTTTAAACTACCACAATACACACACACACACACACACACACATGTATACATGTAAAAACCATTTAAAAACATTTATACACACACATGTATAAATGTAATAACAATAAAAAGGCCAGGAATTTGAAAGACAGAAGGGAATGATGTATGAAAGAGTTTGGAGGGAGGAAAGGGAAGGGATAAATGACACAATTTTATTATAATTTTAAAAATAGGAAGAAGAAACAAAAATGGCCAAAATCCCAACTCCTAATGACATATCTATATCCATAGATTAGGACATCAGGTAACTCTCATCAGAGACTCTTTCTTTTGCAGTATATAGTGATCAATACAGAGGCACACACTGATAAAAGTACAGGGAATAAGAGATTGTTGAATGCCCAGCCCCAAGGGGGACATCTATAATAAACTCCTTCCACTCAAGGGTCAGGGATCATGACAGAAACGAGAGTGGAATTACCGTAAGAGACGAAATGTTAGATGACATCAAGGGAACAGTATTTTCTGGACACAGCGAAGCAATTCTATATATGAATTCTTGGAAGTTGGGACAGTATTTAAAAGATCTTCTCAGGCTAGACAAAATTCTACCATGAAGGATGGGAGTTGGCAAGAAACCCCAACCCACTCTAAGAAGTTATTGCAATTGGTAGCTTATGGAGAAAGAGAGTTGGTTTTCACTAACGGTGCAGCCCTGGATGTGCAGACACCTTCTAATGGAGAACACATGTCAGTTGATAGTGACAGCATTAATTGTACTTTGTGGCTTAAAAAATTGTGTGTGTAGGGGAGGGAGGGTGAAGATAGTGAATATGTAGAAAGAGGGATGAATACAATCAAAATGCATTATGTAAGATTAACAAAGACTAAAAAAAGAAAATTATCAAAAGTTAAAAGAAAATTTTAAAGTGTTAAGGTTTTTATCAAAATATCAATAAATATTAACAATTAGGAAAACTCGGATTCAAACTACTTTAAGATTACATTTTAACTGATGAAGAATGGCTAAGATCAAGAAAACAACAAGCAACAAATGTTAGCTAGGAGGTGGAAAAAGAGAAACCTCATTCCCTGTTGGTTGATTCCAAACTGGGATAGCCATTTGGAAAGAAATGTGCAGAATCTACAAAAGCTAAAAGTAGTTCTGCCGTATGACCCAACTATACCAATCCTAGGTATATGCCCAAAGGACTTGAATAATATTTTATAAAAGAGTTACACAGTTAGTTCAAAGTCCAATGACAGACTCATTGCAGCAAAAACTGTCATTAAATTTATTATTTTACATGCTAACATAAAATATTAATTAAAAATACCCATGACTATAATCTCATGTTTCTTAGCTTCTAATTTATTTATAGGACTGACTTATTCTTGGTAAAAAAAAACTTATAAAGATGAGAAAAATATTAAGACAACTTTAACCTTTAAAAGAAATGCACATTTCTTATAGATTTATAATAAAAACCTAAAAACATAATAAAAAAGATAATATATTATGACCAATTTAACTTTGCCCCTAGAAGGTAGTTCTATGATTCTAAATAATCACATTGATAAAGTAAGAGTGTCGGAATCTACAGAGACAGAAAACACACAGCGAGAAAAACACGCTGATAGAAGCAAAGACTGTTCTGACTTCCACCACCAGCCTGCGGGCACAAACAAGGCTTACTGATGCTGCCAGGCTATAGCAAGAAGCATGAGAAGATGCTCATTTTGAGCCCTCAGAGAAATCACAGGCTCATCAGCAACAGCAGTCTGGTTCATGCATCCAGACTGGGTAAAAAAAAAAACAAATGTTGCTCATGTTTAGCTGTAAAAAGATCCATTCTGCTCCATTATTCTCCTCTCTCCTATATGTTACTGCATTCTATACCTTTTCCTTTGAAAGATCACCTCCTCCAACATGATCCCTTGCTAGTCACTTAATCTCGATAGCTATTCCGAATGAAACACATACCTGAAGACACAAAGCTAACCAGCATACGTGAGAGAACAAACCCTGAAACATTATAGGCTCTTGTCTAACTGCTAGAACTTGATGAGTTAAGCCCTTATTGGGGAAGACACAACACATCTTAGTCATAGAATATGGAGACATTAATCCGATTTCTTCTCCTGAAAGCTTTATCCCGAATGGGTAGCTTTCATAGTCCTGGAAGGTGCCCATGAACATTATCAGAAGAGAAAGAAATCATTAGTTTTACCGAGTTGTGAACCCTGTGATCTCTAAGAGGGGCCCAGAAAGACATGCCCACAGGGGCAATAATGCCATGAATAGCACAGGAATGATTAAACACTTTCTTATTGGATCTCAGGTCCAATCTATCAGATAGAAACAATACCTCAAACTATATATGGGGCCAAGAATATGGCTAGGTAGGTCGTTAGGCTCTAGGACAGAACCTAATTCCATTCTGATAAATAAACACAGAATTAAAATGACTCCTTATGACTTATCGCCCAATTAATAGATCAGTGCATTCTTGGTCCTTGTCAGAGAAGCTTCTTTTTGCGGGAGGGGGTAAGTAACACAGATTCTCAGTGATCAGAGAATAAGGAACTGCTGAGTGATCAACACTAAATGAGACATCCCCATGACACTTCCCACCTAGCGTCATAGTCCTTAATGGAAGAGGGGGTGAGAAGTCTGGAAGAGTCAGAGGGAGTGGATAATAGCAAGGAAATACAGTTATTATTAATTATTATTATTAATTATTATTATTATTCATTACAGGGCACCTTCACATTAAAGCTTAAGCAGTAATTGTGACATCATGCACAAAACCTCAAAAGCTCAAGCCGGACAAAAATATCAGGATGGGAGCACAAAATCCCACCAGTAGGTGAAGAGATATTGGTGTTTGACAGCTGCTAAAAAAGGGAGTCAACTTGCTGTAACGGCGTTCCCCCTGGTAGCTTTACCACACGCCAGGGCAAGCCCAACTCCCAAGGGTGTTTTGGAAAATCCTGTTGAATTTGATGTTTTTTTTTTTTAAAGGATGAAACAAACAAAAAAAATCCTTGAATTTCGGTGGATAGAGAAGGAAGGCAGATCTGGGAGAAGCTGGAGAAGGTGTGCTATTGCAGAATATTACTTCAACTATGTAAAGGTGTGTTGTATTTGTTTACGCTGTATTTATTTAATAATGTAAAAATGTGTTACTGTTTTACCTTACCTGCCTATGGCACCTCAATGGTCTAATAAAAAGCCAAACAGCCAATAGCTAGTCAGAAGAGGGAGAAGAAGTGGGACCGGTGACCAGAGAGAACAAGTTGGAAGAGAAATCTAGTCTTGAGAGAAGAGAAGGAACGAGGGAAAAAGTAAGAGAGATGCCCGGGGACAGCCAACCAAATATAGAGTAGGACATACAGCAGTAAAAAAAAGTAAAAAGCCCCAAAGGTAAAACATAAATGAAGAGAAATATGTTAAGTTATAAGAGCTGGTGGGACAAGCATAAGATAAAGCTGAGCATTCATAAGTAATAATAAGTTTCCCTGTCATGAGTTGGGGGCTGGCAGTCCAAGAAAGCCTGCTACAGGGTGAATATAATCAAAATACAATATGTGAAATTCTCGAAGAATTAATGAACTGTTATTTTAAAATGGCCAAAGATTGTATTGTCGTCTTGATACATGTAAAATACCATATGATTAAAATCAACACCGCGTATTCATGTTAATACCAAGTTTGTCTTAGAAACCAATTTCTTTAATCTCATAAGGGATGTTTATGAGCGTTGTTCTCGATGGAAAGCTGGGAAAAGCTTTCTGTTAAATTTGAGGAAAAGACACAGACGTCTATTTTCAACACTTCACTGTTTTTCACACTGCCTTGGGTATTATAGTCAGTGCAGTAAAACTAAAGAAATAAAAGTATAAGAGTTGAAAAGAAGGGAAATCAAACTGTCATTCTTTGAACATGATTTGGTTGTATAGAAAACAACTACAAAGCTATACAAATAAATACCTGGGAGTGGTTGATCTTAAAAAGCTATTTAACCACTTGACAAAATAGTATGTATATATACATTTAGAAAACCCATTTTAAAGGAACAGGCACTATTTGTATCGAAAGTACAAAGTGTAAAGTGCTTCAGGAATCATCTCTGCTCATTTGGGTTGCTATAGTAAAATACCATGCAATTCAGAACCATTGGTGCGTATGTCTCACAGTGCTGGGACTGAAATGTCCAAGACCCTATGAGCAGCTGGACCTTCTAGGAAGGGATTTCTCTCTCCTTTCTGGACGGTGCCTTTTCACCGTGTTCTCAATGGAGCCAAGTGAACTTGCAGGAGCCTTGGGACCTCGCTGCTTCCCAAGCTCCAACCTCTTGATACTAGTACACTGGATTTTACACTCCAACATATCTATTTTTGGGATATCAACAAGCAGACTGGAGTAGTAATTAATAACAGACATCTTTAATATTTCTGCACTGAAAAGTATAAACATCACAGAATTGCACTGAAATGACTTTAGTGGAAACAGGGAACAAAGCATGATGGGACAGAAGAGAACTAGGTCATGCATGGATACCCTCTTGTCATTGGCCAATCTAGAGACTGAGAGCTAGGTCATGAGTGGACTATGTTGTTATCAGCCAAACTTCTTTAATTCTCAATTCTCATATTAAAAAGAAATGTATTTGGACCTATTGCCCCATCTGACAACTGGAAGCTTACAGCAAGATATATTCAGTCCATACATGCACGAGCTATTTTAAAACAATTTCTTGCTTGTAAGTTCTGCTGTTATTGTATGTTTGAGTCCTTGTCTCATCTTGTCAGAACAGTGTCTGGCAATAGTTTTCTTTCACAGACCTTCTATTCTCAAGATCCTATGCTGATCATAAATTTGGGATAACCACCAGCACCTACTATGGTGGAGAGGGGAACCAATGACTAATGTCCATTCAAGAAGGTTCTGTTTCAGAAGAATTTGAAGCTGGGAGGCATGATGGAAGGAAAAACATCTGATTTGGTGGCAAGACCCAAATATTCATCATATTTCCTTTAAATGAGAACTTCTGTTCTTTCAGTGTTTCACTGTTCTGTGGTCTTAGTGTCCTAGTCTTTCTCAGACTCTGAAAAGTCAATAGCTTTTCAATGTTGAGTTCTTTTCCTTAAATTAGGCAAAAACAAGTTCAGTTGTTTGCTATCTGGAGTCATAGCAATGTCTCAACGGAATTCAGTCGTCCACATGATTAATGATGCAGCTTCACATAGATCAGTGAATATCTGAAGTCTAACTCTAGACTCACTAAGTAGACTTACTAATCTAACAACGAAACTTCCATCTTAAGGAAAACTTCCTGCTATTACTGAAAAACTATTTCAGTAATTTGCTCAACTTGAATCAATGAACTTATCTTCATTTTTCTTTGAAAAAAATCAAAGAAGATCATGAAAGAGGTGAGAAAAATATACTCATGGTGTTTAGAAAAGAAATACAATTTATTTATGCCATATCATTCTGTTTCTGCGTCTCAGACTGACATGCTGCATGGGGCGGCAGACTTGTTGAGCCCCATATGTAACAAGTATTTTTTCCTTTCTACAGAAAACAGATGGGAACAACAGACTGTGGCATTGTCTGCCACAGTGAAACACGGTTCCGTCTTTCCACAGATAGACTGCCTGCCTACAGCAAGGGAGGAGACTGCATCATAGCTCAAGTTTATGTTTAAGAAACTTCATTTGAAAATCATGCTTGCTTGTATTCTTTTGTAGAGCAATTGAGATCCAACGTGAAGAAGTTGAGCATGGCCGCTAACTGCAATGCCATTTCTATAGGGAGCGAAGAAGAGAGTGGTGAAGAGATTAGAATTCTGTCTTGCACACACTCTCTGTAGAGGGTCTCCTACTATTTCCTACAGGTCTAACTGGAAAGCGGACTTCTTTCGAGCCTCGTTGCCGAGTAAAACATGTTATCTGTGGAGTCTTGGGAAGACTAGAAAATGTAGAAAGTTCACAGAACTGTATCTGATACATGTGAATAATTGAGTGATAGTGCTTCTGTTGGGGAATATTATTCTCAGGTGTTTAACTTTTGCTTCCGCTGCATTTGTTTGCTTAACTCAGTGAAGCTGTGAGTCTTTGCCTGTCTAAAACTCCTGATGGTCCTAATAAGGAGATGCGTGGTCAACAGGAAGGCAGGGGCAAGGAATGGGGGGTGGGGAGGGAGGGCTAGCAGGCAGAGAGTATAAGTAGGAGAATTGAGAAAGGAGGAGCAAAGAGCGAGAGAACAAGGAGAGGAGAACATCAGGGGCTAGCCACCTAGACACCCACAGAGTAAGAAGGAAAGAAATGTATATAGAAACAGAGAAAGATAAACGTCCAGAGACAAAAGGTAGCTGGGATAATGTAAATTAAGAAAAACTGGCAAAAAAAAAAGACAAGCTAAGACTGGGCTTTCATAACTGGGAATAAGCCTCTGTGATTTATTTGAGAGCTAGGTGGTGGGTCCTCTAAAAAAGCCAAAAGAGTAAAACATCATACAACAAGTGTCTCTATTGTTACCCATTCCAATGAGCATCTTTAATCATTAAGTCACTGAACCAATTAAAATGTCCTTATTTGTCACCGTCCTTCTCAGTATTTTAAGGACTATCATTAAAGGTTTGTCTGAAGATCTGGAAATGCATATTGCATTTGTGAGCCTATTTTTAAAAAGAAACCGTTTTTATTATTATACATTAAACTAGTGAGGCGGTTTTGACTCCTTGTTGTTGCCTTTCTTTTAAGTGTGGGTGAAGATCATCATGTTGGTAATGCATATTACAAACAATAACATGCAATTTTTGTTAGTCTTTTAGTTTTTCAGCTTTCCTGAGTTTCTTACATCCTTAAAACTGGATGAATGGATGAAATGACTGGGTATCATTTATCATTTTTCTCAGGAAGCAACTGTGTAACTTACAGTGTCTTGATCCTTTTAACCAGTCAGAAAGCAGTCAGAAAGCTGAACTCCATCATTAATGTTTGGCTTATCCTATTTGGGGAAGGAATTTATTTTTAAGGAAAAGAAAACAAATTTGGGGTTTTTCTTCTTGAACTGTATTAGTATTTCATTACTGGCCTGTAGTACTGAACTTACTTATTAGAACATAATTTAAAATAAAATTTGAAACATGTTTCTAGCAAATTCTCCAGTGCTACCTTCTTCATTCTGTGTCCTCATGATTACCGTATCTGGTCTCATGCCACCCTGGGGATAGGAAAGATTCAAGAATGTCTTTTTTAGTACCTCTCATAAAATCCTTACACGAGCTTGCTCTTTTTACACAGGTTTATTTATAAAAGGAATGTGCTGCTTCTCACTCCTTCCTGGTGAGTTTGAAGGAGGGCAGTCACAAGATGAACTCATTTCTCTTTTTAAACCATACATCTGTGAAAGCAACAGAGAAAGCTAGACCTCATATACTTAGGTATGGATGCACGTGGTATATGAAGTGAATCTAATTTAGCTACAGGTTTAGTTAAATATATATGTTCATCTATCTATCATCTATCTATCTATCTATCTATCTATCTATCTATCTATCTATCTATC
>JABTXL010006712.1:31106171-31128845 GCA_025134845.1 Neodon shergylaensis
ATCTATCTATCTATCTATCTATCTATCTATCTATCTATCTATCTATCTATCTATCTCTATCTACCTACCTACCTACACATCTCCACATATTATGCCCATTTTGTGAAATGAAGTTTAGCTCAGCTATAAAACACTATTATGCAAATGCTATTATTTGAGAATTCCTATGTGGGTATCTTAACTACTGGTCTGATAGTATCAGACATGGGTGTCTTTGGGGAAGTGATTATTAGGTCATAAGAGTAGACCTACCACAAACAGGATTAGTGCCCTTATAAATGAGGCCCATTCTCTCATATGATGTTAGATCTGGTGCCTTGATATTAGACATCTCCAAATATAGAACACAAAAGAGAATTTTTGTTTTTTATATTTTTTTCTATTTTATGCTATTTTTTTACAGAATGAATGACCCAGAAAATTACAAAAAAAAAAACACCCTTGTTGGTAGATGAATCAGGGTAGATTATTTCATAGTTCTCATCCTTGTTAATGATAAGAAAAGACAAGGAAACGGGAATTAGAGAAGAGATCCTGGCAGCTATGGATTGGGCTATTCTGTATATCTCAACTGCTCTACCTTAGGTTAAGTGGATGGGTAGATACCTCTTTAGACAACTATTTTATCAAGGGACCACATTAAAATATTTGATATGTGACCCTCCCTTTCTTCTAAACACACAAACATAGTTGGTGCCACACAGTGTCCTGAATCACCCAGTCAGCTGGCTGGGCCACCCTATGCTAACAGAGTGTAAGGTCATATTTCATACATAATGGTGCTCCCAGAGATTGTTTAGAGAAAGGAAGAGGTATGAACATTAGGAGACAAGACCACAGAGAAGAAACTGAGATTCTGCACGAAAGACCCAATGATGTGAAGTTAGATCTCAGCTGAAGAAACCTAACTGTGGCTTTCCAATGCTCAAAACCATAGCTGCTAGATGAACACAATGCCCATGCCAACGGACTGTGTATGGGAAGTGCCCTGCTGCTGGAAAACTTCCACAGGCTCAGAGCAGTGCCATGGGGGAAAAAAGAAGTACTTCTAGATACCGTTAACCCCTAAGGGACCCACGATCAGTATCTCCACCCTCTGTACTGAAAACACCCCAGGGAAGTGAACATTGTGCTTTGGAGTAGATTACAAGCACAGACACAGAGAAGAAACTATGTTTTATTTCCTTATTTGTTGGTGCACCTCCTGGGGGGAAACATAGGGCCTTTCTCAAATGCAGTACCAAGCATGGAGTGTTGCATTAGGACTGTGCAGTTTAATTGAAGAATTGAAATCACGACTTGCAACACAGAGCCTAGGAGACTGAATTGCTTTGAAAGAGCATGCATGTCCTCAGGCCATATGCAGTTGAGGATAGTTATGAATGTGACTCAATGAAAACTTATAAACTTCTTTAAAACTTTATAAAATTGTATTGCAATTTACTTATTTGATTTTTGTATTTGACTGTCCAGCGATGGAGTAGAAATTTTGCAGTTGATAGCATCACGTTGCAGGGTGAGCGGTTGACGACAGCTTCTAGAGCTACCATCCGAGTCACAAATGGGCTCTAATACATGCTTCTCCGAAGAACAAGGCCATTGTTTGGAAGAAGAGTTATAAAATATCAGTGAAGCCAGGTGGTGGCGGCGCCTATAATCCCAGTACTTGGGTGGAAGAAGAAGGTGGATCTCTGTGAGTTTGAGGCCAGCCTGGTCTACAGAGGGAGTTCCAGGACTGTGGGGCTATTACACAGACAAATGTTGTCTAGTAAAACCTAAAAAGGGGAACTGAATAAATAAATGATTAAACTTGTGTTATGCCTTATCTCCAAATGTTTATTATTATAATAAATTAATGCATATTATTATATTATAATTATTATATTAAAACTATCAAGAAAAGCTAGATTTTGTGATTTTTTAAGTTTTAATATCTACTATTACTAATAAGTTTTAATAATGCAATATAATTGTGAATGTCTCATTTTGTCTCCTGGTTACTTTTTTTAATTAATTAGTTAATTAATTAAAGATTTCTGTCTCTTCCCCACCACTGCCTCCCATTTCCCTCCCGCTCCCCCAATCAAGTCTCCCTCCCTCATCAGCCCAAAGAGCAATCAGGGTTCCCTGTCCTGTGGGAAGTCCAAGGACCACCCACCTCCATCTAGGTCTAGTAAGGTGGGCATCCAAACTGCCCAGGCTCCCACAAAGCCAGTACGTGCAGTAGGATCAAAAACCATTGCCATTGTTCTTGAGTTCTCAGTAGTCCTCATTGTCCACTATGTTCAGCAAGTCTGGTTTTATGCCAGGCTTTTTCAGACTCAGGCCAGCTGGCCTTGGTGAGTTCCCGATAGAACATCCCCATTGTCTCAGTGTGTGGGTGCACCCCTCGCTGTCCTGAGTTCTTTGCTCGTGCTCTCTCTCCTTCTGCTCCTGATTTGGACCTTGAGATTTCAGTCGGTGCTCCAATGTGGGTCTCTCTGTCTCCTTTCATCGCCTGATGAAGGTTAATATTCAGGAGGATGCCTATATGTTTTTCTTTGGGTTCTTCTTATTTAGCTTCTCTAGGATCGCAAATTATAGGCTCAATGTCCTTTATTTATGGCTAGAAACCAAATATGAGTGAGTACATCCCATGTTCCTCTTTTTGTGTCTGGCTTACCTCACTCAGGTCAATCAGACAGAAACCTAATAGAGAATTAAGAGAATTATTGGAGGTAATGAAGCAAATGGACTTAACAGACATCTATAGAGCACTCCACCCAAATAGGAAAGAATATACCTTCTTCTCTGCAGCTCATGGAACCTTCTCGAAAATTGACCACATACTCGGAAACAAAGGAAACCTCCACAGATACAAAAATATATCAGTGTCCACCTGTGCCTTATCAGATCACCACGGATTAAAGTTAGAAGGCAACAGCAATGCTACCCCCAGAAAGCCGACAAACTCATGGAAACTGAACAGTCAACTAGGGAACCACACCTGGGTCAAAGAAGAAATTAAGAAAGAAATTAAAGTCTTCCTTGAATTTAATGAAAATAAAGAGACAACATACTCAAACCTATGGGACACGATGAAGGCAGTGCTAAGAGTGCTAAGAGGAAAGTTTATAGCACTAAGTGCACACTTAAAGAAAACGGAGAAAGCGTACATTGGGGACTTAACAGCACACCTGAAAGCTTTAGAAAAAAAAAGAAGCAGATGCGCCCAGGAGGAGTAGAAGACTGGAAATAATCAAACTGAGGGCGGAAATCAACAAAATAGAAACACAGAAAACAATCCAAAGAATCAATAAAACAAAAAGTTGGTTCTTGGAGAAAATCAACAAGATCGACAAACCCCTATCCAAACTAATTAAACAACAGAGAGAGAACACGCAAATAAATAAGATCAGAAATGAAAAGGGGGACATAGCCACAGACACAGAGGAAATTCAGAGAATCATTAGATCTTACTACAAAAGCCTGTATGCCACAAAACTGGAAAATGCAAAAGAAATGGACATTTTTTTAGATAAATACCATATACCAAAGTCTCCTGGTTACTTTAAAAGAACATTGTTGCACTCGCTTAGCTCATTACTTCTCTGTGTATACATACTAAAGTGACATTCCAGTCTACATCTTCCAAATGAGAACTATTTCCTTTCATTATGCATGTGTTTTATGCTTTTCTGTCCTCCATTTAGCCTCTTGTGCTTTGAACAGTGCCTTTGATTTTGTTGAAAACTTTTTACTTAAGAGATACTGTGTACTTTATTACTTTGAATTAACATACTTGTAAGTTCTCCAGAGAAGGGCATGCATTTTATTTATCTAAATTTTACTTGTAGGATCATTGCCTCTGCTTCTCATGATCCATGTAATTTAACAGCATGTTGGCTTTGAGCAGTGATCAGTCAGGGATGTTGTAGAAAGGTAGACCTGTGTATTGGAGGAAGCTGTCAAAAATGAAGAACAAATAAAACACAGTTTTCTTCTAATAATAAGGAGTTGAAGAAAAAGATACACAAGGCTTTAAGATGGTCACACCTGTTATTACTTTTGGGTATTTCTGCTGTTATAAAATATAAGTTTTCTCTACATTTGATCTGAAGGTTTTTCAATTAAATTTTTATGAATTAACTTTGTTTTTGTTAATTTTATACAAGTAAATAATTCATATGGAATACTCTTTTAACTGCCTTTAACCTCTGTTTTTCCCTAAAAATCTCATTCTCACATTTCTTTCTGTTTGCTTTGTTTGGATTTGAAGTTTTACAGCAGAAAGATTAACATTTAAGGTGTTGCTGTACTAGGGAGATGGCTCAGGAGGTGTGATGGTTAATCTTGCTCATCAACTTGACTACATGTGGGATCAACTACATGCAAAATGGTGGGCACACCTGTTTGGGACTTTCTCACTCAGATTATTTGAAGTCTAAAGATCCTAAGTCTGGGTTGCATCTTCTATTGAGCATCTACATAAAGACAAGGAAGAAGGCATCTTTGGTTTCGAACTGCCTACCAATTTGTCTACCTGTTTCTGGGGCTGGGATTAAATTTGGCTTCTTTGGGCTCCAGTGTAGATTGAAAAGTACCAACTCTCCATTGTAGATTGAAAAGTACCTCCCAGATTCTAGCACCAGCCCAGGAATGCAGAGACATCCAACATCACGAACTGACAGAATCACTGGGTTCTTGGCCTTTCTACTGTGAGGCAGTTATTGTTGGACCCCTCAGACTGTACCCTGTACTACAGGCTGGTAAATCCACCTTTGATATGAGTTTAATCAGTTCTTTCCTTTGAAGAATCCTGACTAATACAGTGGTTTAAGTGCTTGGTGTTCGAGTAAAAAGACCCAAATTTGGATTCTTGACACACTTAAAAAGTCAGGCATGTAGATATATGCCCATGTATTCTCAGTGGTGGAAGGCAGAGACAAGAGGATACTCATAGGACCTGCTGCAGGATTGGAGTTCACTGGGCAGCTATTCTAGCCAGTTGATGAATTCCATGTTCAGTGAGAGAATCTTTTTCAAAAAATAAGGTGAAGATTGGTAGAGGAAGACACCCAATGTCAACCTGTGGCCTTTGCATACTCAGGTATAAGGGCATGTACTTGCATACATGTGTACAGGAATGCATGTACCATACACATGCACACAAATACAGCTGAGAGCTGTCTCCTCTCGTTTTATAATCGTCTCTAGTTCTGGGATTGACGGTGTGCACCACTGGGATTAAAAGCATGCACTGTGCAGTTTCTACGGCAACTAGGGTGGCTTCTGGGATTAAGGTGTGTGTTATTGCAGCCTGGTCTGCAAGGCTCGCCAGTGGGGCTGTTTTACTTTTTGAATCCTTAGGCAAGTTTTATTTATTAAAATACAAGTGAAATGCCACTAGATATTGTAGAGGAGTTGTCATGCAAAGCCTAGAAGTAATGAAACCAGTGTACAATAGAATCACATGTGTGTGTGTGCGCACATGCGCGCAGTGTGGGTGGTCTATGCAAAAGAGTGTGTGTATGTCTGCACCTTTGTGTACACCCATGGAAACTAGAAAAGGCTGTCGGGTATCTTCTGCTATTGTTTTCTACCTTATTCCTTTGAGAAAGGGTCTCTGCCTGAACCGCAAGCACATTTATTCAGCTAGGTTGGCTAGGCAACCAGCCATCGTGATCCACTTGTCTCTATCACAGAATGCTGTAGTGAGGAGGCATGGCTAGATTCTGGAGTTCTGGGGCTTCAAATCAGCTCTTCATATTTGTACAGTCTCCTCTATTAATCAACAGGCAATATTCTCAGATCTGAAATCACTTTGAAATAGGAAGGTGTCTAAATTCACATCAGATGTAATGAATCAGTATCGCCAGTGCTTGATGAGACGATTCTGTTTGCAAATGGCTTCCCCTTGGACTTTCAGAGCAGAGGGTATGCTATTCAGGGAAAACTTGGGAATCAATGTAAAACCTTCCTTTTGGCCCGAGCACCGAGTGAGGAAGATGAGTAGTGACACAATATTTGAATGTTGAGGAGCACGTAGACAGAGAGGAGTCCAAGAGGCAGATTTGTGTCTCAGGAAGTTGTGATTACAAGGGAGAGTAATGGTTGAGGCATGAGATTATGAGGTGATTATGTTTGGTCCAGATGGGGAACATGACAATTTCCTTGATTAAGTCAGTGCTAGCAGAAATGGAGCATTGGTTAAACTAAGGTGTTGGTGGCACAGTTGGCAAGTCAGAGACTGAATTTAATGATATTGAAGAAAGATGAAAAATCAGGAGGAATATACCACTTTCCTAGACACTAGCAAAGAGCATGACTTTCAAACTGTTAAAATTTAGTATGATGGAGACTGAAGTTACACGTGTAACACCATTAAGTAGATACTGTTGAAACTTTGTGCTCTGAATTAGAGCAGGAGAATTTGTATCCTTTTATATTTAATGTGTCTAAATTTTGTGGTTATTTCAAAAAGTATTCTGTCATTATAAGCATAACTGAATGAACCTAGGACTGCTGTTTCTTAAGGACCCCCTATTTCTAAGCTTAATATCTCAGAGCAGAGCTTTAATTCTCTTGGATTTACTGTGTGAAAAGTGTTCACCAGCACTCTCAGACTGGGGGGTCTTCACTCTGGGCCACCTAAAGATCCATCCATCCATTCATAGACTACTAGTGACTACATCACTAAAAGCTGTAATGCGAAAGAAAATGAAGCTTTTCTTCAACTATTAAATTTTGGGAGTAGTTTCAGCCAAACGCATCTCCTATTAAGCAATTTGTGGAGAACACAACAATTGTCAGTACTTAAAACTTCCACATTCTTATTCTTTTATGTGTATCTCTTAGTACAGAAAGGGGTTTCTTAACCTTTAGCCTTGGTTATTTGGGGGTAAAGGACGTGTATTACCTGTGGGTATCACTACATATTCTAAGCTATTGTCAATTAACAAATGTTATTTTTATTTTGAGAGCAAAATCCAAACAGACAAACTCCCCAGCTGATAGAGTATAAAACAGGCACGTCAATTCTGTATTTTGAGGAAATATTTACACTCACCACATTTATATTCATGATTTTACTAATTAATGTACTTTTCACCTTCTTTCTAAATGTTGGCAGCTTAGTTTCTTCTCATTTTTGTGCATAAACACACCTGAACTTTCCTTTATTTATTAGTTTCTGTTTTTAATTAAAATTTTCACTTCTGAGCATTTTCTACGTGATTCATTTACATTATCCACACCTCTCCCATTGCCGACTCTAATTACCCTGTGCTTCCTCAACTCCCTCTCAATTACACCATTCAGGACCTTTTTTCTTCCATGCTTTACATTTTTCCCCTTGTGATAAAAATGGATTTTTTCTCACATAAAATTTTGACTATAATTTCCCCTCTCTCTATTCCTCCCATTTCCCCCTTCCTCCAGATCTACTCCCTTTCTGGTTCATATTAGAAAACCAACAAGCTTCTACAGGATGATAATATAATATTACATATGATAAAACGAGAACGAGCACATTGCTATTGGACAAGACAAATGAAGAAAAGAAAAAGAAGCCAAGAGAAGTCACAAGAAGCAGAGACCCACTCATTCACACACCGAAGAATCCCATAAAAACAATAAACTGAGTGTCAGAATATATACACAAAGAACCTGTGGGGTAAAAAGAAAATATGAAATAAATAAAAAAATTAAAATTAAAAATAATAAGATATAAAAATAATAAGACAAAAACAAAAAGCCTTGATAAGACATTATAAGACAAGGAACCTCTAAGGATGCCGCTGACTTTCTTTTCTTTGGGCCATCTACTCCTGGATGCAGTTTCCCTTAAGAGTACTTTGTTTCCCTTGTGAGACTCCCTTGGAGGAAACTAAGTTTTCATTTGCAAGTGGTTATCAGTTAGAGATAGCTTCTGAGTTAGAGATGGGGCATGTGTCAACTTCCCCGTTCCTTTCTTGAACCTCTTCTGGGTACAGACGCTTGCAGATTCTGTGCATGCTGCCTCTGTCTGCTCATATGTGTGAGTTCATATGTGTGTCTATCAGGTTGATTTAGAGGGGTTTCTTGGTGGCCTTCACCCTCTCTAACTCTTACACTCTTTCTGCTTCGTTTTCAGCAGAGTTCCTGGAACACTGAGGGTGATGAATTTGATGGAGATCCCTTTACAGCTGAGAGTTCCAAAATCTCTTTCTCTGTATAATGTCTGACTGTGGGTCTTTGCATTTGCCCTCATCTGTTGCAGAGGAAGATTCTCTGAGACAGCTGAGCAAGACACTGATGTATGATAATAGCATAATGTCATCAGGAATAATCTTACTGCTATATTGTTTTTTATTAATTTATTTTCAGAACACTATGTATTTGGTTTTATACTAGTTTCCTGACCTATCTACTCAGGTTCTTGGTCATGAAAACAGTGTTGGGTATGGGTCCCATCTCATGGAGTGGGCCTTCAGTCAAATCAGGAATTGGTTGGTGATTCCTATAACCTTGGTGCCATTATTGTACTAGTGTATCTTGCCAGCAGGACTCCATTGTTGAACAAAACATTTGTGAATTGGGTGATGTTCACGTTTCTTCTTTGGTGGTATTGTGAGTATTGTTCTATAGCATGTAAGGATGAAGACTCTATGTACCTGCTTGATTTTTCCCGGTCCAATGAGTTGTGTAGTTGTTGCTTCAGAAATGGAGCCTTTTTTATAATTTGTGAAGAACAACCTAGAATCTTGATGATAGTCTGGACTGTTTGGAGGTTCCCACGGAAGCTTTTGACCAACTTCTCAATTAGATGTAACCTGATACTAGTACTGGAGGCTTCATTTGGTGACAAGAGACAACCAGTTCCTCAGAACTCTGTCTCCCCCATTATTTGGCAATTTCATTTAGATTGCCTTCATGTATTTATAAATTTTAGAAAACTTTTACGGCATTGTTTCTATACTGCCACTCAACTGGCCCTTAATTTTAGCCCTCTTTCCCTGTATTTTTTCCCTCATACCCTCATGTTAGCCCATCAACTTGTTTCTCCCCTTCCAGTCATCCCACTCAGTACATTCATAACTATGTATTCTATTTCCTATTGATACCAAGATCTATCAACCCCTCCCCAGTCTTTTGCTCTATAACTACAGAATATAGTTTGGTTACATTGACTTAACAGCTAATATCTATATATAAGTAAATACATACCATAATTTGTGTTCCTGGCTCTGGGTTGCCTCACTTAGGATGATTTTTTTTGTAGTTTCTTCTATTTACCTGTGAATTTCTTTATTTTACTTTTTAAAAAAAATTAGTCAAGTGATATTTTATTGTATAAATGTACCAAATTTTCTTTATTCATTCTTCTGTTGAGGAACAGCTAGGTTGTTTCTAATTCCTGGTTATTACGAGTGAAGCAGAAGTGAATGTGGTTGAGGAAATGTGTAGGTTGGTGAATGAAATGTTCTTTGGCTAAATGCTCAAAAGTGATACAGCTGGATCTTGAGGTAAATCGATTCCCATCTTCCCGAGGAGCTAAGGAGCTGCCCTGACTTTCATAGTGGTCATGCAAGTTAGAACTCTCAGCAAGAATAGATGACGATTCCTCTTACTGCACATTCTCTCCAGAATGTGCAGTCACTTGTTTTCCTGATCATAGCCATTCATACAGGTGTAAGATAAAATCTAAAGTGGTTTTGATTTGAGTTTCCCTATGACCAAGGATGCTGAGCATTTCAGTGTCTCTCAGGCATTTCACCTTTCTTTTTTGAAAACTCTGTATTATATTTTTAGTTCATGTTTAATTGGTTTGTGTAGTGGTTTGAAAGAAAATGGTCCCCTATAGCGAATGGCACTATTAGGCAGTTTGGCTTTGTTGGAGGAAGTGTGTCACTGTGGGGGTGGGCTTTGGGGTCTCCTTTCCTGTAGCTATGCTTAGTGTGACACACAGTTGGTTCCTGTTGCCTGCAGATCACATGTAGAACTCTCAATGTCCTCTCCAGCACCATGGCTGCCAGCCTGCTGCCTTGTTTCCTGCCATAATGATCATGGGCTGAACCTCTGAAACTGTAAGCTATCCTGAATTAAATGTTTTCTTTTATGACAGTTGCCATGGTCATGGTATCTCTTCACACTGATAGAAATACTAGCTAAGACAGGTTGTTTTCTTGATAACTAGTTTTTTTAGTTCTTTATATATTTTGGATATTAGCTCTCTATTGGGTGTGTAGGTGGTAGAAAATCTTTTCTCATTCTGTAGACTACTGCTTTATGTGAATGATGGTATCTTTTGATTTTCATTTATTAGTTGCTGATTTTGGTTCAGAAAGTATTTTCCTTCTCTCTTTAAGTTGATCTTGTCTATAGACTTTCTGTGAACTGCCTTTATTATGTTGAGGTATGTCCCTTATATTCCTAATTTCTCCAGGACTTTAATCTTGAAGAGGTTTTGCATCTAATGAGAGGATCATGTAGTTTTTGTCTTTCAGCTTATTTTCATGGTTAATTACATTAATTGATTTATGTGTGTTGAACAATCGATGTATGTTAATAGCCCTGCACCTCTGGAATGAAACCTACTTGATCATGGTGGTGGATGATCTTTTGGATATGTTTTGGGATTAGCTTTGCAAAGCAAGTATTTTATTGATAATTTTTGCATCTATGTTCATAAGGAAAATTGATCTGGATTCTTTATTGAATTTTTGTGTTCTTTGGGTAACTGTGGCCTCGCAAAAAGAATTGGACAATATTCTCTCTATGATGTGGGGTTCCCTTCTGTATGCTGTGAGTATGTCTTATTACCATAGGTTAATAAAGAAGGTGATTTGGCCAATAGCCTGGCAGACTATAGCTAGGTGAGAAATCCAAGTGGAGAGATGGGGAGAAAGAAGACAGAGTTAGGGAGATGCCAACCGTGGCCAGGGAAGCAAAATGTGAGGTAAGAAGCCACAAGTCCCATGATAAAATATAGAATAATAGAAATGGGTTAATTTAAGTTGTAGGAGGTAGTTAATAACAAGCCTAAATTAATAGAACAAACAGTTTGTAATTAATAGTAAGCCGTAGAGTGGTTATTTGGGAACTGGCAAGCAGGAGAGAAACTTCCCGTTACACCTCTATTTCTATTTTGTCAAGCAATTTGGAGAGTATTGGCATTAACTCTTTTTTGAATATCTGGTAGAATTCTGTGCTAAAGCCTTTGGCCTTGGGCTTTTTCTTTATAAAGTGGGAGACTTTTTAATAAGAGTTTCTTTTCCACTAGAGGATACATGTCTTTTTAAGATGCTTATATGGTCTTGATTTTACTTTGGTCAGTGATATATGTGTCTAGAAAATTATACATATCTTGTTTATCCGGTGGTGGCACACAACTTTAATCCCAGGACTAGTAAGGCACAGGCAGGCGGATCTCTGTGAGTTTGAGGCACAGCTAAGACTGTTACACAGAGAAACCCTTTCTCGAAAAACAAAACAAAAAAAAAGAAAAAAATATATACTTTTTTTTTTTACTTTAAATCAAAGCACTTTATTCCTCTTTCATTTGTGACCACAATGAATATATCTTGTCTGTCTGCTTTTCATCTTTATTTGTTTCTTCAATTTGCATCATGGAAAGACCTGAGACTGTAAGAATCAACTCTTTTGACTTTCATAACACTAGCAACAGTATGATAAAGTTTTCTTTTTAACAAATTACTTAGTAATTATTTCTACTATTGTTAGTTAATGAAAACTATGACTAAAAATAACTATACTCTCTGGAAGGAAATCTGGTACACCCATTTAAATCATGATAATTCTTTGACCTACCCACCCCCCAAAATCACATGTACACATGATAATTTCCTTCCAATGTGCTGTTACGCTGATGAAAATGAGTGTTAAAATCATAAATTAATGTTCACACTTGTTCCTACAAGAATAAATAAAATATCTTTATTTTATATTTTTAACTCTGCAGTCCACCTCTTATAATTAAAATAAATAATTAAAAAATACGGCAGTGTTGCTATGGCAACATTAAGTTCCTAATATAAATAGTGTGTGATTGATTTCTTATCCCACAGAGGTTTTGTCATTTTAATATCTCATGCCTAAAAATATATACTTTTTTTAGATTTTCAAATTGAAAATTGATAGAGTACAGGTTTATAATGTATGTCCTTATGGTTCCCTGGGTTTATTATTATTTCTGTTATTGTTGATATCCAGCTTTAATCCAGTGGTCAGATAGGATTCAGGTGGTTTTATCTGCTGAGTGTTGTTTTGTGTCTGTGTATGTAGTTATTTTTGGAGAAAGCTTCATGACGTACTCAGAAGAAGGCATATTCTGTTGTGTTTTGGGGAAATCTTCTGTAACAATGTTAAAATAGCTAGCTACATCATTTCTCTCTTTAATTTTGTCAGGATGATGTGTCTACTGGTGAGAGTAGGATGTTGCCGTCTCCCACTACCTGTATGTGAGGGTCAATCTGTGATTTAAACATGTTTCTCTCACAAAAATAGGTACTCTTGTGTTTGAGGCATAGATGTTAGGAACTGAAATGTCCTCTTAGTGGATTTTTCCTTTGATGAGTATGTAGTGTCTTTCCTATCTCTTCTCATGAGTTTTTTGGTGGAAGTTTATTTTTTTCAGATATTATAATGGCTCCACCATCTAGCTTCTTTGGTCTATTTGATTGGAATATCTTTTTCCAACCCTTTGCCTTGAAATGATGTCTATGCTTATAGGTTTGTTTCTTGGATGTAACATAAAGATCACTCCTATTTTTCCATCCATTCTGTTAGTTGTATCTTTTTATTTGAAAATTCAGACCATTAATATTGAGAGATATCAATGATCAATGATTGTTGGTTTCTGCTATTTATTTATTTACTTATTTATTTATATTCATTTAGTGTGTGGATATGTGTGTGTGTGTGTGTGTGCGTGTGTTGGCTAACTCTTTAAGGATTTTCCTTCTTGTGTCTTCTGTAGAGGTAGGGGCTGGGAATAAGCACAAGGGTCTGGATATGGAGGAGATGACAGGAAGTGAAGGTCTGAAGCTTGCCTGTTTGGTTAGTTGGCTTACCTGCTCTTCTGGAGGGATTGACTGGAGCTTCCCAGAGAACACCTTCTGGAGTTGTGGGATGGGATGACAGAATGAATGGAGAGGAGAAGGTCTAAGTGATCCTATGAGATGTGGGGCATTGAAGAGGCTGAGGCTGTAGGTCTGCTTCAGAGCTGGGAATAAACCAGGGGGTTGGGGATTGGAAGAGAGGAGGGATGGGCGAAGAACTGCAGTCAGCCTATTTCTCCCCCTTTCCCCCCTCACTGGAGTGGACTGAGGGCTCCCACTGCAGTTCAGGGTTGGAATAAAACAATGAGTGGGGGAAGGGAAGTTCAGAGGGAAAGATCTGTGTGATCCTGGAGATGGGGGCAGGAGGGAGGGAGACCGTAGATAAAATTGGATTTGGTGATACTGAGGCAGAGGTGAGAATCTGAAATTTGCCTACCTTTTTCCCTGGCAGGAGTGTTTGTTTTTAAACTTGATCAAAATGAACAAAGCTGGTAATTTAGGTTGTACTGCTCAACATCCATATTCAGCTACCTTTTTCTTTAGCTTCTGTTTAATTGAAGACAGGATATTAACGCCATATTCAGATCCCTTGCTATTGTAGTAGATATATGTGGCCAGTTTTCCTCCAGCAGATCTACTTACTGAGATAAGGAGGAGGAAAGTGGCTGCCTTATATAGCAAGGCCTGATTCGTTGCAAGCCTGCATGTAGAGGCATGTGGCTGATCTGAGTGAGCTCTGGTAGCCCCTCAGACATCCAGGCCCTGCGTCATGGGCACCAAGCTATGTGCTTTATTTGCAGCTTGGCTTTGTGCTATTAAAGTAGAAATTTTGCATGCCATGCCTAAAGATGTGGAGGCATCTAACGTTTCCAAATAGCTCCTTGAGATACAGTTGGGTCTAGCTACTTCAATGAAGACATAATTAAATTCTTGTAGACAAAAAGGCTCTTCATGCACGAAGCACCTTCTGATGAGCACCAGGCCATTCCCGCACCCCACTCAGTACTGTAGCACTCAGTAGTACCACATTGTATGCACACAACCCTACTCAGGCAGTAAGATGAAATCTACTTCTCAGGGTCAAGGGAATGATGGTGTATGTGCGCAGCCTTTAGTACAATGCTTGGCCCAATCAAGAGCAAAGCACAACATATCAAATCTAAGAATTTCCATCGGAAGCTCCAAGAAATATATCTGTCCCCCGCAATTGTTGATATTAGAAATCAACATAAAAATATTTCCCTTCTAATCCCTCTAGTTTTCTAGTTTCTTACTTTGAATTTCATAAAGAGAATCTATTGCCAAATCCACAAAAGCAGAGATATTTCAAACTTGAGCAAAGGAACAGCCTCTCATATGCTTTTCTACTTGTTAATAATTTACCACAATCTAAACTTATTAGTTATTCCTTAGATAGTTTGTCAAATGCATTATTTATGGGGTCTTTCTCCTTTGGTTGACTACAGCTGTCATTTTAATTTTTAATCAAATTGTAAAATTTTACAAGTAATTCTTAAAGGCAGGTAACTTTAAAGAAAAGGTGTCTTAGAAGTTATATTTAAATCTCTTCTATTTCTAGTAACACCCTTGTCATTCACAAAATTTCAAATATCAAAATGATTTTAAGGATGAGAAGACACGATGCACGATGGTTTCTTTAAGTAAAGCTGGATCTTACTTATGGCTGTAAAACTTCACATTTTCTGCCTTAAAGAAGAAGGCAGCAATTGAATATTTATGAGCCACACAGTGTCCCACACTTTACTGTTTTCCTCAAGGGTTTTTACCCAGTCCAAAGGAGATGGGAGCAGAAATTCCTCACAATCTGCGTAGTGCTAAACTCCTGTTTCAAAATGCAGTGCCAAAACTATCTTAGCGTTAGTGAGCAAAAATGGGAGGGACCGTGAAAGGAAAAGTTCGGAAGTTTTGAAAAATGTTTCATAGAGCCACGTTTCATTCACTCACTTTGTCTGTGAGGCTCACTCAGGCTCACATTGTTCAATAAACTGCAGGTGGAAAATTAATGTGAAAAAATTAGAATGTGAGTATTATTGTTATTATTAACTAAAAGCAAAGATGTATGGAATGCAGGTGCTATAAAAGAAGCTTCCATTTTAAGGAAACAAATTAGTTTACGCATTGAGTTAGAGTCAACATTGTCTACTGTAAGCAGAAGGTTATTTATCTTTTGGTTTTGTGGTTTTAATATTGGCTACTATAATATTGGTTACTGTAATATTGGCTTCTTCATCTTCAACTGGAAGATGAGGATTGTCTTGTTACCTGGCTCACAGAGCTCAGAAAGCCAGAAGTTAATGTGATCATGTGATACTCTTGTAGAATTTACATCATGCTTTCATTCCATGTATGAAACTGAATTTGAAACAAAACACCACAAGAGAGTATTTAAATGAGAAAGAGGAGACTTGGAAATAAACAAAATCTTGATGAGGTAAGGTAAATACATATTGGATTGAACCCATTGGAGAAAAATCTTTTTCTTCTACAAGTATAGCAACCTATATCAACCAAGTATGATTAACAAATTCAGCATTTTGATGTAAAAATTCAATTAAGGTAAAATGTAAACTCTTTTAGCACTAGTTTCCTTATGTTTGCTGCATAAGAGTTTGCTTCAATACGCTGTTTAATTAAAATTGTTGTAAGCTATATTTTTTCCTTTTGAATACAACGTTTTCTTTACCTGAATCAATTTTGTAAATAGCTTCCTTTGGGGGAAAAAGCATCATAGACAAAAGTCTTGAGTAGAGCAGACTAAGGCTTCTCATACTTTGAACTGACATATCTATCTCCCGGGATCTAGTTATATGAAGATTCTAATTTATTTTATCTTGGAGGGAACTAATGTTTTGTTCAGGAGATGCTGAGGCTGAAGTACCATATTGGAGCAGGAAGAGACTGGGGAAGACAGCATCCTGGATATTCCATCCATCTTTGCAGGTGAAGAGCAGATGGTCCCGTGCCAGAGGCTCACTTCACGGTGGATTTGGCACTGAGTACCTGAGGGTACTCACTGTGATGACTTTTCCTAGGTTTCCCATGTGAACTGAAATGATTTGTTAATGGAGAATCACCCTCATAGGCATATGTGCCCTAATGTAGTGCCCTAATTATTTCCAACATTTAATCAAGTGCCAAACATAGATTTTGAATAGATTACTATCAGGTAATCTCTGGTGAAAACTAAACAAGAAGAGTGTTTAATTTAACATCCAACTCCAACAGAAGGCACAGAGCATCTGGAGGCTCAGAGGGTAGGGGATATGTGCTCATGACCTGCACCTCTAACTGGCTTCAAGACAAGAGGATGGGGAAATTATCATGCCTAAAATAGATTCTACTTCATTTTATTCTTCATGCAGGTATGAAATCAGGTGAGTCAAATTTAAAAAAAAGTTGTCTAGTTTATAGAAAACAAATTATAATTTATAGAAAACAAATTTAAAACCAGAGAGATAAAAAAGGAATTCATTCTGGGCTGATTTTTTTTTAAACATGGAACCGTGAAGGATGTGTAGCTGGAAAGGACACGGAGGAACTGCTTTGAGGACAAAGAATAAAATTTATGACAAGAAAGATACTTATTTCTTCGTCAGGATGTTTTGCATTTTTGGAAAGCACAGCAAAGAACTTTGACATCTTGATTATTGCAGCCACTCCTTCTTGATTATTCTGCGTCACTCTGGATATCACAGAAATATATTTTGCTCTAAGCATAAGTGCACAGGTAAATGAATACAGAGATATTGAAATGAGATTTTATTTTTCGCAGACCTGCCCTGTTTGCCATATTGCCCCAGTTTATAATTTCAGCAATTAGGGCATCTGTAACAGTAGACTTTGCCCTGAGCGATCACATGGTAAGGGAAGTGTGATGCTAAGCAAATGAACAACAGTTACTAAAGGGCTTGGTGCCACATTTTAATACTCAGGTTAAAATTGTAAGAATATCACTCTTGTGGATCTTTTGAATTCACTTCTACTTTTTCACATTCATTTTTAATATTTATATTAAATGCCTTTCACATTCTGCTACACATCTAAAAGTTTTAAAAGTTAAAGATGAACCAAACAGTACTTTAAGTGTGACAGAGTCTTACACTCTGCAGGAAAAGACAATATGTGCATATATAACAAACACATTAACGAAAAAGGTCTTGATTTTGGTAATTCATCTTTAAAGGGAAATGAGTTAACTCTCACCTGGGGTATGCAAGAAACTGCAGCTGGGGTTCAGCATGTGAATAGCGAATTGGGAAAAGGAGCAGAGTCTGAAGAATAAGATCATTTCAGGTAGAGGTGCCAGTGTGAGCTAAGGCATATGAGAGATAAATGAACTCCATGTGATGGAAAGGAATTCCAGGGTGCCTGAAGCTTTGGATTTAGCAAGAAGGTACCAGACTGTTCAATGACAAGGAAGCTCAGAAAAGGAGAGCTTATTCTTATAGTCAGACCTTGTCCCCATATGTTCCCCTTCCTAAAATGCCTCTGGAAATCTCATTTTACCTTCTGATACCCACACAGCTACTGAGATTCTCTTCGGGATGCATGCCCTTCTTACTAGTCCAGGAACAGTCTGCTTTACTTATTTAGCACAGGATCACAGGATGTAATAGTTCTATTGCTAGCTAACATGTCATAAATGCCGAGTCCGATTTTTTTGTAAACCTGGAAGTTCTAGAGAGTAGAAATTAGTTCACAGTTGCTTATATTTTCCAATGTTGAACATTCAGGCTATGTGAGGCAGGTGTTAAGTGTTAACTAAATAAGTAAATATATGTTTGTATATGTGTGAAAAAGAGATGGGGAATGCGCTCCATTGGTGAGGTGCCTACTGTACAAGCCTGAAGACCTGAATTCATATCTCCAGCATTAATGTAAAAAGCTGGGCATGGTGGCAAACATCTGTATTCTAGTGCTGTGGAGGCAGAGACAGGAGGATTCCTGGAGCTCACTGGCTAGCGAGAATCCTATGACTTGATGTCTCAAAGCATAAAGTGAAGAGAGGTAGAGGAAGATGCTTCTCTCATGACTTCTGCTTCTGTTGTATGGCTATGTCTGTGATTTTAGGAACATGTGGTCCCTTCAAAGTCACTGATGGCCTCTGCATAATGCCTACAGCTGAAAAGGTAAAAGAGAATTCAATTCTTGACCCATTCTAGTTTTTCTTTATTTTTTTAAAAATGAAACACAACTTTCTCAACTAGCTGCCACTATTTCAAAAAAAAAAAATCCTTTCTTCTTAGTTGTGGCCAATCTCTTGCTTGCATCTTTATTCTGTTCAATTTTCTCAGCACTGGCTCAGTGGTTAACTGGATTGTAAGCATAGCTAAACGGGTCATCCTTCCTTTCCATGTCAGGTTGTAGTGTCAACGTATGCATGCTACCTGTCTAATACAGCAGGGGTTGGATCTACGGATCTGCCACAGACTCTTATGTCTGTTACGTTCTGTGTACTTATGATTAAGTGAGAAATAATAACATCTGAATCTTTCCTAGTAAAGCTGTGATATTACCTTTTAACAGATTCCTGAAAAATTAAATACCAGTCACTGATTTCAAGGGTCACAGTAGTAATGGTTTCAGTTAAAAGACTTGGAAATACTGTAGAGTGCGAGACATTGACTTAAAAAGCAGGACAAACATGTCGGGTGTAAATACTTGCAATGAGTGAAGTATCTTAAAGCTGCCTTAAATGACATGATTCACCTTCTTCCTTACCACATAGTTCTTATGCATGAAAATGAACGAGAGTCGGTGGCAGATCTGTAGATCCAACCCCTGCTGTATTAGACAGGTAACATGCATACATTGTCATTATAATTGTGGGAATTCAGCTCTCCCTTTGATAGCAGACGTTACCACCTGCCCCATAGAGATGTTTCTTTGGCTCTGAGGGTGTCCACCATGGATTAAGTTTCCGTTTTTTGTTCTCTTAGCTCGCCTACCGGATACTTCTCACACAGGTCAGACAGTGAGAGGACCAAACACAGGGACACAGGAAGTTTCAAGCTTCTGTTTTGTCCTTTAACAGATAATTTTTTTTCAAATCTTGTTATCTATAAGGATAGGTTAAAAGTGTCTGTCTTCAAATTGTGTTGTGAGGATTAAAGACAATCTAGTGAGTGTAAGCCTCTGTCGCTATCTGCTTCTTTTTCTTTTTCTGCTCTTTTTCCTCCTCTTCTTCCCTCTCTTTTTCTTTTTTCTTTTTCTTTTTCTTTTTCTTTTTCTCAAGACAGGGTTTCTCTGTAACTTTGGACCCTGTTCTGGAACTAATTCTTGTAGACCAGGCTGATCTCAAATTCAGAGAAATCTGCCTGCCTCTGCCTCCCGAGTGCTGGAATTAAAGGCATGCCCCCCTCTTTTTTAATGACTATTTTTGATTATGTATACGTGCAGTACCACTGTTTGCCAGGAGGTGGCGTTGATTCCCCTGGAGCTGCAGTTACCTGTGGTTGAGAACTGCCTTGTGGCTGCTGGGATCAGAACCAGGGTCCTCCGTCAGAGCGGCTGCCCCTGAGCCACTTCTCCATCCCTCAGTATCTGCTTCATAAGAGTGTCTCAATTTTATGTTTTGTTTTACTCCCGTCCTTTCTGTAGCTCAGGAGGAAAACATTCATACAGGATACCTATATTATCTGCCCATTTTCTGTTACTACAGTGAGATACGTGACGGTGAGTACTTATATGAGACAGTACTCGCCCATCTTGCGATTTTGGAGGCTGGAAGTCTAAACAGCATGTCACTAGCTCCAGTGAGTTTTCCATGGCTCTGTCTCTTTACAGCAGATGTAACCACGGAGGAAACCTTTGTGGAGACCGCATTGCAGGAGAGGAAGTCAAAGTCACAACCTGGGAGCTAACTGGAGTCCCAACTGTACTGTGCTAACATCACCAAGGGCATGGTCTTGCAACTTAGAGACTTCCTAGTAGGCTGTGCACCTCAGATGGTATATCAGCTCAACAACACAGTCTGATTCTAAGCCACATGGACCCACGTGGGTACGTTAGTCTGTTTTGTCTTCATTGTGACCAAATGCTTGAAAATGTAACTTAAAGAAGCACATTATTAAAACGCTGTTTCAGATTTTTCAATCCATAGTGCACAGTCCTCTGGTGACTCTGGGCCTGTGATGAGAGAGAGGAATCTCATCCCATTGGATTTTATGGTAAAAAGGAAGAACAGAGAGAGGAAGGGCTCGAGAACCAAGGATAACACTGACAGGCAGGAGCCCGGGGACCTACTTCCTTCAGCAGATCGCCCCCTCAGTTTCCACGGCCTCTCACAGTAGTTGTCCACTGGGGACCGAGTGGTCAATGCGGGAATCAGCAGAGGCTATATCATATTCAGAGCAAACGAGGAGTGGGGGATAATGAACTAAGCCATTACAGTGTGAACCTGGGAGATCTGCTTGCAAACTCCGAGGGTTACAATTACGTCAGTGATCACAGTGGCAAAGCATCAGAAATGGCCTTAATTTCCAAGTATGAAGAAAGGGCTGTAACCTACTTATTTCATAGGCTGTCAGAGCTGTTTTCTGCCAGTCTTTCCTAGGTATCCTGAGTAATCTGGATTGTCGCATTTAAAAATAGGTCACGCTGTTTGAGGCACACTTTAAAAATGAGGATGAGGGGATGGGGAGATGGCTCAGATTCTGAGATTATTGGCTGTTCTAGGGTCTGGGTTCGAACCTTAGCACCCACATGGTGGCTTGCAACCATATAACTCCAGTCCAAGGGAACTTAATGACCTTTTTGGCCTCTGTGGGCACGTCATGCACACAGTGCAAAGACATGCATGCAGGGAAAACATCTGTGTACGTAAAATAAGAATGAACTCTCAAAAAAACTTTGAAAACAAGATGTATGTGTTCTGATAGCTGGGATATATGTTCGCAAGTGTTGAAATATAGTTGGGTGTTCTATATATGTGTATGTGCATCTGTGCACGTGAGTGTGTGTGAGGTGCGTGCTCATGTGTGTCTGTGGGTGCACTTGCAGACAACAAAGAAGAATATTTTGTGTCCTTTCTATCACATTCCATCTTATTTCCTTAAGAGAGGGTCTTTCACTGAACCTGGAGCTAGGCAGGCAGACAGGAAATCCCAAGATTCTCTTATCTCTGCCTCCAAGAACTCTGGGGTTACAGACGTGTGCACAACCATACCTGGCTCCTTAAATGGGTGCTGGGGATTAAATTCAGGTCCTCAATAACATCACAAGCAGTTTTATTTGCTAAGCCATGTCCTCATTCCCAGATATTCTGTATTTTATCTGAAAACCTGGCCCAAATTTGCTTGCAGAAATCTCTGCTTAAAGCCTATTATTTATTTTGAGCTTATCCGTAATCTCACCCTTTGTCATCTTGATTTTATATATGAATTTCATTTGTTTACTATACATGTTATCATTTTTCTATTGAGGATTGTTCTCACTATAAAGTTAATGATGTTGGGCTGTGAGGGCACTTGCTTTGAATTCCAGCATTTGGGAGGCAGAGGCAGGTGAATATCTGCATATGAGGCCAGCCTGGTCTACCAAACAAGTCCCAGAATAGGCAGCGCTACACAGAGAAACCCTGTCTCAAAAAACCAAAACTAAAAAGAAGTAAATGAAATATATTTCATCTTCTTAAGGTGTGTTGTTGCTACCTTCTTTTTTACATTTTTTAAATTTTCACTTGTGTGTGTGTGTGTGTTTTCAACACAAGGTTTCTATGTATAGCCCTAGTTGTCCTGGAACTTGATCTGTAGACCAGATTGGCTTTGAACTCAGAGATGGCCAGCCTCTGCCTCTAGAGCACTGGGATTAAAAGTGTACACTAACACTGCCTAACCTATTTTTTAAAAAATATTTTTACTTATGTATATGTATCTGTTTGAGTCTATGCTAAGTGTTCATGAGAGCTTGCAGGGGCCAGAAGAAGGTATTGGGTCCCCTGGAACTGGAGGGACAGGTGATTAGGAACTGCCTGATAGCAATGCTGGGAACGTAACTCGGGTTGTCTGGAAGAGCAGCAAGCACTCTTAGCCACCGAGCCATCCCTCTAGTCCAGTGTTACATTCTTACAGATGGTACCTTAGTTATTTTTAAATAATTTTCTGTTGGTTTAGAGTTTTGTTATTATAATAGAAGAAGGTCCACTGTTCCACTATAATAACATATTTTCATTTCTAACCAATCTCTACATAGGTTGCTATCTTGGTTGTTACAGATTTTGTATTTTCTGCCTACCAGGTTCTGTCATATTATTGCTTCCTCTTTTTGTCCTTTATCTCTTCACTCTCACAAATTCTTTATCTTGTTTCTCTGAACAATTTTAATTTAATGAAATTGAACCTTGAATCCCCCGCCACCAATTTCCCTTCGCGGGATAAACAGATTATATTGATGAATGAAGAAATGGAGTCCCTGGAGTCCAGTTAGTGTGAGGCAAATTTGGCACAGTCTGTGATGCTCGGATGTTCCTGAATTATTTATCCTCAGAGACACCTGTGGCCTAGAGGAAAGCAGACTGGGAGTGCTATCCAAATATTTATTCCTAGATCGTCCCCCTAAGGCTTAATACACACACACACACACACACACACACACACACACACACACACACACA